>OZ008343.1:17625204-18068057 GCA_963931975.1 Cataclysta lemnata | reverse complement strand
GCCGCTGCTGCAGAAGTGGCTCGAGGAGGCCGACTCGACCACCGGCAGCCCGACCAGCATCGACAAGATCGCGGCGCAGGGCCGCAAGCGCAAGAAGCGCACCTCGATCGAGGTGTCCGTGAAGGGCGCGCTCGAGCAGCACTTCCACAAGCAGCCGAAGCCCTCCGCGCAGGAGATCACCTCGCTGGCCGACAGCCTGCAGCTCGAGAAGGAGGTGGTGCGCGTGTGGTTCTGCAACCGGCGCCAGAAGGAGAAGCGCATGACGCCGCCCAACACGCTCGGCGGCGACATGATGGACGGCATGGGCCACGCGCACTACGCGCACACGGACGTGCACGGCTCGCCGCTCACGCACTCGCCGCCCGGCCTGTCGCCGCAGCAGCTGCCGCAGCCGGCGCACGGGCTGGCCGCGCACTAACAGTTCGCCCCGTGGGCGCCGCTGGGGGCCCACGCGGCCCACGCGGCCCACCCGGCCCACGCGGCCCACGGGGCGCAGGGCCCGCCCAGGCCCTACTACGCCGGCCACTAGCCGCCACTACGACAGGTGTCCAGGACTGTGTTCAGTGAGCCCGTTCAGTGCGCCGGCCGAGCGCGCAGCCGCTCCGAGGACGATTCCATCGAATTTACTTGTAGACGTATGTATAAACCGACCATGTTCACGCGGCGCGTGGCCGCCGGCCGCTGGCCACTGGCTGCCGGCTGCCGGCCGCCGGCCGCCGGCCGCCGACCGCGGCGGGAGTGAGTCAATAGGTGCAATTTTTACTTTAACCGTGGCCGAGGGGAGGTCGCCGCCACGCGGTTATTTATTGAAAATTATATTGAGAACGACGACGCAGACGCGATGCCAAAATGGTTATATTCCTGTTTTTACTTGTTTTGTTGTTTTTCGTTTGTTTGTATCTTGGCCAATCTTGGTACTTAATACTTGTCAAAATGAGTATTTTCTCTATATGGATAGAAGTAATGTACCCCCGACGTGTCTATATAATGATAATATAATATTAAAAAGGCTCTTTATAGAAATTGAGACGTGGACTTTTATTAAAAATGTCCTGACGCAGTCGCAGGCGGTAGGGGTCGGCCTCGGTGGCCAGCCGCGGTAGTGTTAGGGGTTGTCGTGGGTGTTGGATGTCGGGAGTCGTGTGATGTCGTCGTCGGGCGATGCGTGTTTGTTTTCCGCCGTCGGCAGGTAGGCTCGCGGCCGCGATCGCTCTGATCGGCCCAAAAAAAAACAGATTCATAAAGCGGCCCGGCCGCCGTCTGTCTGGTTCGCATGTTTTTGTGTTGCCATTGTAGATAAATAGTTTTCGGTCCTCAGACATACCTGTTCTCCAGTTTTTTACTATTTTTTGTTCGAAAATATCTTTGATTCATTATTTATTTAATAAAAAGCTGTTATGTGACATCCGATGACAATGCAGCCCTTTAAATCAACTTTTTTATGAGAACAAACGATTCATTTCGCTGTCTGATTGTAATTTCTCGTGTAGCTGTAGAGTGTGAGCCTATCCACCGGCACCGTTGGCTTTGGCCGGACCCGAGTGCAGCCCATTTCTGTGCACCGAATACTTTTCGCTTGCAGATGTTCTAAAAACATTATCTAATTAATGTTCCGTTCGCGATAACGACGCTGTGCCAAAGTTTGAACGTTTAAGGGTAATTTATGAGGCGCGCTACTTAATTGTTATCATGAGCGCAATTTTTGAGAAAACAACGACGACATCGGTGGCGGCTCGCTCGTAGGAATGTCTTGCTTCCTCCTGTCAAGAGTAACGAAGGAGTCGCAAGAGTGCGTACATGCAACAGATGCCGTGATTCCCGGCGGCCAAAGGGGGGCGCCGGCGCCACCGTCCACCACTCTCCCTCTCGCATCGCCAAAGGCCGGGCTGGCCATTTCGAGTTCCGCGACTAGGGCACTGTTAATCTTGGCCATGTTAGAGTAGTACCGCGACCATGCGAGTGGCATCGGGCCTGCGCCGGTTGGCCGGCGAGGGCGGCGTCCGATTCGGACGGAGTAGAGAAGCGACGTTGCACACGAATTTGCTCAATTTAGAACAAAGTACCGCGCTTGTCGCTCCCTAGGCGTGGACGGCCGTCGGCGCCGTCGCCGGACTGATGTAAGCTTAAGTGAAATATATGTTATTTATTTAATGTATAGTACGAGCCGTGTACATAGGGGGTTAGAGTGTAATCTTGTGGACATTGTTTATTTTTTATTCTCTCATATTATCGATACTATTCGTTTATTTGTTAAATAGTTAGACGAGCGAATCTTTATGTGTACATTATTTAATAGAAGACGTGTGGAGCGCAGAGATCTGATTTATATTAACGGCCGAGGCCGCAGAGTTGACAGTTGTGGCGTCAGTGTGATATTTGGTTTACCTCTCACCGCGAAGGCGGTTCGCACGCTGAATGTTGACAATATTTTCACAATTTGGGTGTCAAATTGTTCAAAGAGTACGGGCATTGTATGGCGGTGATGTCGTCCGCGGGCGACAGGCACCCGCAGTAGACATTTAATTGACATCATCAGTACCAACTTCTTCCAGCTACGAACACAATGTAATAAAATAATGTTTACCTGTATAATAGAATAATGAGACGTAGAAGCGACCCCGAGGGGACGGCATCACATACTGAATGTTTAGGTGCATGTGTGTACATTCACTTTCGGGACTTTGTTTTATGCGCATTTCATAATTAATTAGTTGTGTGAGTTTATTTTAAAAGGATCTTGTATATCGTACTCGCGTAGGAGTCCGATCTAATATTGATATTGTAAATATGTACAAAGATAAGTAACGGATAACGATGTAGATTTATACACGGGCAAGAGCGTGGCGCGGGCCAGGCGTCCGCCCCTGGCCCGTCTCTGTAAATAGAGTACAGTTACGGTGTAAGCTATGTGATTGCGCATTCAGCGTAACTTATGAAGTTATTTGGACAAAATAAAGTTTATGTTTTCAACAAAGTTGCCTTGTTTCATTTGTGTACGACCTCGGGCCGCGTCGCCACATATTTTATTTTGTTCAATCGCTGGCTGCCGACTAGTGCGGGGCTATCGATGGCGATTTATGAGACCGCGTCGCGGCCAGTGCGGGGCTACCTGCGCCAGGCACCGTGGCGTCGGACGCATATTATTCATTACGGAATTGCGAAATACGCGCTTGAGCAATCCCACGATTAGACACAAATCTCGCGTCATTTATTTCAAAATGCCATATTGTAGCCATTTTTCTTCAGCTGTTGACACGTTAAATATGTTTTTTAGCGGGCCGTTAGCTTTGGTGGACATGGCATCGAGTGTTTTATAAATTGTCCCAAGAGCTATACGATAGATACTTTGTTAACCAGATAGATGCTTGTCCTAATAATGCACTGTAGTGGACACTTCCTCGTATAAACACACCTGTTATCACCGATTATTGGTGTATTAATCTCCGTCAGATACAGCGCACTTATCAATCGCCTCAAGGCAGCATTCGTCTCCTAATTGTGCGCGTATAAAAGTGGCTATCTAATCGTTTGTTTATTTTGCGAGATAAAGTACAGCTGACGCTGATTAAGCCGCGTCAAATTATCGCGTACAATGTGAACTTCAGTGGCCACGGGCATTGTTCAGTGCGCGGCAGATCTGTGCCTCGCTACATTATTTCTTTTATCAGCGCCGTTATCGTTGCCATTCTTAAATCATAAGATCTGCCAGGCGATTGTATATTGACCATTGATAGCCGCTTTTAACATGATCTCTCATGTAGGATATATTCGATTTATCTACATCTTGGCTGGACACTGTTATTATTTTCAATAAAAAACATAAATCTTACATTAAATAAAATTACCTATTATTTGTTTGGTCATTTAACGTTATAAATGTTGATAAAATTATTACAAAGAAAAATACCTTCAATTTAGTTGTTAAGATTACTTTTTAGTTTTAATAAATTTTATTGAATGTTCAATTTTTTTTATTGTCTTGTAAATGATAATTATAAAGTAAAAGAAAAATGGTATCGTAATAAAGTTTTCAAATACGCAGCAATGGTCTATTAAAAATGTAGAGTATTGGCTCTACTTTTTCGCATATTTTAAATTATTACTTCAGTACTTACCTATTTAAAAGAGTTATATTATGTTGTCGGTATACTTTAACCAGTTAAAGCATCGTATTTTTTAAAGCTTAATTATATCAATTCGTTATGTATAATAAAGTACATCTTGCTTACTAATGAATCTAAAATATAGGCATATTGCAATGTTTTCAAGTCTTGTATTAATGACATTACTGTTCTATAATTCAAATATATTTTAAGGGCATATGTTTCATAATTCGCTTCGATATTTAATTTAGTTCTTTTTTAAATACAGAATATTTCAAAATACCCTAAATAAATATGTTCTGAGTATTAATTGTATGTTTTTAAGAAATTACTATTGTAAAGTTAGAAAATCTTAAAAGGAGCCTTAAAAGTGAACTTAAGAAAAGCAATATCGGTCGGTACCCCGAAATACCTATCAATCATAGTCATTATATCAGAACAATTTTATCATTCTTCAACTTACACATTATAGAGTTGTTGTTTTTTGACTGAAACGCTAAGCAAAAGTAATATTAGCCGTGTGGTATGTGCGCATGCGAGGATATTTTCATTATTTCTATTACATAAGAAATATGACGGAATATTCTTTAGAACACAATGAAACACAACAAAAATATATTAACGGCCAGTAAAATACGGTACCTATTTATTGCTATCATCTACCTACCAAGAAGGCAAGCTAGTGAATTATGAATTTGTTATTCTACCTAATTAAAAGAATACCAACTATAAATTACACAACTATATAAATCAGTCATTAACGAACGATACTTGTACCTACCTATATAATATGGTGGATATAATATACCTGCATAATAATGTGAGACACTTAGGTATTATCATTGAAAAAATTAATGCGCACTATATGTATAATACAATGTCGGCAGATAGCAAATAAATACAAAATTTTGCGTCAAGGACAAGGCTAATTAATTTAATATACCTACCCATATGTATAGAGAACAGATTTCTTTCTAATTCTGAATTTTCAGAAAATAGAGTATCTACTATATTTTCAATAGAGTACCTAGGTAATAACATAATGAATACCTGGATATTTTTGATATTTAGGTAAGGACTTCCTAACAGAGAATATAAAAGTACGATGCATTTTAATATTAATTCTAATTTTTCTTGCGTTGTATTCCATCAATCTAATATGGGTTATTGTAACATATTATTATTTCCTTAAAATTTCTGTTTTATATTAAACAATGAAAAAATAAAGAAGACAAGAAGTAAACGGTAACTAAGGCATTTAAAAACGAATTTACTCGTTACAGAATATTATATTCGCCGACATTATTTTGTAACTACTATACGGTATATACAAGTATCTGAAGCGAGATCCTTTGCTAGTGCATTACAGTCTACAGAGCCTCGGAACGACAGCACTTTTGCAAACATTGGTTCTTGAAAATGGTACGCTAAAGTTAATATAATCACTTTGTCTTGGTAGGCAGGCGTGTTTTTAATTCTGGGCAAGACTTGATTCTAGGTATTTACTACTTCATTGCAATAAGTTTAATATTTTATTTTTGATTTAAAATGAAATTCCGATCTCCGAATAGGTATTCCATTATTTTTATTTTTAAATGCTCACACTGTCCCAGTGTGTGAACAAAGGACAATTGCAGACAATTGCGTGCGGTCATCGGGCGCGCACTTTGACACATTAACTGCTCAATTATATTGACCGTAGTCTCCATTGAGAAAAATCTCGCACGATTGAATTGTACCTCAAGCGTAATCAAGTGAGTTGACGTGATACGGTTTCGGCACAGCATTCGCCACAACTGCCATAGCACCGCCGTCCATCTTCAGGTGACTATATGATGAACTGATAGCCATTGGATAGCAGTTCTCACATTAATATGCTTAGTTTCTTTGTTGGAAAATGACCGTATTGATATGACACTCTATATTTACATTTATTTTTATATCCATCATTGTTATGTTCAACAATAATGAAATCAAATGTTCATTTTGCACCTATTTTACTAATTATTGCAACAAACTATTTTATTTATAAAGCGATTTAAGAATGTATTGCTCAGAAATGTATATAATTTTAATTTTTCATTCATTTTATACTTGATACCTCTGAGTTTGATACGATCATATCTGAGGAGACAATAAAATCATACGACATACTTTGTTTTGCTGTTTATTTAATAATTCATATTCACATTGATAGCTTTTTCAATTAAACAAAGACCTATTAAAAATAGTTTTAACTACTAAGCCGATATTTTTCCTTTTAAAGTATAGACTTTCGGTTACAGACTTTCGGCAGCAATTGAATATCCTGACAATAATGTTGTGGCATGAGACAATTATTTAGTTTTGTAAAATTACTAAAAATTGTTAACATTAACATTTAGGATTTTTTTTCTAAATCATACAAATGTAGAGCGCTGTATAAATATTATATAGTATAAAATTGTTGAGTTTTTTTTCTCATAAAATTGTCTAAAACTTTTACATAAACATGTTGTGAGTTTTATCAACTATCCTAGCAGGAAATTTATAGTTCCTTTTAACTTGAGCATCACAGCGTTTGCTATTAAATTACTCTGTCTGTCTGTACTACTTAGTGTTGCTAATCGTATTATAATAATATTATATATATAACAATAACAAGACCCAATAATGACAATAACAAGGAACATCCATTAAACGTAGAACCTATGTACCTCCTTACATGACGATGAAGCCATGACTATACAGTGTGTCCCTGGATAAAGTGCAATCCTGCAAGGGGGTGAAACTAGATCATAAATTATCGACAAAAGACAGAAGAAACGAAAATAGAAAAATTATTGCAATTTTTTATTAATTTATTCAGATATTGATTGCTTTCTGTAGACTATGTATTAGCTATTTTAAAGCTAATATAATAAAAAATAATAATTATTCAAAATATTTAAATGAAAAGGGGTCTTAATTTTAGAGAAATTAAAGTTTTATTGAAAACAAATTGCTTAAAAAAGTGCATTTTATGTACTTACAAAAATAAAATTTCTGACTTGATATCCAGTGCTTTGTGGCCTATAAGTTATTTTATCATGCACACAAAGTATTTGAAATATTATTTTTTTTATTTTACATAAATAGAACCACATTTTTTTTAAGAATCGAGTTTTTGTAGGTACATAGTGTCTACAGAAAGTAATGAATATGGAATAAATTATTTAAAAAAAATGTTTTCTATGTTTTTGACGATAATTTATGATCTAGTTGCTAGGTATATCCCCGAAGGAATGACGGTATTCAAGCACATTTTATCAATAATGTTAGGTTTCATGCATAATTGTAGGTACTATGTCCAGGGGAGAGATTGGTATGGTGACAATTGTATTCTGGTCTGCCGTTAGTGTTACCTACTTAATATTAAGGGTAATAAAATTAAGAGGCAGTTTACAAACTTGTGTTGCGAGATTATGAACATTGACAATTAATTTATAATTATGTTTTTGTATAATCTTTAAATCATATACTCAATCTTTAATAACAACCGATTAAAAAGAAATCTCACACGTATATCTGTGCCTCAATGAAAACGCAAGCAATGGAAATGCCATAATTATAGTTTTTGTCAACGTCGTCGCAAAACGGAATGCCTGCCTGCATTAGCTATCAATTAATTGCTTAGATGTCAATTATCAAAACACCGTTTGAGTTTTTGTCGCAGGCGGCGGTGTCGCGTGATGGGCCGCGGCCGTGACCCGCCGCCGCCTCCGTCTGTACCTACACCGCTCACCAATCACACAATTCCGCAATCACCTGTCATTGAAACGTATCTAAATTGTAAACTCCGCTGAGTGAGGTGAGCCTCGGCCACCCATGCGCTCACTGGCGGCCGCACCGTTGCACTGCCAGGCCTAGGCTGTCATCGCGGCCGAATTATTGTCACTTTAATAATGCAATTCAAGACAAATAGCATATCTTAAACTAATATCTTCAAATATTATATCATTTCTTTCTATAATATTTTTCGATATTAGATATTAGTTTAATAAATGTCAATATTAAAGCCAATTATAGAAATTTCATTTCTTAAAATAAAACACGAAAACGGATTAACCACTTTTGTTTTGAACCGAATAATAACAATTGTGCATTTTCAAACTACACAACAATAATACAACCATCAATGCCCATGTTCTTAATACAAGCATTTGCTCCTAACCGGGATTTGTTGGTGTAGTAAGTAATTTTAGGTTTAACCAAACTTGCTTAAACGGCCTAATCTGTTAATTTTAACATGTTTTATGTTGTCCTGGCTAGAATACAAAAGTATTACGTTTTATAATGAGTATCTAAAATAATACAGTCTACTATCTAAAAATAATACTAGTCTAACAGTAGATAATACTTAGGTATTCAAATTGAAATGTGATTATTGTAGGTATATCTCTTTGGAACTATCAAAATTACACTATACATACATTTACTGAAATTTAACAAGAACAGCATTCGTAATTACCTAACAGAGAATAGAGATAGTAATAATAGAGCTAGTACCTAATCCCTGACTAGTTGACTACATTATCTTTGACGTAAATAATTTTTCATTGCGGTATAAATATTACAATTGTAAATATAAAATATTCAAAAGTCATCTCCGGGCTCTTATGTTTCTTGGATATCGGAAACCAACAACCGAGCGGTCATTTTATACATAACCATAACGTACAATATCATACAAGCTGGCTATATGCTGACGCAAGCACGCATTTGAATCGCATTGCCGTTTATTTACACTCGTAAACTGAAATTATCGCTCGATTTTTTGTTAACAAAACAAATTACTGACGCATAAATCACCGCGAAGCCGACACTTAAACACCACTGTAATCTTTCTCCGGTTGCATGTTCGAGGAGGTTCGCGGTCGGCAATCGCCACTTTATTATCTAATTAGTTGCTGCTTGCCTCAGATTCCTCACATTGCAGTGGCAAGCAATAGGCGTTTCGATGTACATGTCGCAGAAGGCAGGTCGGGCGGAGGGCGTCTCCCCCGCCTGATACTAGGTGGCGCTACGTGGCGCGGCGACGTAGCTTCAGTCTGTCTGCTTACTCAGACTTGCATTTAGGAGTAAGCTACCATGGAAATAAACATACTGTACAGACTATCGTTTTATGCCTACTTATACGTTAAAAATCGTAATTAATTTTAAAGAATTAATTCAAAACTTTATTGAACTTAAAATTTTTGGAGGTTGCTTTTTTGGTTACTTACCACATTCTTGATTCCGTAATAATTAGGTATGTTGCTTTAAGTATAGTAAGAAGGAGCTTTTATCCTTAATAAGTACGAAAGTCACGCCTATTTTTGAATTATCCAAGATAAATAAAAATTTCTTTAATAAGATTTACAATTTTGTTTTGGACACTTACAATAGCCTTTTGGATAATAAGCTAGCATTAGCATACGTATTTAAATAAAAATTGGAAGTAGTTTTAGCGCTTTATTAGGTAATTAGGGATTATAGGAACGCTGCTGCCCATTCCCCAACACTGTTTTAACTTTTAACCCTTAGTCGCCTTGTACGACACCCGCGGGAGAGATTTGGGGTGTCGTGACAATTGTATTCTGCTCTGCCATTACCACACGGCGAATTTATAAAATAATAATAGAAAGTTCTTACAAATTAAAGAGCAGGGCTAGGCCTACTGGCCTAATTGGCCCATGGCCGTATTTTGAATAATATGTCGGGTGATGAAGATTGATGTCCGATCGCGGCTTCCTGCGATTTGTGGTCTAGACTGGCAATTGGAGCCCTGCGCGACTCAATTGCGCCCACTACACTGTCCCAGCCGTGTCTTAACTACAAGGCGTCTAGGTGCCTAACAACTACTGTTTTCGAGAGACTCTACATGATGGAAAATCGAAATCGCAAAACACAACGGTTATATTAATTAAAAAGGCTCTACATAATGAAAAATCAAAGTCACTAAAGTATGACGATATTGATTAAAGAGTAGGTAGGTACTAGTAACATGGGTTTAGAGTTAACTGGATACATCATTTTGGTTTGAAATTTGAATTTTATAATATAATTATTGGAAAAAATATTAAAAACAAAACTTTTACCTTTGTAGCTTCATCATTAGCTGCGGAATAAAATTGTTACACCATTAGTAACTCGGTATAATGTTTGAGGGGCGTGTGCACATATTTTAATTGTTACAAGTTTCACTCGTAGCCCGCTGCTAGCACGCAGCCGCAGTCCATTAAGAGGTATTCAAAACAAGAACATTGTCACATCGAAAAAACAACTAAAATGTTAGTTGGTGCACGCGACGGGTTTTTTGCCGGACGGGGACGAGGCGGCGGATTGACGTCCGCTGCCGTCCCGACTTGTGCTCCACACTTCTTGCCTCTTTCACATTGCTCGAGTATTTGCACCGCATTCGGCAGCGAGTATTCGAGACAATTAGGAGAACGCAACATATCAGATTTTAGTTTGTGTTCTTTTTTCTTAACGACTCTATATAAAGTCGATGGTTGAAAATAATTGGTAATTGAGGCGTACCCAGAAGCGGGCGCCTTCATGCGTTATTCAGTGTAAAATAACCGAGTGCCCGACTTTAGCGCAATCATAAATCAATCCTATTGATTAGACGCATATTTCTGATTGTTTTGTAACATATTAATTAAAGAAATGGGTGATTAATTGAGCGACTCATTGCTGCAGGCAGTAAACATTTGTTGAGTTTTTCATCGCAGCACTTGAGACAGGTGTGGTTTGAAAATATATTATCAATACCACAGAGTGCACGTCTCCTAGAGTCTGACATTGCGGTACATTACATTAAAATACAATTCAGTTACTTGAGTAGGTTAATTTTGCTCTATCCACACACCTTTTTAATTAGTCATTTTATATAGATGGTTTATTAGCATTAGGGAAAACTATGATTATACCTACACAATTAGTATAACATGCCTGTTGGCGCGCGTATGAAACATAATGAAAAATATCATTTATCTTTTTTTTTGCTGTCACCCTAGAGGAAGTCAAAGATTTATTAATAAACATTTACCATTGAAAAAAAAATAGAAAAAAATAATGACTTTTTCCTAAAAAAAACAAATACATATATCGATTGGCGCCCACTCCAAATATTCCTATTTGCATAAGGGCAGGATGATGTTGAACTAAGTTGATTGATTTTGAAGTAGGACATAATTACTATGTCAATTATCATAGGAAGTTGTAGTTCAAAGGGATAGTTCTTTCCCTATCCCGAGGCCGAGTCGCGCAGGCTGTCGCCTTGTCGCCTTGTCGCCTTGTCGCCCGCAACCGCGCCTCGTCGTCGGCCAACACGGGCCCAGGTAATGCACTGATCATACATCAATCTGGAATCACTCTCGATCTCGATCGAGTATGATTTACATAATGACATTGTTGGTGGATGCAAATAAACAAGTTATGTGGCATTACGGTCGGCCGGGCGGACTTCCTCGGCTGAGCGCTAACGGGACCGAGTCCATGCTAATTGGGCCTCGGATCGATTCCCGGACGAACAATCGAACGTTTATATAACGAGAAAATTAGGTACGTTTAGCCGCCCGGGGCGTGGCCGGCTCTGGTGACGCCGCTCACCAGACCTATCCTAAGGACCAAAAATAATCATCTACATACCTAATAAATCTATGTATACTGAAGACTATTTTTTTAATATACTTAATTTGTTCATCTCAGAAGGGTTAGGCAGAAGTGTATTAACAGATCTACAATTTTTCTTTTTTATATTATGAGATTCCATACAGTAATTAGGGATGAGCCTTTTGTTCTACCGGGCACATTAATCGCAGTATTGCTATACTAGTTATATGGTATACTAGGAACGCTACCGCCGTTCGATAATTCGTTAATAATATTTTTAAATCTTTAGCCCGCTTTGAACAACAAGATCTAACTTTAAGAAGTTCCTTTTATTTCTTGTACAAATGAAATTACAGATATTTGTTTAAAGGGACAATTTTATTCTGTGGATATAATGTTTAAGTGAAAATGAAATAATGGTTCGTCGTATTCACTCCGTTGTCTCCTATATCAGGTGTTAATAAAAAAATAATAAGATAGCATAATGTGGTCGCACATATAAACTTCCCAATGATAAAAGCGTGCGCGCGCTCCGCAGACTTGTGGTCGTAGTAACGAGAACGAATTACAAGTTTTCCTATTGAGCACGAATTAACCTTTCGAAAATATGTCACGATCGCCAGAAAAAAATATCATTTAATTTTTCATATTAACGACAATCAATTACCTATTATTAATAATGACACATTTCGCATTTTACTCAGCTACAAGTTCGCGTTGTGGTTATATTGTCATCTCAATTTGCTGTTAAAATATCTGCCTATTAAAATAACTGCAATGCTGTATGTATTTTGCTCTCCTAATTATTAATTTATTAGATTCATTCCTATAATTATGTGGTTATATTTTTTCATACCTTATTTTACATAAGTATCATTATAGATACCATACCACGTACTAATAATGGTGGTGCATTCTGACAGGTTATTTTGGTAAGTTAGGTGATAAGGATTTTTAGAAGTGAAAAGCTAAATACAAACTAAATATAAAATATATTTCTTATAGAAAGGTGAAAATTTTCACTGTTATTTTTTTAATTTGTTTCCCATCTTGTGATGTTATAAATATTTATATTATCATCTATCATCATCATTTCAGTCTTTAGTAGTCTTATATATTTAATATTACTAATTTATTTTCTTGATACAGAGGAATTAATTTAACCTTGACCGACGAAACTGCGATATTTTAAAACTATAATCGCCATAAATTAACACCACATAAAACTAGGCGCTTGATGAATCAATTTCACTAATGACTATTCAATGACAATATTTTTAGAGGAAATGAAAAATTACCCAAATATATGTTGTGCACGCGTCTGGAGGCGGCCCGAGTTTATCATTTCCGGACAGACAGATATGCAAACTACGGATTAAAGAATTAATCAAACGCGCCGAGCCACTTTAGCAGCGCAGGTGAATCACGGCGCACGCCTCTAAATCAATAAACATTTTATTAATAGGCGACTTGTTCTAGCGAACATAATTATCTGCTCATAGAGGTGTCTTGTGAGAGAGGTGCATGTCATGTATACATGCACCTCTCTCACAAGACACCTCTATATACACCTCCCCACCTCTACATAGGGGTTAAATGTCGACCCCTACTTGGAGGTAAAGACGTGTGGTGACGGCAGAGTAGAATACACTTGTCACCACCCGAAATCTCTCCCGTGGGTGTCGTACAAGGCGACTAAGGATAAATCAGTGATGAGGAATGGGCAGTAGCGTTCCTCTTATACCTACCACCTAGCAAAGTACTGCGACTTTTGTGCCCGATAAATGGCAATAGGCTCGCCACCTATTACATGGGATCTAGCATAATTGGCGAAGCGTGAGTTCACCTCTGCCTACCCCTTCGGGGATATAGGTGTGAATTATTTATGTATGTATGTACTTGGAGGTGTTATAGGTAAATGTGGCGTAAGATAGTTCCATACTTAACCTTCATTAAGAAACATTCAAGAGGATTTCTTTTACAGTATACTTTGAACTCAGCTCAAAGCAAGACCATCGTTCATTACCAAAAAAGTTGTTTTGTTTTCGGGTCGCAGTTCTCAAAGTACGTCGCTCTGGAGTTGGGTCCGCGTTCAATATAGTTTCTGATTGCGTTATTTCAGGCTGTAATTTTATATTCAGACCGCAGTAGTGTTAAAGTTCGCTCACAACTTACCGATCAACTTGCGTGGGAACAGATTTGGTGTCAGTCCTATTGAGCTCGGTGGAGATATTGCCAATAGACATATTATTTTATGTTAACATTAAATAAGCTTTAAAACTTGTGTACCTCTAGACCCAGTATTTCCTGGATTCAAGAATATGAAGCGTAGGTGGAAAATGTTTTCAGTGCTGTTGAAATTCTCTCTTGCAAAACTCTTGTAAAAGCTTGGTAGATATGTATTTTTTATTTGAATAATTTCGTCATTAGATTAGATTAGTTTCCATTAGATTGTTTCCAAGATAGATTTTTTTGTATTCGGGGGTTACTACCTAATTATTATTTTTACTATTATATATTTTTTTTAATTCTTATTGTTTTCATTGCGATATACCTGCATCAATGTAAGTATATAGTTAAGATATTTTAAATCGATCAATTTCAACACCTGACTACGTCAACGTGTGGGTTGCATATTTTCCTAATGAACTGCGACAACAGAGTTGTTCAAAAATTAGATTTGATAGATGATAGAGCTCCAAGATATATTATGACATGTAGGTACAAAACTATTAAAACCGAGCCGTGTACTAATAAGTGGCCTAAGCAAGCACCCAAAGCGGAGTGCGCGGGAAGGCTCTCCGCCCACTACAGTTGCTGGTAGGAATGAACGATATTAGTAAAATATCGATATTTATATCAATAGCTCAATATCGATAATTCGACATAATTGGCCACAAAATATCGTTTTTTTATAATATCAATAGTAAGTTATATGCTAAAATATTGTAAGAAATATTGGACGTCATATTTTTTATCAGAATTTATTTAATAACAAAAGAAAGAATTAAAGAACATTTAAATGAAGTGAAAGAATGGATTACAAATAAGTTAGGTACTAAAAGTACATACATACATACATAAATCACGCCTATATCCCCGAAAGGGTAGGAAGAGGTGAATTAGCACCCACGTTTCGCCAATCAGTTAGGTCCCATGTAATAGGTAGCGAGCCTATTGCCATTTATCGGGCTCAAAAGTCGCAGTACATTGCTAGGTGGTAGGTATAAGAGAAACGCTGCTGCCCGTTTCTCATCACTGTTTTATCCTTAGTCGCCTTGTACGACACCCACGGGAGAGATTTGGGGTGGTGACAATTGTATTCTACTCTGCCGTCCCCACACGGCATACTAAAAGTCCCATACTATTTCATCAATGCTCTGCAATATAAGCAACTTTGAGAGCAATTTTCTTTCCAGCTGGTTTCGTTGCTGGTATAAAGTTTGACCAGCTTTCGAAAATATTCTCTTCGGTATCAATGTGTATAAATGAATACATGAAACGATTTTTCTAACATAAGCAAAAGAGCACTGATCGAACATGTGATGATGTGATTGGAGAATAACATGATATCTAGTAAAAATATGGATAAAGCGATCTCGTGATATTCTAAAGTTACAATAATCGATATTGAAATATCGATATTTCTGAGATTAATATCGCACATCCCTAGTTGCTGGTAATTAGCTCATTGCTTGGTGTCACCGCGACGCAGCGCGAGAAGCGGCCGCCGCCGGCGCACGCGCACCCATTACAACGCGGAACACTCCTAATGTCCTCCCACTCGGCCAGCCGAAGACCAACAGCTTTTTATAACCAGTCTTGTCGACAAAAAGCTCCGTTGATTAATATTAATTAGCCATTGGACACATATAAAACATCTGTTTTAGTACACTTCTCGTGCACAGCCTTCACACAAATATTTTTATTAAGTAGCAACGTAACCCATTGGTTGGATCAATACACAACTACCTTCGAAAAGAGGTAAATGCTGTGGATAAAGTGTACAGATAGAAAATAATAACATATAAGATGATATTATAATAGGTAGGATAGAGAGAAGTGGGACAAGAAACATGTTGTGCCGACCCCGCCTAGAGGGGGAAGGGCAGGAAGAAGAAGAAGAAGTACTGATTAATAATTTCCAAAGTAATCTTGTCTTAATTTTATTTTACAATAGGTGGTGAATAACACGGGATACAAGATGTTAACAGCTTCGAACAATCTATCTTCTATGCAAGTTGTACTAGCTCTTTACCTAGTTGATTTTGTCGATTGTTCTAATACTATAAATAAAATTAAAGATTATTTATAAAATACATTATTGTAAGCCGTGTGGTGACGGCAGAGTAGAATACAATTGTCACCACCTCCAAATCTCTCCCGTGAGTGTCGTACAAGGCGACTAAGGATAAATCAGTGATGAGGAATGGGCAGCAGCGTTCCTCTTATACCTACCACCTAGCAAAGAACTGCGACTTTTGTGCCCGATAAATGGCAATAGGCTCGCCACCTATTACATGGGACCTAGCATAATTGGCGAAGCGTGGGTGCTAGTTCACCTCTACCTACCCCTTCGGGGATATAGGCGTGAATTATGTATGTATGTATGTATGTATTATTGTAACTAGCCCGTTTTCTTTGCAACTCAGTGTAAATCGTCAAATTTAAAACCTACTAAGGTATTTAGCTCAAATATTAACGAAAAGAGGATTTAGACCTGCAGACTATGTCCATGCAATCAAATGGAACATAATTTTTCTTGACTTAGAATCTGCGCCGTGGAAAATGCTTAGCGTGGTGGAAGGCCGTTAGCGCAGAGGTTACTGAAAATAATGCAAGTACGCTACACAAACAAATAAAACATACTCGCCTCGGCTCAAAGCGGTGCCCGTCCAGACGTGTGTCGTGGGGCACGCGACGTGATGGCCCAGACAAATAGAGGGACATTCGAATACTTTGGCTAGATTCATTCGCTTGAAGCTCGCCAAGGACCGAAATGAGGTCGCATTAGTAATAAACAGTCACGTGAGCGCTCGTATATTAGTTTGCACTATAATGGCTAATTGCGAGGTGGCGTTTTTCATCTAGATATAATTTAGCCGGGACGCGTTAGTGCTGCCGACGCGACCGACCGACGCGATCGGCACCGAGACGACTATTCCGGCTCGCGGTATCTTCCTAACGAGGACTATTGGTAATGTATGTATGTAAATATTGGTAAGTAAATTATACATCTAATAACACAGTAGGTACTTAACGAAAAAAAATCAAAGGAGTAGCTCGATAGCGAAATATTGGGGAAACTAAGCAATGTTCGCTAAGGCCGCTCATTGAATGGGTGACCAAAAATATTTTATCTCTAGATGCTTCGTGCTTCGGAAGGCACGTTAAGCTCACTAACGCACTGATGGTTATGGCTCATTCTCCCTATATTCTTCCATCCATAGGGAAGGCCTGTGCCCCAGCTGAGGGGACTTTGAAGGGCTGGTGATGATGACGGAACCTATAAGCCAAGCCTATAGCCAGCGATCTACCTATTGGAATAACTGGCCGCCGAATGTAGGTATGTATGTATATTTGGACAAACTAAGAAATTTATGGATAGCAAAGTTCTTAGAGTTGCGCTGCCTTCAGAGGTCGGGAGAAAGCGGTACTGGCCCCGCGTTCTTTCGACACGGACAATAAATTCTGGTGCTCGTTGGTTTCAGCGGAAGAATACACTGGCCCGCTCCACTGGCTTAACTGGGCCCAGCCACTATTACAACAAAGCCGAGCAAATTAAACAAATACACTTTTCTTAACTGATGAACACAAAGCAGCATTTTAATATATTTTTTTTAAATAAATATAGTAGATTTTCCATCAAGTGCACAAAACGAATCATTTTTGTCCGAGACTTTTAGCAGCCCGAGCCGAAGGCGAGGGCTGATAGTAATGTCGAGGATAAAAATGGTTTTGTGGACGAGGTAGAAACTCTGCTTTTCACTTCGATTGCGAGGAAATAATACAGTAGTTTATCATAACATTTCTTAAAATTCAAACTAAAATTAGTACAATTTTGAATACTGAAGGAAATTGTTTTTCCCATTGGTATTAGGCTTGGGCTACAGACCTATACAGCCAAGTATTAAATTAATTTTGAAATAATAATTTTCTTAAGTTAATTTAATAACCTACCGTACCTACTTAAATTGAAATTATGTCTTAAAAAACGCATTAGGCAAATAAATTTAAGTAAATAATAAAATAACAAATTCTATCTCTGAATTTCTTATTGTATTTGGCTGCATTGCTCACTTTCTTTGCCTTAATAGAGACACATTTATGAGTAGATACGTTAATGCTCTAGAGCACAAAAATCGATTTTGTGCAGCCTATATCCTGCACAAATAAGCACTTTCAGAGCATGAGAAGTGAAAAATATTTTTACACTCACATCTATCATCTAGCCCAAAGTAAGTAGCCTAAGCACGTGTTATGGATAATAGATGACGGACATATTTTTAATATAATTTTATGTATATAAATGTTGAAAATATACTACATAAACAATACATAACCATGACTCGGGAACAAATATTTGTGTTCATCACAAAATTTATTCCTACCAGGATTCGAACTCGGGACCTCTTGGCCAATACCCAGCAATCTAAACATTCGACCAAGCCGGCCGTCAAACTGTGACAAGTAGGTAGGCTCTTTAGTCAACTGACGCCGCTCAAACTCATTCCGCGGGATCAGTTGACCTAAAGAATTCGGTGCAAAGTAGATGCGTGTGCGGTTTATCGTGTAAAAAACAAACATTAATATTCTGTAACAAAGTGTTTGCGACACGCGGGCATAATTTAATAAGGCCCATGTTTGAGGACTACACTCAATTGGTTGTTTTCGTTACAACCGTGAAAAATGATTAGGGGTCGTAAGGGTCCGTCAAGGTGCGTCACGCCGGTCATTAGCGCACTCACTAAATCGTGGAAGGGCAGGTGCACACCGGCCGGTTGCGCGTGCGCACGATCCCGCTGATAACAGCTTTTCGTTTTTACGCCTCACATCCGTACAGGGCTTTTTTACGGTGACAATTTTATTTTATCACGCGTATCGGAGAGCTATCTACCTATATATTACTTTTATCTGACGTAGTAAACGTGTGTATTGTAACTGTTTAGTAGCTGCAGTAAAACATTACTATTACTTATGATGAGTGGAGGAGGTAAAATCGAACCAATTTTATCTGCTATGGTGTTTATATTTTTTTATAATAGTAAAACAATGTTGTAATAAAACTACATAAAAATAAACAAAACCACGCCTCGAGATTTCTGTGTTCATCATTAATATTTGGGATTCGAACCCGGGACCACTAGGCCGATACCCAGCGATCTGACCATTCGACCAAGCCGGCCGTCAGAATGCCTGTGTTAGCTAGTAATCTCTCTTTGGACCTTCAGTTACACCTGTCCGATTTGTGTAAGATTTATTTTTAATAATCACTAGACAATAACACTGATAAATTACTAATATTTGACAAGCAGTATTATTGTCTTGAAATGAATCATACGTTTGAATAGGCGATTAATGCTCGTTAGGCCGGGCCACTAATATGCTATGTAACATATAGGATCAGTTGAACAGCAGAGATACAAATCGTGTGATAAATTACAATTTGTTTGTGCGGGACGGGCGACAGTTGCGCCGCGTGAGTCGTGCCGCGCGTTGTCGCGCCCATTTGTTGGTTGTCGCCCGGCTTGTTCCGGTTCGCTTGATGGCCTTTATAGGTTCGTAAATCATGCGCCTGACGTACACCTGCGGAGTATGTTCTCCTGGTAACCCTGAGAGGGCGCCCATGGCAACACGGCAGAAAGTTTCTTCCTTTTTTTGAAGGACCTACGATGTTGTATCAGGTTTTTTGGAAAAGTCGTAAACCTCCACGAGCCTTGTAAATCTTGCAATCGAGCATTCCCTGAGAGGGTTTCTCTTCGACAGGCATGTCTTGGGGGAGTCATCGCAAGGTGCTACGATTCGGAGCGGGGAAAGGGGCGTTACTGCCAGCGATTTTTCACCAAAAAGCTCTGTGATAGTCTGACTTACCTGATAATCTGATTGTACTGTGTAGTGGGCAGTACTAAGCACTAATATTAAAAAACATGACAGTGAACAAAAAATCGTTGTTCTTTAATTAAAAAGTAGGTTGAACGTTCGATCGAAGTCAATGTATGTGACTTCACATCTCTCCTAAGCATAAGCCTCCCGAGTTGTATCGTATTTTCCATCACAACATCATCATCTTATATACAAAGATTTTGGTGGCTTAAAATTGTTCGAAAAATAAAAAATAATAATTTCTCGAACTTTTTTTAACCACCAAAATCTTTGTATTAAGTTTTCTAACATTTATTATAATGTTGAAATTAAAATCGAATATCTTATATACAGCCCATTCTATTTACCTACTTTTAACCTCTAGCCCTCAGTGATATCTGATTAGTTGAATGGTTGGAACTCAAGATGAGGCAGCGATCATGAACATAGCGGAGAGCTATCGTCTTGAAAACAATGTATTAGTAGTTGTAATAGCATAATAATCGCCCCCGCAACCACAGGACTTCCATAAGTCAGGCCAGTAAGTAATATTAATAAAGGCAATAAATCGGCTCGTGCGCCGGCGGCGATCAATAACCAATATTGATAGCGCGCTTCGACCCACAGATGGCGCTGCCGGCGGCGCGCGCAGGTGACTCCATTAATTGTCTGCCAGTGCACACGCACGCGAGAAATATGCATCCTGCGTGGAAACGCTTAGAACCGTTCAACAGTCTTTGTATTGTCGGGTGGGTGACCTTAACTGGCGACAGCGTGCTTCAGGGGCACTGATATAACTACCACCTACATACTGATACATAAACAGGTGACACCACATAGGGGTGGGAAGGTCTGCCGGCACCACTCGACTGTAACTATCACTGGAGACTACAATTACCAGATGATGCTTTGGTTCTTTTACACAATCCATGATAAGTCGTATCTTTTTCAATATACAAACCAGAGAACCAACACTAAGGCTAGCTGCGACACTGAACGTCTCTTTGAAATGTAGCCAATGTAGGTTCTGTTACTTGAAAGTACCTAGTTACTTACTCAAAATAAAGTTTAGTTGTAAGAATATATAAGAATATTTAGATAAATTGGGCATTAGTATTGATATGATGCACTTGGTCCAGTGGATTTGGATGAAATTCGAACACTATACCTACTTATAAAATACAGGCTAGTTTTAACTTTAGGTATCATGTATTCACTTGGGACGATGCAGTCAAAGTTCCCAGTCGAAGCTAGTCTACTATCTAATATAAATGACCTAATAATCCAGTATACAGAATACCAGTTTTTTTAGGCTATTGCACCTGCAAATTTAAATCGAGAGTTCAGGGGGCGTCATCTTTTTACATTTCATGCGAACAGTGTTCTGTCTTACGGCCATTAGCCACAAGCAATGACCGTAGCAGCCTTCACGTGTGAGCACCAAGTGAAAGTACTCCCGGCCAGCCTCTTACCTCGGAGGCAGGTGCAGCCTAATGCCCAGAACAAACAAGCGAAGCGGCGAGCTTAAGGGCCTTAAGAGCACGCAACTGCGCACGCGACGCTCGCACCTAATGAGGGGGTAAGTGTGGCATTTTGCCAAACTTCACGGGCCCGACGACGGTGCTGCGGGCCGATACCTGTTTTCGATGTCATGCACGCATCCTAAGTAATAGCATGGAGAGGATTTAATTTTGAATTCATTTCGTCAACAGTTAGGTACACGAGTTGCCTGTTCTTTTGTTGACTGTGTTTAAAATTTCTTTCGAGAAACAGGTTAGATATTTATTTTAAGACTAGTCTGGATTAGTGACAACTTCGTAACGTTTAGCCTTATGGTTACGGCAGAGCAGGATACAACTGTCACCACCCCAAATCTCTCCCGTGGGTGTCGTACAAGGCGACTAAGGATAAATCAGTGATGAGGAATGGGCAGCAGCGTTCCTCTTATACCACCTAGCAATATTACTATTACATGGGACCTAACATACCTAATTAGCGAAACGTGGGTGCTAGTTCAGCTCTACCTACCTCTCCGGAGATATAGGTGTGATTTATTTATGTATGTATGTATATGTAACGCAATTACAGAGCCGCAACGAGAGAGAGTCCTTATTTTCCCAGCAAACAAGTACCTGTGCTTGCTCGCCAATGCGCGGGTCCGCAGCCCCCGGCCAATGTGCGCGGGCGCAGTCGTGGGCGGCGCAGCCCACGGACACCTGAGGACTTTATCACTAACAGCCTCTGTCACGGGCGACACCACGGAACTATGCTTTATTATTAAATTCGTGACACACAGATAACTACTACACGCTGTACAATACCTACTGCCGGTTATCAGGAACATCGATCTTATCCCCAGGATTAGCCGATTGATAAATAAACGGTAAATTCCGTCAGCCGTGTGGTGAGGGCACAGCAGAATTCAACTGTCATCACCTCCATCTCTCCGGTGGGTGTCGTACAAGGCGACTAAGGGCAAAGACAGCCAAAGGGCAGCAGCATCCTTCTCATACCACCTAGCAATATACTCATGTGCCTGATAAGTGGCTGCGCAAAGTGGGTGTTAATTCACCTCTGCCTACTCCTTCGGGGTTATAGGCGTGATTTTATGTATGTATGTAAGTGTGTAAAAAAGGTAAATTCCATGCATCGCCGTCACCAACCAGAAAAGGATAATGCCAAGATTGGTAATCCATCACGGAGAGGAATCGACGGAGCCATTAAGTTGTTGGCCCCTTCGCCGAGAAAAACAATGCAGCGCACAACAAACACCATTAGAGGCGCGGCGCGTATCAATTCGACGGACACCGCTCATCCCACTAACAGCAGGTGTTCCCAAATTGTCTATGATAAATGCGGGCCATCAATAAGCGGCCACCCTCCCCGGGTCGGCCACGGAGCCTCTCGATCCGGTCGAACTATCAGTGTCGATTACACGGCCTTCACGGTAACGAAGCGGCTAAAGCGAACTTAGCCTTTTTAAATGGCCATGTCAGCTGGCACCCGCAGACTCACTCACAAAAGGAGCCTGAGCCGAATCTTTAGTTATTGAGCAAAACAAACTGTCCGTCATTAAATCGTTCTGGCTGATTAATGAAGGATGCGCTGCGAGATGAATCATGATATTTATGATATGCAGCGACGGATAGAAGTCGGCTGTGTCGTGTGGTGACGGCAGAGCAGAATACATATTGTCACCACCATCTCTCTCGCGGGTGTCGTACAAGGCGACTTAGACAGCAACGAGTAAAGGGCAGCATCATTTCTCTTATGCCATCTAGTACTGCGATTTCCGAGCCAGATCAATGGCAATAGGCTCGCCTCCTATTACACGAGACCTAACTTAATTGGCGAAACGTGTTAACTACTTTGCGAATATAGGCGTGACTTATGTATGTATGTATGCGACAGATTGCGGTAAGGCCAGATAGAGGTACCTTCACACTGCACACCAAACATCACCACGGGCGAGCCTGTTCCAATTGCCCACCCGTTAATCAGTCCTGCAAGCCCCCGTGGCCCAAGGCACCAACCACGAGCGGCCAGTCCACCGCCCTCGACTGAGTCCCAAATACCGCGGTCGTCCTCATAAAACGTAGAATATACGACGATTCCACGCGACTGCCCAGATCATCCGCCGGTTACAAAATTAACTTTTCCCAAACCCGTTCTCCGGTATCGCCGTCCTTAATTGATTTTAGAAAGGTTATTAGCGGTGCGATTTGTTGTAATTAACCAAAATCCCAACTTATATCTTTGAATTTTGTAATACCAGTTATTTAATACTTCGCACTGCTCGCGGTTAATGTAAATTATATTGCTGTAGATAAGTGCGTAAGTCGATTTGTAGATCAATGTTGATATTGATTAGGGTTTAATCGAAAATGTGTGACAATACCGTTATCTGATTAGGTTATCTCGGATTGAAAGTTCATTTGACAAAGATACAGAATTAAATATTGACATTTTCCTCGTGCTATGTTGCCATCTGACGACAGCGAGGCCCGTTGCACTTTGAGTCTGCCGAATTTGGCACGACCCGGAACCTCGCAACTCGCCTCTGCAGGATCTGTGAGTATATGTTATTATATCTTAAGACAATATAAAAACAGATAGTCTGTTTTGAATTCGGGAGTTCTACGGATCGCGATCGTACAGGGAGACAAGGACAGATAACAATTAAAAAAGCAGTACACACGTATAAATCACGCCCATGTGACGTAGGTGCACATTCGCGCATGCGCCCGTATTGGACGCATGCAGTTTAGCGCTGCGGTACACGGCTATATTTCAAGTGCTACACGCGGAATAATTTGCGTCAGCGGGATTCCTAATCCGCGGCAATAAACTGACAGTTGCAATAAATTCGCTGGATGCGGGGAATGTGATGCGCGCGCGCAGATCCCGCTAGCTGTCCTACGAACAAATTTGCGCCCACTGTCGCTTGTAACAATGTGTAAATTCCGCTGCGCACAATACTTTTAATCAATTTCGTCGTGATCGAGAGGCCATAGCGCGTAGCAACTGCTAATCTAAACGAGCGAAGTGTTGACTAGATAAACCCGAAACAGCAGCGAGCAGATAAGAGTTCCTTGAAGTGTTACAGAGCGGTGTAGAGCGAGCCATAGATCCCACGCGCCAAACTGGTAGAGCGGCTCTTGCGCAACCCGGAGCCCACAGTTCGGTTTCCAATTTTATGTTGACCGGTTCCGAGCTTGTCCCAGCCTTCTAATTTCGGCTCGTTTACATTGGAAAATACGTCGCCGACACTCGCAGCCAAGCCAAGCGTCTGCGTTTTCTCCGCGCACCGCGCATCTAGTGCTCTGTATCAAATGTCACTACATACAAAAATCACGCCTATACCCCCGAAGGGGTGGGCAGAGGCTAGTTCACCCACGTTTCGCCAACTGTGGCAGGTCTCATGTAACAGGTGGCGAGCCTATGATGCCATTTAACGGGCACAAAAGTTGCAGTACATTGTTAGGTGGTATAAGAGGGAACACTGCTGTCCATTCCCCATCAATGAATTATCCTTATTCGCATTGTACGACACCCAAGGGCGAGATATGGGGTAGTGACAATTGTATTCTACTCTGTTGTCACCACACGGCTAAATGACGCCAACTTGCTTGCTAATGGAACATTTTATTTATTATTATTTCGAAGTTTCGGGGCTGTTTGCGTCACTGCGACCTATGGAGAACTGCTGTGACTAGACCAAAGTGCTCTGTATCAAATGAGGCTAGCCAGCCAGCTTAACCCTGCAGGCGGTGATCAATAGGGCTCCGCTCATGCAAGTGCAGGCACTGGCGAGGAGGCGAAGGGCGAGCTCCGGCCCACGCCCGCTCGAACAAGCGCGTCGGCTGGACCGCGCACAAATCAACGCGACGTGCCACGAGGACCCCCGCCGCCTCCGCTGAGGCCAGGGCTGCTAAGGCCTCTCCGACTGCCTCTGCCAGTAAACTCGTCAATAGGCGCCCTCTTGTGGTGATGTTCGATGGGGGCTTGTAGGACCAAAAATTACTATTTATACATTTTTCGTGAATTTAACTTTATCCTTTGTAATTTTGATTAATGCCATACCATAAACATGTTTAAAAGTTAAAGTATCTAAGTTATTCACGAGTTTTATTGAATTTAAATCTCAAATAAAAGTTATGTAAACGCAGTCTCATCGTCCGTAGTCATAAGTTGACTTAGGAAGTTGAACTGTTACAAAGCCTATGTGGATTACGGAGGACGAGAGTTCGATTTCCATATCAGGACATAATTAAAAAAAAATGTAATGTTCACATCCTGTTCAAATTAAAATGAAATAACAAGTTGAACGAATATGTACTCAGGGGTAGACGTGACATAATTATTTCTTTCTTAAAATTGGACTCACAACACAATTAACCGTGTATTAATAAAGCAAAATAGGTAGGTACGGACCAAACACGCAGCCCTGCGTCCGCCGCGGGAGGCGACATCTCTCGCCTCGGGCTCCGCGCCGGACAATGAGAACGCGCCATCGCCACTCCTCAGGCGATGGCCTGCGCACGCGGGCTATCGCCCGGCATCGCCCACCATCGCCCGTCGCTCTGCTGACGGCGGAACTAGACCGTAGGTTCAGAGTCTTCGCTGGCATCTCGCGAATACTGCGGTGTGCGGCGGGAGACTTGAAATCACGCTACACTCAACTCTTTTGATCTTAGAGAGGGTCGGCAAACTTATAATTATCGTGAAACCTAAACCGAATCCTAGTAATTATTAGCCGTGTGGTACCAGAGCTGAATACGATTGTCACCACTCCCAATCTCTCCCGCGGGTGTCGTATAGCAAGGGTTTAGACAGCTTCGAGTGATAGGACAGCAGCGTTCCTGTTGAACTCCCTAGCAATTAACTGCGATTTCTTGCCCGGTAGATACCTTAGTTAGCGATCGCTACTTATTTCATGGGACCTAACATGATTGGTGAAACGTGGGTGTTACTTTGTGCCTATCCTGTCGGGTATACCTAAATATACATAATTTATATATGTATGTACCTATGTAAAAAATATTGAACGTAGTCATGAGGGTGCACCAGAGCAGTTGACGCCACAAAAAGCGCACCACTTGTGTATTCACATAGACCCGGCGGAGGAAGCGACAAAAATAAATAAACTATCAAATTTAGTAAACGACTGCCAAATTTCGTGGCTATTAAGGGCTCTTACGGAAATTGTCGTGGCCGCTCTTTCTTTGGCGGGTCTGTGACAGGCCTATTATATTATTAGGATCGTTTTGGTAATGATAGGGCCTTGGACCCCGGGCCGGGATCGCCGCGAGCGACTGATCGGAACAAAAACTTAGGTACTCCATTGCCGGGTCGCCGGATTTGCATTCCTCGGCCGAAGCCTTACGGGAAACCAATTAACGGACGGGTTTCATCAAATTTGAATGCGCATGCGCACGAGGCCGACGGCAGACAATAGGCGCGGCAAAAAGCTGCGCAGGAATTCGGATTCGGGATTCGCGGATCGCATTTCGCGAATACTCTCGCGTGTTGCCGCACCATTAGTTGGGTCGGCCCATTTGGGAGGGTTTTTGGCGGCGCGTGCGCGGTAATTGCATGGCGGGCAGCGAATGCATTGCGCAGGCACGGGGTGGGCAGCGGCACTATTCTGGATTCGATGGGACCACGATTTTTGCTGTTTGTACAGAACAAGAGCTGAATGCAATTGCCAATAGTACCCTTGTGTGTCGTACAAGGCGACTAAGGCTCAACTTCAAAAGTTCAGCATCACTAAAACAGGCGATTATTATTTTCGTCGGTTTTTGACATTTCGGTATCGAATATAACCGTTTTTTTTTAATCGCTCATTTTACGTGTTGGTGAACTTGATTTTCAGGGCACCTTAAAAGCGATGCGATGCTGTAAACCTATCCCTTCGGGGATACGTGATTTATTTAGGTATGTATGTACAGATCAACCACCACCCCGTGAAACACCACGTCGTCGTGAGTGTGGTGTTCCAGTTGAAACCGCGCTAATACTGAAGAGTGAAGTCCCAAGTAATGCATCCACCGTGGGAGTGGACGAAGGACAATGCCCGAAACAAAGGCCCTCGGAGGAGGAGGGCGTTATGCAGCAGGTAGACAGGTTCGCATCCCGGGAGGGTCGAGCGTGGCTCCGAGCGATGGTCTCGTTCCTTTTACTCGCCACAAAAACTAATTTGGACGACCGTGACGCGATCCGATATGATAACAGGAATCCCGTTGCGTAGCCTCGGGTGGCGTCTGGGCCCAGCTTCGGAGGGGGGCGGGGGAAGGGGGATTTGCGGGTTGCGTGCGTCCGTCAAATGTCATTCGGCAACACAATGCATAGGCACAAATAAGCACGCGTGTCGCGCTCCAACAATGGCCCCAAAAAACAAACAATCGAATAGAAATCGAAAACAGCATTTCTTTCCGATGCGACGAACGGGATTTCGGAAAGAAATCCGGTTTTAATATTGTTTGGTTCGGCTTCCCGCGAGCGCCTCCACGCGCATTGTCGCGTCAATGGCGCGGCGGTGACAAACCGTGCCCACTGTGCGGCACAAAGCGTGTCTCAATGCGCGTCATCGCGAGAGCCCAAGGCCCGTATCCTGTCAATGGAGCACCGATTCCATTTCAATGGCGAATGCATCAGCTGAGCGTCCTCAAGGGGCCAGCCATTGTCGCAGTAAATGAGCAATCACTACTTCGATTCTGGTGGTGACAGCTCTGGAGAAGCCTATTTGATATATTTCGTATACCAGAATCAAATGTAAGTTATCCATGCTGGCCTGGGAGCGAAAAAATAAAGTATATACAATGTGCCAACCGAGACTTATCCCAGGGGTGTCGCAAAAGTCGACTAAGGACGATTGCCCAGTGTAGATCATTAAGCACATTGGGACATCCGAATGGCGAAGCGCTAACCACCAACAACAGCATACCCAAAGAGGGTTGGTGTCAGGCAGGCGGCCGGCTGTAAAACCTAAGGAAAAACTTTGAGCAGTATGGATTGGAATACTATCATTCAAATTTTTTCACTACTAGCACCTGTTTGGTGTGATGAACGATATGAAACACGGGAGTGGATGGCTTGATGACGTCTGACCAATATGAATGGAAGAGGAAACACACTGCCGACCTCAGATAGACTGGCAACAGGGCAGGGGAAGAAGAAGACAGATTCATAAGCAACATTCTTGTTCATTAATAGCAAGTTAACGGAAGAGGCAGCCGGCGCCGGCCGCCGAGGCCCTGACGGACAGCACAATGAAGGCAGGTGAGGCAGCCCCTTGACACTTCCACGTATTCCTCGTTCATTCCTCCTGCTAATTTATTAAAACTACATCAAGTGAGTTTTTGCGTCCGGACCCATCTGTTGTCATGTCACTTTTCAACCCAGTATTCCGTCACTATTTCAGTCTCCTTTGATGTCGATGTCATGATTTGAAAAATTGCACTACCGATGCCCCGGTGGGAAGAAATCTATTGTCTAGTCAAAACAAAATATTATTATGACGGCACATATTATGGGACCCTCGGCATTGTTTAAAAAACGGCGCTAAAACGTTGCAAAAACTAACAAAAGAGCGCGAACCCGACAAAAAAAGATCATTGTCCAAGGTGAGAAAATCCGCTAATTAACAGGTCGGAAGCGGCGCCCCGGCCCGCGCCATTGTGGCCGCGCCCGCTCTGTAATTAGCCTGCACTCCATTATTTTGGGCCCAGTTCGAAACCGATCAACCGCAATTGCACAAAAACTCCAACTCCAATCTGTCACCCCTGAACACCGAGTCATGATCCATAATTGACAAACTTTCGTGAGAATCCCTCGCCTCTCCGGCCTGAGGTCCCGTCCCGAGATAGATGCGCAAATGCAAATCACAATCCGCGGATGACAAAAAATGGCAGTCCTTTGTGCGCACGCGCGGCCGCGACGCATAATTAGCGCAGAGTGACGGTACCTGCGCCTGCGCCTCTGCTGCGAACAATCCGGCGCATGCGCTCTCAGGTGCATAATCTTTATTTACACCTTTTGCTTCCACTTCCCCTTTGCATAAATTAACATTTTGCGCCGTCCGCCTCTGCGTCCATTTGGCCCGAGGTCGGCCCGTTGCAATGCAACGCCGTGGCGCGGCAACGTTGCGCAACACCTACAACCTATGCCTGGCTAAACTATGTTTTGGCGCGAACCCCCGTAGAAACAGCCGTGAAACAGCGATGCTTTTTTCGTGTTTGTTCGAACTAGTTACAGATCACCGAGCACTTTGTTATCTCATGTGATCATCCCAACAGACGGTCTCGCGCAACGCGAAACGAGTTCTATCCCGCGACCGTTGAGTTGAAAATTGTTCCGGGACAGATAGAGATGCGAGTCTCAGAGAGGTCCGGCCGCCGCGCGAGTTTGGACCCTGTGCCCGCGTGGAAAGAGTCGCTTTCGCATCGGCGCAGGCGAGCCGCGGTGTCACCTGGTGGCGGGCAGCTGGGGTCGCTTTGTCTGGCTCATCACTTGACTCGCCAAAGGGATGCGCATGAGAACAGCTAACGGAATCCCGGGAGATGGCCCCCACAATGGAAACTAGATATGCCCATTCCGTCAACGAAACGAGGATCTCGGGATGCGCGGGCGAGAGCAATGGCAGGCGCTTCGTCCTCGGCGTTTGTCGGGCGACACGTCTAATTTACGACAAAATAAACTCCTCGGAGCAATACAGATAAAGTGTTTAGTGCCGCTAATGAGTTTTTTAAACAGAATTATGCAAATGCCCCCTCGCGGGCAGCTCGATAGCAGTAGAAATGAGAATAAAAGATTTAGTACAGAGAGCGCCACGCGGCCGATTGTCCAATAGATCACAGACATTAACGCGCTGCGAACAGGTTCCGGCGAGGTCCGTTAGTGGTTTATGTAAATTGTTTGGTTTATGATCGCTCCTAGTTTACATTCGAGCGCGCTAAACGAAAAAAACATACACGCGGGAGGTTGTGAGGCCCGTCGTATTCCGCTGCGAGCGATAAAATATTGGCTTCAAATTGAAGAAAGTGTAATTTATGGCGGATGACAGGTGCGGGTTCGAGTCGCGGTCGCACCGGCCGGCAGGGCTTCGGCTGCGGCAGTCGCTGGGGCTACCTAGGTAGATTCTGGACGTTAGACCACCCGATGCGAACCAAACGGGTCAGCACTTACCTTCTGCATAACGACGAGGCTGCAGCGCTGGAACCGTTCTTTCTACCTAAACCTAAATCTAAGATAATTATGAGAGATACTAATTATTACTTATTGCCTGTGATAAAACATGACCCAAGTACTAGAATTTCGTACACTGCTGCCACTGCGCTAGTAACTGTTTTTGCAACTGGCACTAATTAGTTTTAGCACTTGGACAATAATAAAGCTACGTTGTTTTATTTGTAGTGAAGATGGTAGATCCTGTCTGTCCAAATACCGCTAGGAAGGTATTTGTATTATGCCAGCGACGTTTGTTCAGCCATCCTAAGCTTCGTTCAATATAATTAATATGTTCGTTGTTGTAATATTTGTTCATAATAATATAATTTTCACTTCTCATGCTCTGAAAGTGCTTATTTGTGCAGCATATAGGCTGCACAAAATCGAATTTTGTGCTCTAGAGCATTAACGTATCTACTCATAAATGTGTCGATAATAAGGCAAAGAAAATGAGCCATGCAGCCAAAGACAATAAGAAATTCAGAGATAGAATTTGTTATTTTTTAATATTTACTTAAATTTATTTGCCTAATGTGTTTTTTAAGACATAAAAGATATTACAATTTTAATTCAAGCAGGTACGGTAGGTTATTAAGTTAATTTAAAAAAATTATTATTTCAAAATTAATTTAATACTTGGCTGTATATGCCAGCAGCCCAAGCCTAGTATCAATGGGAAAAACAATTTCTGTCAGTATTCAAAACTGTACTAATTTTTGTTTGAATTTTAAGAAATGTTATGAGAAATTCTGATTTATTTCCTCGCAATCGAAGTGAAAAGCAGAGTTTCTACCTCGTCCACAAAACCATTTTTATCCTCAACATTACTATCAGCCCTCGCCTTTGGCTCGGGCTGCTAAAAGTCTCGGACAAAAATGATTCGTTTTGTGCACTTGATGGAAAATCTACTATTAAAGCCCGAGTGTTAGAGATTTTAATCTATCCCAACATTAAGATAAATTTACAGCTTATAAAATTCGTTTTAGTCCAAATGTGTAGTACTCGTGCAAATATAAGATAACTATATGAAAATACTTTTCAGATCGCAGGTAGTTTCTGCTAGCAATATAGGTAGTGCAATTAAATTATTTTCGTTCGTGACTGAGAAGTTCAAATTATATTTGAGCCGAAATTTAAGTCTCACGGGTTCTGTAGATACGAGAATGCAATGCGTCGCTCCCAACAACTGTTCTATTAAAGCATTTGATTGTGATTACTAGGTATTAGATTGAATCTTGTTTCTTTTTGGATCCACAGCATTTGCATACCCGGCCTAAGGCACATTCATAGAGCGACCAGTAGACCAGCCTTCTGGCCAACTCTGTACAAAGACACCAACGGTCGATCTCACGATCAAAATGTAAAATACTCGGCTTCAATTATTATTGTAAATAGAGAAATAGCTGTGATCGGGATCCCAACAGGCGGTCAATAAGGAGCGCGGGCTATTCTGCATAAAAATAGACGGGATGTTCCCGTCGCGCGGCCGGGGGGGCCAACGGCGCTGGCACAGAGGACCGAGACCGGCAGAGGCTGCGGGCAACGGTCACCCGCCCCTCTAACGCATCGCGGCTCATAGAAACTGAAAGTAACCTGTTTCGATCGAGCGGCGCAGGCGCTTCTACGCGCCGGCAGGTTTCCAGATTTCCGTTGCGCCCGACGCCGGAGACACAATAGGTATCCCGGAGAAATCGACGGATACAGGAGGAGGGGAGGGGAGGGAGCGGGGCGGTGTCGCGTTTCGTGAACTCCGCCGAAGTCTGATCCCAACACAATGGGCCTGTAAAAAGTGGCCCAAAATAAATGTGTCACCGTGCCACCCCGCGCACAATGCACAAGGCGCGCACAATGCGTGGGCGCCCCCGCCCCGCACACGTGCGCCAGCGAGCACATGCAAATCACCTCATCCCGAGGTGAAAGTTGAGACGCACACAAAAGTAAAAGTTGGCGACGCATCTGCCGATAGCGCGAGGCGGAGATGGATGGGTGCGAGCCCACCTGCGCCAAGGAAAAAACGCGGTTGTCTTGCCCGGTGGGCACAAATAAGCTCCTTGGGGCACCCGAGTGGTGGCGGGCACACCACCAGCAACACCCAAAGAGGGTTGGTGGCAGGCAGGCGGCCGGCTGTAAAACCTTAGCCAAAACCGGCATGAACGGTATGCATTGGAATGACTTCATTCCCATCGGTCACTCGCTTTCGACATGGTCTGATCCTTCGCTTATCTATACGTTTATTCACAAGCATCTTTCCGGCGTAATAGATCACATGGATTCAAAAGGGAGTGAATGGCTCGATGACGTCTGACCTATGAGAATGGAAGAGGCAACATACTGCGCTGACCAGAGATAAACTGAGAACATGATAAACTGGGAATTAGGTAGGAAGAAGAAGCAGCGATTGTCCTCTCGAGATGCACCCGGGGCGGGTGATGCCACCGCTGGCGCGGCCGCTGAGATACGACGCACTAAATCGTTTTTAATCATGTTTCTGATTGAATCGCGGCCGATAATGATCTTCGATTAGCGCGCGGCAGTAAGTCAGCGCTACGGCCTTAAATAACGCCATTTGTCCGTAATGGAGGCGCGGTGCGATCTCGCGGCAGTGATTTGCCGGCCATATGTCGCGTGCCCCTCCGCGACAGCGCGTTTTAATTGTTCAATTACGTCTAATGCGGTCTCCGCGGGGCGACACTTCACTGGCGCGTCATGCGCTGCCTACTCGCGTCATCAATTCGATACAACCGGAGCCCGCTGCTGAGGCAGCAAAAACGATACGCTGGGACACTCGACAGCAGAAATCATTTTTATGAAGAAAAAAACCATAATCTGAGCCCCGCATCGGAGGGTCGATCGTAAAACTAGCGGGTGACCAACAAAAAGCGCATAGATTCCGCGTGCTGTGGCAGTTCCTGCAAAGTCAAAGGTCGCTCGGTGTTTGGGCGCGCCATTGTGCCGTCGCGGCCGCGCGTACATAAAGGCAGATGTTACCGCACTCCAAAATATCAGCCATCACCTCAAAGTGTCGCAAGTCCGTCCCCGCTCGAACCGAAAGCGACCGCACGCCTCGGGCACACGGTCGATTGTCCCCTAGCCGCGGGCGGACTTAGGCCGTTTCGCCCCCGACCCGGCCGCGGCCCGGGTCCGCGGGTGTGTGGGTAGTTTTACAAAACCGAAATAGTGTTGTAGTTTAATAAAAGCGACATTAAAGGCGAGGATGTCATTGACAGCCGCGATCGTATCGTGATCGACGACGCCACAAAGCTCGGGATTAAATTAATTCCTCCGGCCGTCACTCTGCGTGTAGCAACGGAAGTAATCTCTGAATACTTACCGAGCATGTCTATCTTATTTGAACATTATTTCATTCAAAATATAATGAATCTTTTACTCTGCCTATTCTAGCTACTGTCACATTGGCTTGTGATTGAGTTAGGTTTTTAGGGCCACAGCCTGCTTTACACCACCATTCCTAGGCAGAGCTGGTCTATTGGCCGTCTCAAAAAACTACTTGGACGATGACATCCAGGTCCAGAAAACATCCTTAGTCCTCTTCTTTCTTTGAGACACCCACTGGATGGGACCTCCTATGTGGCACAAAAATAGTGTGGTAAGTCATGAATCATACAATCATGTAAATACAACATACAAAACGATTTACAACAGTCGGTTTATACATTGGAAAATGATAAGTTCACCAAAAATGTACAAATTTAATTCCTAGGCAATTAACGATTGAAAAAATAACAATATTAGCTTAACCTTGCGGTTAATACGCAAATATTTTTTTAAATGAACACAACCTGTCTACCTGCTATAATATCATCAGCTGGCTATTTAATTGAGTTTACTTACGGCTGTTGATAAAATATAAAAATTAAAAAAATATTTTCCATTTGCAGTAGAGAGTGAATATGAAAGAATTGTAAGAGAAGGATAGCTACGCCCTTGTACGAGGGAGATGGAAGATGTTCCTCCATGAGATGGGTCATCTCGTAGCGGCTGTAATAGCTAGTTATAGCTAAACCAAAGATATACAAATTGATATATCTGTGAGCTAACCTAAGCAATGTTCGGTCGATATTTACTTTTTGTGGTCATTGGATAAATAACCAACAATTTATTATCTCGAGCTCCCCCCTGCTTCGGAAGGCACATTAAGCTGTTGGTCCCGGCTGCATCTGCAGTCGTACTGGGCCAGCGTGGTGGGTTGTGGCCCATTGCCCCTATATTCTTCCATCCACAGGGAAGGCCCGTGCCCCATCATAATGATGATGATGATGTAGCGGCTGTCCCCAGTGAGCCAGCATGGCGGAGGCTGGTGCTCAGACAGAGGTCGCCTTGTGTTGACGCAGCTGGCCCCGAGTGGCTCTATTTGCCCACATGTGTGCCCGACGTTGTTAGAAACCTTGAAAAATAAATAAACTCCACTAACTTGCCGAGCGTAATAGCGCCAACGATGATGTTGTAAGCCAGCCAATTACGGCTCCGAATTAAACTGTTTTACTGACGAAATTGTTCGTACCCGATGGATGGCAATAGGCTCGCCACCTATTATATGGGATTTAACATAATTAGCGAAACGTGGGTGTTGATTCACCTATGCCTATTCCTCTTGGGATCAGGCGTGATTTATGTATGTATGTATGTATACAAATAAAATGAAACAAAATATATTAACTTGAACGAGGCATTAAATACCTATTAGAATCAAAGCATGCGAGATACTTGGTGCCGAGGCAACAGGGTCGGGCCCAAAAGCGATTCTATTAATTGGACCACATCATACAGAGCAAAGATGACTCTCGTCCATTTGTCTGCAGTCGCTCTCCACGCATCGGCTGATTGATCACTCGGCCCCGCGCCCCAACTGCAGGAAATGATTTGGCAAGCTCTATTAATAGTCTTAGTTCTGACTGCGTGCTAAATTGCAGTTTGAAACATAGATATGAAACTCTTACGAAGGAACTTAGGAAAAAAATTAAATGTTTTTTTTCCATTTATTAGCGAATATTATTTGAAATATTCTTCACTTTGTTTGCAATAAAACAACTTAACAAATGCTTAAGAGTGATTGAAATGCCAGGAAGAATAATAAATTGTAAACATTCTATTGTATAACACGCTAGTTAACTCGGCTAAGTTTAAATATAATATGAAATTTGCCTTTTCTCCGTTATCCGACATTATATTTTTTGTGTGAGCTCAGTATTCGCTTCTGCTTTTCTATTGTTACACAATCTACAACAATATTATTTCAGAACACCTCACAATACATAATGGTCCCCTAATTAAATTACATTATTCGTCTTTACCATGGTACAGCACTGTAGCTCCTTAAGCGCTATTATCAAACCTCTCCTGATAAATTCATTTCTAATCTCGTCTCCAACACACACTCCAAAGAACCGCAAATGCCCAGAACGAAATAATTGAATATCCTCAAAAACTGTAATGTAATTACAGTAAGCCGGCGAGTGCGGTCGAGAAGCGGCAATCTGCGGGAGGGTGGCCATGCGCTAATTCGCGAGCCCGCCAGTGCAATGTTCCCCCGGCCACACACTGGACCCGAAGCGGAGAGTCCGACCCTGGCATTAGGATTTATCGGCGATATTTCTTGTTTATTCAATTATAACCATGAATGATGCACCAAATGCATCGTTTGTTTGTTGATGTGCAACATTTTGTGTTTAGTCATTCGTACCTTTTATATAATATCTATAGGAGCTTAATTTCATTAAGCATCTTGGAGTCTTGTTGGATGCTATGCTTCTATTCAACGTCCATATTGATAAAACAGTTGTTAAAGGCTTCTGGGTACAAAAAAAATGCATGTGAACACAGGTAAGTATACATCTTGTACCTACGTAAAACATACAGAGTTCTTTTTCTGTGACTGTGGCACGATGCATTTCCTCGTGTAAACTATTCAAGTGAAGTCAATACGAATTAAGATATCGAATTAAGTGAAGCCCGCGGCTAGAGGGGAGCCCCTCAAAATTTTGTATTAAAAATTTGTTCACGTCTGCAGAGGAGACGGTGCGAGGGTGAGGCACTCATTTAGTTTGTGTCAAGCAAATCAGTGGGACTTCGGTGAACGGCACAGAATGAGATTAGGGCCAATTGGTGATGAGATTAGCGGTGTTGGTTATAACTGTGGTTGTTTCTACGCTTTTTTATGCATCGCGCGAACACAATATTTTAAAATCGATATTGTATACAATCATAACATTTACCTGTTTATAGGTAGCGTCAATTAATGTCGATCAATTAGATCCTTACTGAAATGTGGTTGTATACTAAAACTCGGAATTTAAAATTCTCGCTCTCTGCTGTCAATTAGTAAAGTCTAATTAAAAACAGAGTTTAAAACAAGAGCTGAACGTGTTTGACTAGTCAAACATTTTGTATGTGTGAAAGTGTGTATGACTTGACATCATGAATTGACATTTTTTTTACTTAATAAAAAAAATGTCAATTCAAAACTAGTCGCTATTCTGAATGGGCTAACCAGGCTTTAGGTCTAGTTTTGGTTATAATGTTTTTGTATTAAGTATACGCATTAACGTTAAATGACGTCTCTGAGTGCGGCAGTCAAACGGCAGCCGTCTAACGCGGCGGTGTAATTAGTTCAGCTCTAGAATGCGTCGCGACCATTCCTGCGCCACGGTTGATTCGATTAGGCCCGCTACGCACTCCTCACTCCACTCCGCTACGCCGGCTCTGCAGTCCACTGTGCTACCTATTGACGTTGCACACAGTCTTCATCAGGATAATTTCTGAAAAGCTGACAATAGTGTGTTATTTCTATTTAACAATAATTTGAAGCGTCTTTATGTAGGAATATTGTTAATATTAAATCCTTTTATCTGTTTCAATAGATATTTTTATTATGACTAACCAGTATTTTCTTCATATTTGAGATTTAATTATAGAAGTAACAATTAAGTTATGCGACATACATTCAAAAACTACATGTCTGCCGCCAGCCTAATACACACCTTCTTCTCTCTGCTTTGTTCCCTCTTGAGTCGGCGCAGTGTGTATGCTCTTCCAATCCTAGGACACCTGTTAACATATAAAATGGTTTTAGCTCGTATAATTATGTAGGAATATTAGGATTGCGCGTTGATGTTTTTGTTAGGGACAGGTTGCTTGTCCATTGGTGTCTCCTAAAATACGTCGATTCTACATATCTGTGGAATCGACGTATTTTAGATATGACTATATCTGTGGTTGATTCCTTCAGAAAATAAATATATTGCATGTGATGGCTTTACAACACCACGTGAGCGAAGCCAGCGGCGGAGCATTGTGTAAATTAAACCGTAAACAAGCATTCAACACTACACACATTGAGCCATTACTGGTTGTCCGGCGGATTCCCTACAATTATTTTATTCAACAACTACTGAAAGTTAGTTATTTACTAAGCTATTGCTAACTACAAATATGATTTATATATTTTTCTTATTTATTTCCCTTGCGCGTGCGTCGATGAGGCGTACAGTCGAGTGCAAATAAATGAGTGGTGCAGTTGTGTAAATGTCAGTCAGTTGTCAATGTCACCGCTGACAGCGCTGTCAGGCCTCTGTTTGACGTGGTGAGGAATTTTAATTAATTCGTCACACACAAGTTTTTATACAATTAATGTACCACAGTGTTTCTAATTGTGAAGATTACTTGTTATCAATTTATGACACGTTATGATAAAAGTATGCTTGTGCTACTTATTTTTTTTATTATTAAGTATATAATTATATTTGACCCAAGGAGTCAATTGAGATATTTATCACCAAAGTCCAGCAACTTTATCGCCGCATCGTAGTCAGTCACCGTTCCGGTCCCACAGGTGTCTTACAAAGTAGCAGCCGTCCTGGTAGACGGCAATAGGCTCTCCCCATATCACAGGTAACTTCATATAATTTGTAAAAAAGCTTCCAAATCAATAATTCAATGGCGCGATTTGTTTATGTATGATAGTCGGTATGGCAGGGTAGAATACAATTGTCACCACCCCAAATCTCTCCCGTGGGTGTCGTACAAGGCGACTAAGGATAAATAAGTGATGAGGAATGGGCAGAAGCGTTCCTCTTATACCACCTAGCGTGGGTGCTAGTTCACCTCTGCCTACCCCTCCGAGGATATAGGCGTGATTTATGCATGTATGAATTTATGATTAGAACCCGGGACAACTTGGTCGACAGCCAGTGATCTGACTAAACCAGTCGCCAACATTGCCTGATTGGAACAGCTAGATTCATAGAATACCTAAGAAATAGTCTCGAAGTTGTGACCAAAAGCGGACACACCTCTCGCCACACACATCACACATCTGCACTGTTCTGCATCGGCCATTGCGTAACCTCGAATGCCACGAGCAAACACCGCTAACCAGAGTGCAAACAAAACGACCACACAATAAACATAAAAATTACAAATTCAAATCCCGAGAGGCCCACTAGCGCCACCTATAAAAACTGCGGTCACCGACACCGGCAACAATGCGTAATAAAATTATAATGCCATTATTTGTTTACCAATAAACGATTTGCATGTGTTAAGTGCACGCTGGAGTATTTAGCCGGGCGAGTGTCACAAGCGGATTTGCATTTCAATGCGCGGGCGCAGCCTCCGCGTGGGCTCGGAAGATGGCCGCGGCGCTCTCAGTTTTTATTGCAATACATACATGAATTACGCCTATATCCCCAAAGGGGTAGGCGTAATTTACATACGTATGCTTTATATATGTACGAGATGTTACTTTTCGCAAATTAGAATAGAGTCCATAATAGATGCATGCATGTTTGTCAGTTAACACCTATATTAGGGTCTGTATTTTTGATACGAATCAAAATTTGGGCGTGTTGAGCTCATCGATTTACCGTCACATAAAACCTATGCTCATTCCAAAAAAGTATTCGTTTTTTGTAGACAACACCTTTGTCCACTCACACCATCAAGTGTATTCTGATCTGCCGTCACCACACTGATTAGTGTCTTCATCTGTATGGTAACGTCGGGCGATATAGACGGTCTGACAAGTTCGTGCGCGCCCCTCCTGCGGTATGAGAGGCGAGGCGGGAGGCGGGGGAGGAGGGCAAACTCGCTCCTCCCGCATCGCTCCCCCGCTAGCATCATCAGAGCCCGTCCCCGCCGCCTCGTCCCGCGGGAGGGTCGCGCACGAACTTGTCGGAGTTGAGCGCGAGCGGTCGCGCAGCGCACTGCCGATGCCGGCGCGTGCGCACTCCGCGTTGCTCCTTTAACGGGCTTAGTTTCATTTCCGCTTGCACCGTTTTGTAAGAGTCAAATTTGAATACAGTCCGACGGGAGTCCGCGGCGAATACATTTAAATTAATTATGCGCGGCTAATGCGGCGAAGGGGCCAAGGACGATTTTTGCATACGCCCGTAACGGAACGCTCGCGGCACTGACCGGGGCACCGTCGCTGAATGGGGTGGTTGTCTGTTGCGGTGATTCATTGCATTCCGTTACAGCACATAAACACTTACATACGTCTATTTCGATCCATAAATTAGTTACTAATGTTACTTATGTCACACTTGACCAGAAAGTATCATTTTACGGAATATCCCACTTCCTGGTCAACAGGTGACATAAAAGTTTGTACTTTGCTCAGTCTGTAAAAAAGAAAGCCTCAGGCCGCACATTAAATACTTGCGATCTTTATTTTACAGCCCTTTCTAATAAATGTAGTACTATTTTACATTTTTTTCTAATTTTGAAATGAATGCGACGTGATTCGTATGTACAGCATCCCTCATAGACGCATGACAGGCGCATTGTGTGAGCGGAACGAGCGGAGGGATGGACGGTCCACCGGGTGCGCGGACGCCGGACAGAACAGTTGCATCTGCCCCCCCCCCCCTCCCCCTCCCCCCGCCAAACAGGTTCGCGACAAGTACACCAATTTGAATAATTCCCATGACGTTACGTAACCGCGCGCTCATCTCACGCTATTGGGACAACCGTTAACAATGTCCCACAATTTCTTCCCTTTTTTAGAGGAATACATCTGATTTGCATGATAAGACGGGCGGCCTACGATAAATTGGATACACCGTGGAATATTTAAATTAGTTAGAGGAGCCGCCGCGGACATGTGGTGCCGCCGATGGGCTCGCTTTGTACTGTTTGCCGAGCGTCTCTTTGTATCCGAGCAAAGACGGCGGTTGGCTGTTTACACTGATCTGCTGGCTGCGTGTTTAATTCATTTTCGTTTAAGTTTCACTTGGTATCAGCTATCATCGGCTTCCTGCCCTGTTCCTAGTTAGGCTGGCGTCGACACAGTATGTTTCCTCTTCCTTTCGTATCGGTTAGACGTCATCAAGGCATCCACTTGCTTTTGATTCACATCATCCATCACACCGGAACGGTGCTAGTGATGAAATAATGTATGTATAGCAAACTAATAGAAACGAAAGAGAGTAATTGGGATGACAACATACCAATGCAAAGTACTCATAGGCTTACCAACAACTCTTTCGGTATGTATTTCATGTTGGTTGTTTACCCTCCACCATTCGGGTGTCCCAAGGTGCTTATTAGTCTACACTACACCGGCATAATCCATTAGTCGATTTTTACTGAAACCCCGAGGTGAGTAGGAGCTAGCACATTCCGAGCTATATTTTCGCTCTCAGACCATCATAGAAGAAACTCTACTTGAAATTGAATCATTCCGTAGTTATATTATTTCTTAAGCATAGTACCTAATCGCGTATCGAAATCTATATGCCAGGCTGCTGTTTGTTAAATACAATACAATACAAACACTTTATTGCACAAAAAAAAAACCAAAAATACAGTAAATAACAAGTTTAACAATGGGCGACCTTCTTGCTAGACAGCAATTTCTTCCAGACAACCATGGGAGGATATATATTTATTGATAAAAATTTTAAAATTAAAATTCAAAGTTAAATTCGAGCTGAGCCTAGGGTACATTGTAAAAATCTGTTTACGTAAAAGCTTGTCAACAATCGGCAGATAATTCGGAGCGTCCGCGTGTTCGTCGTTCGGAAGGGTGCGCGCACAATGGCCGCTGTCCGCGCACTAACAATACCGGCAACCCTGCCAACTGGTTTGGCGATTATTATTTATGTCCCCGCGACCAGATAACTTGAATGTCAATTTCCTAGATTCAGTCAAGTTCACGATCCGTTGGCGAGGGGAGTCACTGCCTCCGCTCGGGAGACAGACAATGGACCGACTAATTTTTGAACGGGTAAAGACTATCTCATATTTACCAACCAACTTATCTAAATATCTAGGTCCAGCGCGATTACATTTCCGTCACTCAGGTACGGTTGGTGAAAATCTGGTGTTAGGGCGGACACAGAGAGAGACAATGATTACCCTAATAATAATATAGAATGTTCCTACCCTAGATAAAATATTGCTAGCTAATGCTCCTAATTTATTTGGAGTAAGAAGTTAACCTTCATGGGTCATCCCAAATATCGAAAGAAGAAGAAGAAAAGGCACACGATCAATTCCAGCCTCTATACATAAAACTATTATCTAGTCAAGACACTTTTTTTGATAATAGGGCCTAACGCTTATTATAAAACGTGGATTAACAACCCGTTTAAAACTGATGCTGTCACTTTTATTTGCTGAATGAAAGAGTTAGCACCAATTTTAAACCATGACTAACTTTTTAGTCCATATTTTATAATAACGAGGAAAGAGGCTAGTAATCTATGGACCCTCGGCACCAGTAGGTCCAAATCGTGCTAGAGACAGGAAGATTGAAGAATGTCTGAGATTTTTCTCACCCAGGAATAAATTGATGAGCCCTTTAAATGCGCTCCACAGTCCACGTGCCCTTGCCCACGTGTCTGTCAAGGCAAATATAAAAAAAACATTTTCACTTCTCATGCTCTGAAAGTGCTTGTTTGTGCAGGATATAGGCTGCACAAAATCGAATTTTGTGCTCTAGAGCATTAACGTATCTAATCATAAAAGTATCTATATTAAGGCAAAGAAAATGAGCTATGCAGCCAAACTCAATAAGAAATTTAGACATAGAATTTGTTATTTTTTGATATTTACTTAATTTATTTGCCTAATGTGTTTTTTAAGACATAAAAGATATTAAAATTTTAATTCAAGTAGGTACGGTAAGTATTAGTAGTATTAGTAGTAAGTATTTAAGAAAATTATTATTTCAAAATTAATTTAATACTTGGCTGTATAGGTCTGCAGCCTAAGCCTAATATCAATGGGAAAAACAATTTCCTTTAGTATTCAAAACTGTACTAATTTTAGTTTGAATTTTAAGAAATGTTAAGATAAATTACTGTTTTATTTCCTCGCAATCGAAGTGAAAAGCAGAGTTTCTAACTCGTCCACAAAACCATTTTTATCCTCGACATTACTATCAGCCCTCGCCTTCGGCTCGGGCCGCTAAAAGTCTCGGACAAAAATGATCCGTTTTGTGCACTTGATGGAAAATCTACTATTGTTAAATATGTTTCCCTGTTTGCGTATGGAATAAGATGTTTGATCATCTTAGTTTAGTGTGAGGGGTGTTGCCTGGTGCGCCAGTGCCGTTCATTAATCAAGCCGTCGTCCCACGTTTGTTCTACACGCAGCGAATGAGCTACGGTTTGACGACAACGCCGTGACGCGGGAAAATTCAATGGATTACATATTTTATCTTAATCTTATAAAATATCTGACGCGATGGCGAAGGCTTAACCTTTAATGCTGTATCAGAGTTCAGCTTCATTTTTTTAATACTGGACAGCTTCATTTTTAGTACTGTTTTTTTAATACTCATCTGATGGTAAATGGCGATAAGGGCTGAAGATGGAATCGAGCTTCACCTGGAACCCTCAACTACACAGGGGCTGGCTACTTCATCACAAACTAGTGGTCGCCCGCGGCTTCGCTAGCGTTAATGTCTGTTATATAGCTTTCCCCGATAAATGGACTCTTTTCGTTTCCAGTGTTTAACATTATTTCTTTGACGATTCATGAGTGTATGTAATCATACCTTATATGAATAAACTATATTTTCATTTTCATTTTCACTATCCAACAGAAAATTATTTTTCAATTTGAGTCAGTAGTTCCTGAGATTAAAACAAAAACCCTTCAGCTTTATAATATTAGTATAAATATAGGTTGTCGGAACACAATACTGCTGTTCACATTATTATTAGAAAAACTGACAAAATAAATACTTCATGGGAGTGGAAAGTCCACTTTGACAGCGCCGTGGTGACACAAACTCAGTCATGTGAGTGAAAAGGAGGCCACGACATATCATTTCTTCGACTCATCTTGAACTATAAATTTGATTGGAATTGAATGGACGGATGTTGGATATGGAGAAGATGCACGTGGCGGCCCTGCGATTTCGAAATCAGTGAAACTTTCTCCTGACAGATTATATTTTATCGAAGCAATGTTAGAGACTACGCAGTTCTTGATGGACACCATAAAAATGTGACTTCAAAGAACTTGGTGGGTGGTGACGACTGGCTTAGCACCTGGATCTTTATTAGTCGCCCGTCCTACGATCGAGGTTTGTAAACATCATCATTATCACCAGCCTTTTAATGTCCTTTGGGGCAGGGGTCTTCCCTATGGATGGAAGTGTATAGGGAGAATGGAAGAATAAACGACTGTTGATGCAACCGAGACCAACGGCTTGACGTGCCTTCCGAAGCACGGAGAATCTCGAGATAATATATAATATTTCTTACGTTCAGTGGTTGTATGAAATTATATTAAAGAATTATTCTTATTATCATCAATCATAAGCATTTTAGGTGCATCTATGTTATTTTCAAAATACTAATACCAATATACTCAAAAACAACCTGAGTATAATTACCTACTACGTATATACTACTACCTACCATCTACAAGCAACAATTACAATATTTATGGTCACCCATCCAATGTCCGGGCTCAGAAAACATAGCTTAGTTTACGCAATCGCAGGCTGAGCGCGCTAAGCCACTCCTCCTTTGTAAATGCCTGTAAATGCTCATTCTGAATTTGAAATTGAACTAATGTTCATTGTATCCCGAACTAGTCCTGTTCGAACATAGTTCCATAGCGAGGCTCATGCGAGCAACGCCGAGCGCGCACTCGGCCAAGGGCTCGGCCGCGCACGCCATCACTATGTTGTCCACTATATTGTATTCTACTATCGCCTTAAGGCTTTGTCTACACTCACTTGTACGGTAGGTATATAGTAAAGTATTTTCAACCGCCTCCGTGGTCTAGTGGTTCGCCCACTGGATAAGATCCCGAGGTCCTGGGTTTGATCTCCAGGGGAGTACAAATTTGTACTCGGTTTGGTTGGTGAGACTTTTCCAAGGCCACCTGGCAAGCTACCACCATCTTAACAAAATGTGCCGCCACAACACAATGATAATGTTAATAGCAGTGTTGTGTTCAGACGATTTGTGATAAGTTAGCCAGCCCCTCTGTGGTTGAGGGTTTCAGGTGAAGCTCGATTCCATCTTCGACCCAGGCATCAGGTGAGATGAAGGTTAAGACCTTCCCTTTCTAGCATCCAAGCAAAAAAATACACTCCTCTCTTACCTTCACCAAATCCTCATCACATCCTCCATTACGCAATCCATCCATATCTTATTTTAGGTAAATTTTGTTGTAATCTTGTTTTTTAGAAAGAGCCCTCCTCTCTACGTCTTCCGTCCGTCCGTCAATCCGTGTAATTTTTTCTAACATTTTTATAAATTTCAAATAAAAAACAAGATTACAACAAAGTTTACCTAAAATATAACGAACTGTAAGGGCTCCTGGATAGGTTCAGCGATCGCGTATTAGCTACATTATTGCTTTCCACGCGATTGCAAGTGTATCCATTCTTTAGTGGGTGGTGGATTAGCGAAGTCTGCCTCGGCGAATTCTCACGGGTTTTTGTGTCTCCTGCGACTGAGAGCCGCCGCATAATAGCTGGTAATTCAAGGCTGTGTTCGCTACTTTACACCTAAACGCCGAAGCAGACGAGCCGCTATCACGGGCGTGGCTGTCGATTAAGAGAGAAATGTCACGCAATTATGAGACTGTTTTCAAATGATTGTAGTGCGCTTGCAACAGTAATGGTGTTACCGCGACTCACTATTGTTGATATGCCTGAGTTCATGCCCGGGCCATGAGCTACCGCTCGATGCCCGCAGCCCGCCACCAGACGGATGACCCGGATGATGATGATGATATTGTTGATAAGTCTTTAATTCCCCCATCACAACCATAATTTTTTGGACATTTTTGACCTATTTTTCTTTGACATACATAAATTACGCCTATATCCCTAAAGGGATAGGCAGAGGTGAACCCACGTTTTGCTAATTAGGTTAGGTCCCATGTACCACAGGTGGCGAGCCTATTGCCATATATCGGGCATGGAATCGCAGTACATTCCTAGGAATGTACTGCGTTCCATGCCCTATCATATCAGCATTTATCTTGTGCCACCTAGGTGGCACAAGATAAATGCTGATAATTACTGATTGCTGTCTAAACCCTTAGTCGCCTTGTACGACACCCGCGGGAGAGACGGGGGTGGCGACAATTGTATTCTGTTCTGACCACACGACAATTTTTCTTTGAGATATTAATAAATCCTGTAATGAACGCCGACAGTCCAAGGCACATTCACTTCGATCGCCGAAGAAACAACGCAATCTCGGGGATTTTCGCTTAGTCCCGTGATCAGCGTAAAATTACGTCCTCGCTGCGGTCGGATGAAAAATGACTATAAAGCCGACTCGCTCAAAATCCACAAAGACACGGCGCGTTACCCGGCTTTGTCCGCGTGTCGGCCGCGTGATTTATGGCCGCGCGGGGAATCGAACAGCATGCAAAATGTTGCGTCACCGCCCGTACACATTTGGTTGAGAACACAGATTAGCGGGCCACAGAGTGGCGCACGGCCGAACCAACACTTGGCACACTGAGCAATCGGGCAAAAGCCGACCACTGCCCTCGCTATGCTGTGGCCAAGCATTTTTAATGCTGTATTGTAAAAGTAATAAATCGTATGAATGAGACGTCATTCTGATTCGATACGTATCGGCCGCGCGGGACGCGGTGCTTAGATTCTTATTGATTGAGTATGCCTATTTAGTGCGACTGGCTTACGGCGCATTATTTTTATTGTACACAGAGCGTACAACAGTTCGGGAATACCCAATAGAGAGCTTTCTAATCTTATTAATGCCGCGACGGGGATTAATGAACTCATTAAGTTGCGTAAGAGACCGCGGTGTCTGAAAATTGCAATTAGTATTCAAAGTGATCTATAGTTTTATCTAATAGGTAGCCAGATGAGGAGTAAAAACACTAGGAAGCGATCGCGCGCGCTCAGCCGATGATCCGGCGCATGCGCAGGCGAATCCGTAATTTACTTCTCATTACCGCAAGAAAATAATTAATTGTTTACCACCGATTAGCATGCCCCGCTCGTTGGTGTGCTCTATGTAATTGTATACCTACACTAGTCGCGGGCTGACCTGCTTGGAAATTACATATATAAATCACGCCTATATCCCCGAAGGGGTAGGCAGAGGTGTGATAAAACACCCACTTTTCGCCAATTAAGTTTGGTCCCATGTAATAGGTGGCGGGCCTATCGGGCACATAAATCGCAGTATATTGCTAGGTGGTATCAGAATGCTGCTGTCCATTACTCGCCGCTGACTTTACCCTTAGACGCCTTGTACGACACCCACGGGAGACATGGGGGTGGTGACAATTGTATTCTGCTCTGCGGTTACCACACGGCAGCTTGGAAACTGCAACTTTTTATTTTAAAAAGGTGCCTCCGGAGCCGTGCGGAGCGTGAATGAAGATCATTACCTACAGCTTTAGGAGTGATTATCATCCTAATGAACGCGGGCCCGAGTCATGGGTGCAATTAAATTAGTGCGAGAATGCCATGGCGCGGGCCACTCGCACCAATTACTCGCCCGTTCTCGAATAAGTGAGACGTAATAACCGTGGCACGCTCGCTACTGAAAAATGGTGCAATTAAACTCATCAAAGAATTCTGATATGCTCAACGTTCAATTTGCCAAGAATTGGATTTATAGGTGCCGCCTGAATGATTTTAGTTTTAGGTTGACCGGTCAGGGGGGGTGCCTCGCGCAGCAGCGCCGTGCCGACGCGGACGAAGCGCGCTCCGGCTCCATGGCACGAGGCGACGGATGCCGTGTGGTGACGGCAGGGGCCGGGTGTCGTACAAGGCGACTAAGGATAAATCGGCAATGAGAAATGGCCAGCAGCGTTACTCTTATACCACCTAGCAATGTACTGCGACTTTTTGTGCCCGATAAATGGCAATAGGCTCGCCACCTATTACATGGGACTTAACATAATTGGCGAAACGTGGGTGCTAGTTCACCTCTGCCTACCCCATCGGGGATATAGGTGTGATTTATGTATGCATGTAAGTATGTATTTGGCAATCGGCTAATGTTGGGTGGCAGAATCTAGTTGTTTTTTGGCGTATCTTCTTCCTGCCCTTAGCCCGGTCTAGGCGAAGTCATCCACTCCTCTGACTATCATATACTCTATCTACGTCTTTCCAAGTTCATACCTAACATTCTTCTGCCAACATAGCCTTCATCTCTTCGCATGACTTGACCAAACCACCCAAGTCTATCACTGAGCAGTCAAAGTTCCCTCTTCTCTGTTTTCTTGGATTGGACCAAAGCTTGTGGCAATACCAGCAATTCGAAAGATATGCGAGAAAGGTCGCGAGGCAGACGCAGGCAGCTCCGGCCGTGCGCCGTGCGGGCATGGAGCCGCGCGCGCACGTCGCCTCGTCTCGCCGCGCGTCAGCCATTCGGCTCACACGTAAGCTGTTACAGCGACGGGGATAATGAATACAAATACACGGCTATTTAACTTCCTTCGTCGTGGACGGACTGAATATTAATAACGAGTGGATCTCCGCTTCAAGGGTAAGGCTTAGCGGCGGTCACGTGGGACCAGCGAGGGACAAAGCGAGGGACAAAGCGAGGGACAAAGCGAGGGACAAAGCGCGGACCACCGCGATGCGAGGACCGTTGGTGGCAGGCTGCGGCACCGTGCCCAATCTACAAACGCAGCATTGTTCAGTTCACCCGTAAGTGTATATTTATGTGATTAGCATAATTACTTACCAATACACTACTGTAGAAAGAATATAGTTTCTCCTTATATTCTGCCATCTACAGGCCTGTGGCCCAGCGCTGGGACATTAAAGGGCTATGAAAAATATCACAACCCCTTCGCAAAGAATTTGTAGGCACAATAGATGAATATATTAATTTTTCCAAGAAAGAATTGATAAATATAAACTTTCTTTTTGGGAAAAATTAATTTGCTTTTTCGCCTATATATCGCACGAATGTATGTTAGATCATAACCGTTGACGAGCACTGCTGCCCGATTCCCAATAAACCTGTTATTCCATACCGTCCTTTGCCTCGTGTGACTCTCGCAAGGAAGTTTGGAATGGTGATGATGATTGCATAATGGTGATGTGAAAGCACATTATGCTCTCACGTCATCAAGGCCAAGAGATATTATATCTCCGAAGTAGCTATGTATATTAGAAGCAAGATGAAGTGGCGCTTATTAACAAACAATATAAAAATTTAGTTTGAACGAGATAAAATCACTCGCTGTTGCAATTGATGTGAAGTTTTCCAAAAACGAATATTTAACAAATTACAAATTCCGTCACGATTAGATTCCAAAACTGTAATTGTAACGCTTCAGAACATACTCCAGCGGCGACTGGCAATAAGCGCGAGGTCCTCCTTAAAATTTTAATACGCATCAGTGTCTCGTAAATATCGCTTAACAACACATTTGTAACACACCGCACGTTTTGTTTACAACTTGACAAATATTCACGTGGTCGGATTTTGAGGTTTGATTGGGATTGCATGTCGCTCGAATACAAAAGATACGCAACTAAAAAAATATTTAGACGCAAAGTTCATTCATGTCTGATTTAATGACAGTAAACCTTATTGATGTAGGAATGCAATTTTGAGTTGTGTCTCTTTAGTATTTAATAAGCCGTTGCAGGATTAATTCATTTATTATCACCCCCTGAAACCTCCTGTTTAGCCCAAAAGAGGTGTGAAGAGGTGTAAACTACCACATACTCACGTTTCACCGGTTATGTAATAAGGAGTGATCTACAGAGCACGTTAATCGCAGTTGCTAAGTGGTGTACTAGGAACGGTGCTTGTCATTCGTAGATTCAATTATAGCCCGTAGTCGCCCAGTACACACTGGGTGTACCCAGTAGCCCAGTAACCTTATCATATTTAAAACATAACCCAACTTTTTTTTGAATTGGATGCAGTTGGAAGCTGCGGCTTATCATGCCTTCCAACGCATACTTGTACTCGAGAAAATATTCTTCACCATCTATCCGGCCTTGTCGACCATTGCTGAGTTTTCGCAATAGAATGCAGCACCTCTGTAGTCTGCACATGTGCATGGTGATTATTATTTTCAGCTAAGTTCGAACTATCGTCGACGGTCGTGTGCGCATGTCCATGGCGCCAAACTACTAAGCAGTTGCCAGCAGCAGCAGGGTTCGTGAAGGCATTCCCAGCGTGCGTGCCCGTGGGCCGAGAAACTTCCCAGAAGGAGTCGTGTCTCTATCGTACTTGGGCGAGCACGCGAAAATTACTAAGCGATCGTTTGCGTTGCGACACAGTCAACGTGCCGCTAGTATGACCAGCGGCGGGCAAAAAGATATTGGTCAAATTTACCTTACAGTATCAGTGCGACTGATACTGCAGTGTCATTTTAAAGTTTTAAGCTAATTATATTATTGATTGATTATTATTCGAACGCTGATAAAAGTTAGGAAAACTATTACAAAGTCTACGTAAAAAAATATATAGTTTTCTCTTGTTTTTTGTTAAACATTTTTCGAAATTTTTCTGATGTTTTATTTTGAGCTAACTAAGTACATTAAAATTTTTACTCAATAGATACCTACTAATGAAAGCGAGCCTATTGCTCATTCCTCATCGTATTTTCCTTGCATGATTCCTGCCCGAAAGAGGGGAGGTGATAATTGTGATTTGCTCTGCCGTCAATAAACAATTCAGCATCCTAACTTGTTTAAAAATAATATCACGTCGCTTCTTATAAACTACATTGCCCTACTGCATTTGCACTGTGGCTGTGAGCTGGCATGCTGCGCTCGCGCAAACACTCGTCGATAGCAATTAAACGATTAGCAGATAATACATTAGATAATCGTTGATATCTAGCACAGCTGATTTCTTATAATCGACAGGCTAAGGGCGCAGGCGTTCTCGTGTGTGCAACCTTCGGGTGTACTTACGAATTGCGACACTTTTTAATACCTATGAATAGACACAAACTTTTTGAAATAAGTTCTTTAAAATAAGTTTAAATATAAAGTCTAACTGCCGCACTCAGAGACGTCATTTAACATTAATAAGTAGGTATTTTGTAATTAATCGTATTTAATCTTAAATTAATTACTTAATATGTTAGAAAAATCATTTAAAGTTTTCAATTGTAATTTTTTGACATTAAGTTCTCATTAACGTTAATTGATGTCTCTGAGTGCGGCAGAGCTGCTTGGCAGCTTGAGCGGGCGTTTCTCGATATTTATAGGCGTCGGACCCTATAAGGCTTAATCTGAGAATGTGTTTGGCCACATTTGACATGCATGTGCCATCTGTGCCATCCTCGCCATCAGCATGCGCGCCTCTCCCTCGCACGACCACATAGCGAATGCGGCGCGCGGCTGCATACGCGATGTCCTTGCGCCAACGCTGGTTCTCACACTTTCTCAATCACGACTACTGCTATCCCCAATTAATTATCAATAAGGAACCTGATTCAATCACGACACCAATGATTACCGTCTCAATTTATAGTCAGGAGGCTATCTCTCTGAGCGCAAATTTAATTACTTCTAAGTAGAATGATTATTAGAATAATATTTGATTGGACCCTTCAGTAGTCTAGTAAGTACACCCCAGACTTTGATCTAGCTAGAGCATCATTTCAAGTAAAATTATTTTGTGGAAGAGAACCCTGCAGTTCTGTTCGGAGTGGTGAGTTGGACGGTATGATCTTAAGAGGAGGGGGATTGAGCCAGTTATCCTTGCATTTAGGTAGGGTAGCCCTTTGGTAGTAGATGTACTTTAAGATGAAAATGGGCTACATGCATGCGATGCAGCGACGTCTTCTCGCAAAGAGCGAATTGCGTGCGCGGTTCCGCCTCAGGAACCATTAATTATTATTTTTTACGCCACTAAAATCTATGTAAAGTTTTTCTCGCTCCAAGTGTGATTATATTCATTAAACTTCATCAAGAATACGTTTTATCTACAAAAAATAATAATTTCTTATATAGTTTTATCTACCTGATACATGAAAAATAATTATTTTTTAAACCATCGTATTTTATATAGTAGGAATTTTTTTTCTTTATTTTATTAGCCAGTGATCGAATTTATTTATTTTTTACTACGGCTATAAACTGACGGAGGAAATGCTACGTTCTGCTCAAACCAATAATAGTTTGAGTATTTGAAGATTATACACTTACTATGCCCGAAAAGTGAGGTGAACCTGAACTAGGAATATGAATACGATTTCTTTTGTTTTAAAAAGCATTCTTGAAAATTTCTTCAACATAGATTCAAATTACTGCCCATTACTCATCGCTATCCTTAGTAGCCTTGTACGACACCCGCGGGAGAGATGGGCGTAGTGAAAATTATCACCACACGTCACACTTATTGATATGTAAAATGCACGTCAATCGTAAATAATTGTAATTCAAGCAACGCAGTACACTTTACATCAATTTTAGGGAATATCCTGGATAATTATTATTTGTTTTACAAGAGTGCAGAGTTGCTTTTAAGCCGTGTGCTCAATTTTGATGACCAGACAAGCTAAGGTTCTAAATTTAAAAATACTCTTAACATAAAATTCAACAATAAAATTTTACAGTTTGTCAAAGACAGTCATATTTATATTTTATATTTTCTTTTTAAGTAACTGTATAGGTTTATGTACTACCATAGACGGCGGAGGGAAGCAGCCTAATTCCATAGCAGCTGGTAGGTGCTGTTCCTTGGCTCACTGCTAGGGCACTCCGCGAGACAAAGAAAGTGCATTTTCCTCGAGCGGAATCGTATATTATTTGGAGCGCGATCCATTATTCATGAGAGTATGATACGCGGGTAAGGTTCACGGGGTACAGACAGCACAGACGCCGCCATTGCGCGAATACTTTTAGCGGAATCCAAATAAATGGATGTTCCAGCGAAAGACAGCCGAAGCGTGGCGGACGGTAACCGATTATGGCCACTCATTATATAGCTATTTCTAATTAATATAGAGAACTGTCTAAGGCATCTGGCACGGGCCCCGTTTGCTGCCCATTATGAAAATATTAACGGGATCCCACAAAAAACTTAAAGCGTACGTATCTAAAACACCGCTCAATAAAAAGTAAACCAGCTTTTATTTTTAAAAGCAACTTTTACAAGCCACATTTGAAAAAAAAAATCGATATGCACCAAAATAGCGACGTACATAACACTTGAGTTAAAATTGCTTACTAATAATAAGCTAAAAAGAGATCTAAGTGCAAAATATTGACTAATCCCATAGTAGTAGTACCCATCAGCCCAATGTTTGGCCTGATAAGTAAGACTTAAACCTTAAATTTTGTTAAATTCAATTCAATTCAACAATTATCTAAGAACAATTTTGGAAAATTTTCAAAACGGCTTTATTGCTACTCATTAAGTATGGCAATTCTTATTTATCGAATTTACCTTGCTGCTTAGAGAAGTGGCAAACGATACATTATTTCTATAGAACAAATGCAAAATTTTGACATTTGTTCGATAGAGCCTACTCTTACATTTGAAACGACAGTCTCCATAGCGAGAAGCTGTCAAAAATTGGCATTTGTATTTTATGCGTTCAAATAGATTTGCAACTCTAGAGGGGCTGGTCTGTAAGAGAATTGCCAGTTATTTTCTACGAGCTTAGCACTTTAAGGCTCCATTTCACCAACACGTAATTCAAGCGATTAAAAGATAACCGGCAGTTTCTGACGGTTCTTCTATACAGTAAAATGTCTAAAACTGACGGTTAAATAATAATCGCCTGTTTATGTGTTGGTAAGCACCGGCTTAAGTAAATGATTTGACTACGTCTTAATGAACCTCCTACGCATTATCACAATTTGATGGTTGATTTCAATATTCACCGCCTATAAGCTTAATGAAGCGTAAGTACTGTTTTGCGCACCGTACATGCGGAGTGCGCGCGCGCAGGCGTCGCGGTAGCGGGCGGCTATCGCGCGCATTGTTGCCGAGTGTTTGCTGAAGGCCCGCTCTGCCGCTATCCGCTCATCTGCCGACGACTGCAGCTCCCACGGATACATATTTCGCTGCTTTACATAATATACCATTCGGTTCCATTACCATTGCTACTAATTTCACAAGCAAATGTTCCAACAGCCAATCGGATAAAGATTTCGCTAAAATCGGTATAAATCCATTGTGTTCCTACTGTCTAGGAACGAAAACACAATTCAGAAAACAGGTGGACTAGATGGAAACTTTAGTTACCTATCCCAACATAATAACAACAATACGGCAATACAGAATACACGTGCTGTACACGATCCGATTACAAAGTGACAGGTGGGAGGTAGCCACTTTTTGCCATGTTTAATGACCAAGTTTTTTCCGGGCGTAGGCATCATCTCATAGGTCCAATGTCTAATTAGTTTCGCCAACTAAGTCCCTTTTGATGCTAGCATTGCATCAATAGAAAATACAGTAATAGCTACAGTTGGGTGTGCGTGACTGTGCTTAACACATTTGTAAAAAAATATACTTACCGACATTTTACATGCGTTGTCTTTTTAATAAAAGTACTCAAGTCATAATATTTTGATAAATAAAGGACACAACCGCGGTAAGTCTTGATTAACTCAACATAATTTAGGTGCTTCGGTGCATAAACAGTAAACTGGCTTTCCTGACACCAGAACTGCTATGGAGAGAGCATAGGTCTCAAGGCAGACCTGGTTCCCACACGAAACGCAAAATCTTTTCACTAATTGACGAAATAAAATTAAAATAATCTCGTCGACGCTATTAAAACCACCGATCAGTTGGAGCTATAAAAGTATAAAATAAGATCTTTCTAATCTCGCGAAGTATTTACAGAGGAAAAAACTGTCTAACACGATTTGAAATGTAGATTGGGAACGAAAATAAATTAAAAATAAAAGCTGCACACATCACGGTAGTAAAGTTAGAATGTAGACGAAAACGATATCGTCGTAAAATGTTAATACGAGTAATAAACAACGGTCCTGTTATACTGAGGTGTAGGAATTAGCAATTTGTGGAGCGAGATGGGCGCGGGCGCTGCAGCGAGCGCGTGGACGCTTATTACATTTCCCCAAAAGAAAATTTAATTAAGAGAGTTTTTCTTTTTATTTCACACCCCAGATTTCATTATTGGCGCGCACCGCGCGAAAGGGTTTAGTTTGTAGACCTCGCAATGCGTAGACTCGGCAACGGGCGGTGATAAAACACTTTTGCAAGCTTTTGGTTAAATTGATAGTAATCTACAATTATTAATGTTTAAATAATTTTATTAGGTAGGTAAGTTAATAATAATGACAAGTTAAAACAAATGTTGTTTAATCAATTAAATAATATTTTTGATAAACTAAAATCTAATTCTTTCAGATACCGTATTTCTGTGGAAAGCTTAGTCCTTAGATCCCTTAAAGTGGTTTAAAAAAAACATGTACGGGTACGAATTGAGTAACCTCCTCCGTTTTTTCGTCGGTAAAAATACATTATTATGTAAAAGGTCCTTCCGTTAGATTACAATAAAGTCAACTCAAAATTAAGAAGCAATTCAGCAAAAATTTTGCTATTATTTGAATTACGCATAATTTAAAATTGTAACAAAGTGCAGTCTCTTGCCTTTTCGCTAATGCTGCGGCGTACCTTCCACAACCCTACGTTAGGCAAATCCTAGACACAGCTCATTCATCATCTCTGGGGCAGAGCCGGGCCAATACACTAAGTGCATGTTAAATTTCCGAGATCGGCGGCGTCCTGCGCATTACACATTCCTAACGCTTTCGTCCGCGCTTTCGTGGAACAATACGCGTGAGACGGTTTTATATTTTGTATTACGTACAGGAGTAATGACACTTGGACTTAGATACACCAACAGCGTGACATACTCATTGAAATGGCGTGGTTAAAGCTTAATAAAAACCTAGTTAAATTATAACGTGGTTGATGATATAAATCAAAAGGGACAGGATGACGTCTAATGGAAGAGGAACAGGATAGGAAGAAAATGATGATAAAATACTTAATAACAAATAGTTTCTATTTATTTATTTATTTATTTATTTATTCATTATGGCATACACAACAGGTTACAATCATATAATTACTAAATAGTTGCATCTAAATAACATTATAGCCAGATGAAACCCAAAAACGTGCATACACAGCATGATCAAAACAAAACAGCACGTAAACAAAGTATTTAGTAAAATTTTAAATACTAAAATACCAACAAATTCTCAAACTATCCAAACACTGTCAAACAAACGATTAGTGGATTAGTTCAGCTGAGGATGTTTTTTACTGTGTATCGAAACGCCAAATGGTTTTTCAAGAAAATATCTAACTCATTGTGTTCCAGTACCAACTCGTTATATGAACGACACATTCGAACTATAGGATTGTAAAAGGAGGTATTGTTTTTATATATTTGCAGTGTAAATATTTTTCTCCTAATTCGCTTTAAAGGTCTAATGTTGAAGTTAATTAATTTTAGTAGATTCGGTGTATCAAATTCAGAATGTACAATTTTGTGCAAGTGTAGGAGGTCCAGTTGCCTGCGGCGCGTTTCCAGTGAAATAACATGGAAGTGACGACGCCTATCTGAGTAGGAAGCAAGCTTACGGGCCATGCCAGAACGGTATGCAGCTATTCTGAGACATTTCTTTTGAACGCCTTCGATCCTATCGGAGTGAATCCTGTAGTTAGGAGACCATACCACACATCCATACTCGAGGCGGCTCCGGACAAGACTATTAAACAGATAAATTAGGCTGTCAGGGTCTCTGAAGTGCATGGTGGATCTTGAAATAAAGCCCAATGTCTTAAGGCTTTTCATTGTAATTTTCTCATAGTGCTCCTTGAAGGACAGTTGTTCATCAAATATGACCCCTAAATCGGCAATGGACGAGGTTCGTTGTAGAGTCTGATTGCTCAATTCATAGTCAAAAGTAATTTTGTGTTTCTTTTTTTTGGTAAAGGATATAATTTGACATTTTTTAGGATTCAATAGCATTCGGTTTTGCAGACACCAGGTTGTTAATATAGCTAGGTCGCTTTGAAGGATTCGGCAGTCATTTTCATTACGGATTTGATAAAATATCTTTAAATCATCTGCATACAGAAGGCATGGACAATTAAGACGACTGATGAGATCATCGATAAAAATGAGGAAGAGTAATGGACCAAGATGCGACCCTTGAGGCACACCCGATGTAACACTAACTGGAATCGATTTGTATCCTTTAAGCGCAACCAGCTGGGTTCGTCTACACAGATATGACGAGATCCACCTAAGAAGGCTACCATGGAACCCATACCATAAATAAAGCTTCTGACACAGCAAGTAATGATTTACCTTATCAAAGGCTTTTGTGAAATCAGTGTATATAGAATCCACCTGACCACCGCCAGCAAATACTTCACAAAGATAATTTTTGTATTCCATCAGATTGGTGATAGTAGATCTACGTCTTATAAATCCATGCTGATTTTGTGAAAGCAAAGGACTAACGTGGTTATATAAGTAGTCGTACACAACGCTCTCGAATAGCTTTGGCATACAAGAAAGAATGCTAATAGGCCTATAATTAGAACAGTTCAATCTATCACCCGATTTGAAAATGGGAGTGACATGTGCGACTTTCCAGATTGTTGGAAAAGTGCCCTGTTGAAGAGACAAGTTAAATATTATCGTAAGAGGCATACTAAGTTCTTGAGCACATTCTTTAAGAAATTTAGGGGGTATACCGTCTGGTCCTGCACCCTTATTTGAGTCCAATGCTTTCAACTTTTTAAGCACTTCCTCTCTAGACAGGACAAGACTGGAGATACAAGAGTCAGAAACCGAAGAGATGTCATTATCTAACGATGGTTGAATGATGGGTTCAAATACCGAACTGAAAAAGGATGAAAAAAGTTCACTAACACTTTCACCATCAGAAGCCGTCCTATCCTTGTATTTCATAAATTGAGGAATGTCCTTGTTGCCTTTTCTACTCCTAACAAATTTCCAGAATAGTTTTAAGTTGTCCTTCAGACCCGCCTCAATAGATGCAATATACTGTTTGTAACATTTGTTTATCATGTCCTTACACCCCGTACGAAAAGATGCAAACAAATCATAATCTTTAGGATTACCATACATTTTGTACTTTTTGTGAAATTTTTGCTTTTTCTTTAGACTTTTAATTAATTGAGGCGAGTACCAACCCGGATAGTGGACATTAACATTTGTTTTTTTGTAATGTGTGTGTCTTTCAATGAGTGAATTAAGTTCCAAATACAATATGTCTACAGCGTCATCAACATCGTTGCATGGCAATAATACGGTTGGCCAATTTATTGCTGCTAATCCATGCCTTATTGCTTCGTAATTACATTTATTAAAATTAAATCTTTTTGATTGATTTTTCTTTAACGAGGGTATCGAGTTTAAGATAAATTTTTGGGACTCGGATGGTCACCTTCAAAATTGGGGTGGCTGCCTAAAATACTTGGTCAGCCGGGACGTTACGTTATTTGTGCATGATTCAGAAGTAAATATGTGACATCTGAAGCACATTGAAGGTAAACTAAGTATGTGTTAAAGGTTAGAGCACTGTTGGGTTGTCCTGTGTGCGCGATCAAAGCTCTACGGGCGGTGGAAGTGTTAAAAACGGAGAGTGAAATATAAAAAGTAACAACTGGCCGGCGCCGGCGCTAGATCGCGATTTACGAGCGACTTATTAAGGGCGGGGCGCGGCCCGCTGCCGACGGAAAGTATTCCTAAAATATTAAGAACAAGTTAAGATTCGATTCAATTAAACATCGAAGTACAATGTTTTATGTGCGCGAATGCCGAAGCGGTGCAGTCTTGGAGCGAAAAAATAACGTAGAATGTGCCAGCCCCGACTCACCCCATGGGTGTTATAAAAGTCGACTAAGGGAGATTGCCCGGTTAGACCAATAAGCACCTTGGGACACCCGAATGGTGGAAGGCAAATCACCAACAACAGCATACCCAAAGTGGTTGGTGTCAGGCAGGCGGCAGACCGTAAAATCTAAGCCAAAACATTGAGCAGTATGGATTGGAATGTTGTCATCCAAATCACTCTCTCCGTTTTCCCCCTGACATGGTCCTTCCTGTATCTTTTCTATACATTCATTCATCACTAGCACCGTGTGATGGATGAATGAAGTAAAAGGAGTGGATGGCTTGATGACCTCCGACCGATATTAATGGAAGAGGAAACATGCTGCGACCCCCAGGTGAACTGGCAACAGGGCAGGAAGAAGAAGAATAATGCATCGGCGATAGTGTGCACCGTGTGCTACACCCAGTGCAGACACAAGGCAGCCTATCAGGAACAGCTATCGAAAGTAATACACATACAGCAAATTATCATACAATAAGCTCGCGATGGCCGCCTCGCGCCTGATACGCTGCAATTTTAACATTCCCTCCGATGACATTTTATTTATTGAATTCTCGTGGGTACACAGCCATTTGCTACAACGATTATTGGAAGCTCACACATATGAAAATTGACCTCGAATAAAAGGAAAATCACGGAAACTAAGTGTGGATGGGAATGAAATGTTGAGAGGAAAATCTGAATGTATAACAGTAGACAACAAAACGACTCTCCTTCGAACAAGAAATAATCATTCCTAGTTATAATAAAATTAAAAATTAATCATACATTGTTTTTTTTTTTATGAATACTTTGATGTCTCTACATTTGTCTCCAATATACATTAGATTAGATGTAACTCGATCAATATAATCTCCAATATGCCTTGCGATATCGGAAACTTTAGGCTTATAAAATTAAGGAAAAAATTCTAAGCTACCACTTATGCTGTATTCTATTTTAATTTCATTACGGACACGACAATTAAAATCTATATTTATTGACATATCCACTCAGAACAGATAAAGTGCCTCCATATTTTTCGCAAAGATACTGTTATTACCACTAGTTTTTAGATTTCTAGATTTAGAAAACTGGTTCGAGTCTCGTTTGAGGTAATAAAGATGGATTAGCAGAAAACATTAAGGAGTTTAGTCAGCCAGGTGGCTGCCTTGTGGTACTATAATTATTTACTATCATTATTAGCAATATTTTACAGTTTTGTTTTAGTGATAACTCAAGAAATATTAATATTAATATAGAGATTTTAGGGAGTGTCAACGAAGTCATATAAAACTGTCGAAAATTAAGCAATTTAATATAATATTAAAGTTATTTGTTTTATTTCAACATTATCAATATTTAAAAAAAAAAATTACTGCACATATCGTTCAAATACTAACCTAATTTTCTTACAAAAATATTTTCTTTAGATGAATAAATTTCGCACCCAATTTTGTAAAACTGACAAGAGTAATAGGTATTAATCAGTTATTAATGAGAGCTATTAATCGCTATTAATATATTGACATCAATTCTTAATCTAAAGGTGGACATTCATATCACCTGTGCGGTACCACTAGAAAGAAGACGCCTTCTGTCATCGCGCCTCTTTTGCGCCTGCGCATCGCCCGTGTCGATTTTTGCAGCCATCAATTAATTGTGTCGTAAATCATTAGCCTTAGAAGCAGACTATGGAAAGTTTCAAGCACCAAATGGGCGATCTTCGTTTTTATTGACATAATATCATTTTATAGTTCATTAGTGAATCTACTGATATTATGACTCTGTTAGTTCTCACGTTGTATTTTTAAATCTGTGGGAAATGCTTGTATTGTCTGTTTGGTTGTAATTTTAATTGATTAGACGGTTTTATATCACGCCCACATTGTAAATATGACCTTAGAGGGCAACACACTGCACAAGCTCCCTCCGACGTTATTACACGCATACAATCTCTAGACATATTCACTGTTCCAAAATCCAGAGTTGATGCAATCACAGCAAATCAAATGTAGCTTAATAATGCATCGATCTGCTTGAGGTGGTCATAACTCGTCGCCTCACCGCCACCTGCCGGCGATTGGGTGTTGCAGGCTGACACTCAAATTCGCACTTTGAGAGAATGTCTGGGGAAAATTCACGAAGAAAATATATTCAACAGAATGCTTTTGAAATAGCCAAGTTTCTTTTCAATTCCCGGTTCCTTTAATTCTTTTATTTGACGTGATAGTTCGTGGCTCTTTATGTTTTACATAAGTTGTTAGAATTTAATTAGAGAATGGAAAAAAAATCGTTGAAAGTTAGGAGGCGTTATTATCTTTTCACCGAAAAAAGTGTAATCCAACAGTATCTTAAAGACAAGCAGCGATTTAGTAATCTTAGTTTGGAAGGATGTGGCATTTATATCGTTAACATGTATCGTTTATTGGTAGATTTTTAATTGCATATTTATTTCTGGGACCCCATCCGTATTTAGTTAGCCACTGTGGTGGATTATTAATTCTGTGTGTAATGCATAGGCATCCGCAGGACCTTAAAAGATTTATTAAGTAAAAGATTAATAGGCAGTACAGTCGTGTATAAATATTTTTTTTATCTTAAAATGAATTAATGCGAGACGGCATTATTAAATTTATTTGGCGGGAAAATAATAAAGATAATAATATTTGCCTGTGAATGATAATTTCAGGCATTGTGAAAAACACCTATTTTTCGGACTAAGGCAGTTCTATACATGTCTGGGATTGAGAGGGGACCAGTGGACCATATTCGCGGAGTTATGCGTCCCCCTTGAGCGTCCACCGCTCAATATTTGATGAGTGCAGCCGCTGCACGCCGCGCTGGCCTCTAATCTGTATTGACGACTTACGGCTACGCATACATCTTCATTTTTTCGCATTTTCCTCAAATAAGGAAACATCCTTATGAAATAATATTTAGCCGCCTCCGTGGTCTAGTGGTTCCATTAAGATCCAGAGGTCCCGGGTTGGATCCCCAGGGGAGTACGAATATGTACTCGGTTTGGGTGGTGGGACTTTATTCAGGTCGCCTGTCCAGCTATCCCCATCTTATCAAAATCTGTCGCCATAATAATAAATTATGTGGACGGCATTGTTGTGGTCCGCCAATTTGTGATAAGGTACACAGTTCCTCTGCGGGAGATGTGTAGCTCGATTCCGTGTTCGGCCCGTATCGTCATTTACCACCTAGTGAAATGAAGGCCAAGAGCTGCCCTATCTAGCATAAAAAATGGTTCAAGAAAATATTCCTTGGTGCAAACTTTACTGAAATTAACTGTTTGTTATGTCTCTGTGAAGAAATGGTTAATAAGATACTGAATTCCGTCCGCTGAATTATAAGTGAGCTTAGGTGAGGTGTTGATAATAGCGCAGTAGTGCGAGCCGGCACTGATCGGTGGGCGTCGGTCGCTGATGTAAATGATATCTGACGGCCATTCAGTCGCCCGTTAAGTCCACGCGCCGCCATCGCTAACTGGCAATAAGAGCGAGTCTCGCTTGACCACAGGACGCCTGTTTCCTCGTCCATATGTCACTGCGCAGACCAGAGCTCATTAGGAACGAAACAATAGACTGTCGGACAAACTGTTCCTATTCCGTAAGATGCATTATCGCACGAGAGCTATTGCCTCCTCGGTCACATATATCGATCATTTGGCACTAACGATATCGATATGTGATTGGTTACAAATAGGCTCGATGCGTCAAAGTGCGCCTGCGCAGCCGGCCGTTCACACGCTGCCACCATTGTCTCTCCATGGATACACTGATACGAATTAACCATATCTAGATGCGACCGCTAATGCGACGGGGAATAAAACGCCGCCCGCGCACTTTCTTTTTAATTCTTCGCGCATGTGCGACGCAACGGCGTGTTTCCAGCGCGTTATCTTTAATTTGGACTGGTTTTGGTTTTTTTATTAGAATAGTTTCGCTCCGATACCGGTCCGGCTCCTAGCTGAAGGTTGTTTATAGATAACAGTAAAGCGTATATTTATTGGCCGCCGCTGCGACTGCGCAACGCTAAGGTCGTTTGTCGTACGGCCGGCGGGCGACTTGAAATATCATAGTTTCGTGTTTCATAATGAGTGGAACACGTTTTTGTGGGTTACGGGGGCGGTGGAGTCGCTCGGGGAAAACTTTATATGGAGAAACGGAAAATTGTCCAAGAGGAACCGGGGTGGCGACGGCGCCTCTACGGCACTCGCGGACCAGAGTAATGGCCGCGGCTATTGGCACGGAACGACGCGGATGATCGTGCGCGCACTTCTTTGCAACTCCTACACTTACCAGGCCACACCGCGGAACTGGCACTAAACAGGAACTTAAAACGCAAATAGGTTAAAAATATTTTGAAAAAATATTTAGTCCCGCGTCGACCCCACGCGTCTCGCTGTTATCATCGAAAATTTTCATTGAGTGACCGAATGTCCGCGTGATATACTGATATTGCTTTTTTAGTGCGACCGCTCGTTAAGCTAATATGGCTAAAAACTTCTAGCACGTTATCGGTTCTCAAATATATGGTGACAATCTGGAGCCAGTGTTTGACAATATTTTTGGTTGTGCGATAGTGATTTACCGATTTGCAAAGTATCGTTCGGTGCCGTTGTCATCAATTAATGGGTCCCAGGCGCTGGCCTTAATTGACAGCACCATTCATACATTGAGACGGCACCGTTGTCTTAAGCTTCTTATCATATCTTTTAGCTTTAATTTAAACACTGAGTATTGATTACATTTTGAAACATGTGATAATTGGTAAATATATTATAATGTCGTGATGTTGCTGCATTTTAGTGAAACTATTTAAATTTATTTTATCAATAAATTCTTACTGAAATATTTTTTTCACAATCGAGTATTTTTGAAATTTGTTCCATATGAGTAGTTTGTTGGCTTTTGAGAAGACATGTTACTTCACAACGGCCAACTTTTGTTTAAAATACTCTATGGACTTTTTTATATATTACAAATGATTGCAATAATGTACTCAACTGATGATGTACATGTCCATGTCGCAGGCGCACCTCCGCCATCAACGCGCAGACATAGTTTGCGCGGAGGCCGGCGCCTGCGAGGAACGCGCACCTTATTGTCGTCGCGACAGGGCGCATAATTGCGTCTATGGCAGTCGCTGCTATATGTCGCCATTAGCGGCCCGCATGCGCCACTGCCGGTTCCGTCCGTTAAGGTCTCACTCTAGTTTCTTTTTTTATTGTCAAGGAAAAATATTGAAAATTGTTCGGAATTGTTATCCGATATCAGTGAAGCATTGAATATTTGAATTTCTTTCGACTTCAACTTTTAATTTCATACATAAATACTTAAATCACGATTATTTATTCTCGACTCGGTAGGCAGAGGTGAATTAACACCCACGGTTCTGCAATTATGTTAGGTCCTATCTAATAGGAGGTGAGCCTGGTGTCGTTTATTGGACACATATTTGGCAGTAATTTGCTAGGTGGTAAGACAGGAGCGCTGCTGCCCCATCACATTAATTTTCATGTTTGTTATTTTCATATTTGAAATGTATTTGAAGATCCTCTGCACGAAAGTTTCTGTTACACAATTATTGTCACTTGTTACACAAGAGGTCGCTCAATTTGGGTTTATTACCTTTCTCTCTTTCATATTCATTAACCAAAATATATTGCAAATTTATTAATAAATGACTATTTATACATTAGCGAATTTCTCTTATTATAAATAGTAGGCATTGTTTTTATTTATAAATCTGGAACATAAATAGAAATAATATATTAATTTATTTTAATGTATGTTAACAGCTTCAAAGTCTTTTAAAAAATTAACGGAAATCCTTGTAACCTTTCGAAAATAATTTATAGACTTTCAATTCCAAGCTTTCATATTCGGTAACTGTACTAGCTTCTAAAGTTGTTCTGAGGCTTGTTGATCAATAACGTATTGTCTTTTGATCTAAAATATTGAAAACCTCAAATAAGTGATGCATGTCCCAATAAAATTGATGCCCACTCATATCAAGCTATTGTATTGTACAAGTTGATAAAATATTTGTACCTAAGGTTGTAAGATACTCCAAGTCACGTATTCTTTTTGTTTACATGTAAGTGCAATAATGAAAACGCAAGAAGGGAAATTTGAAAACTCCGCTAGGAGAGCTACAGGAGACAGTGAAGCGAAAAGTCGTAAAAGTCAATCTCTCCAAATTTACGAAAAACACATTTGTGTGCTGACGACAAACAGTTTCGTTAAATTTGTCCTTACACCTGTTTTCAATCTTTTCAGAAGGAAATCTTGAAAATGTAAAGGACAAGGAGCTACTTCACTTATGTAAGAAAAAAAATAGATTACTAAAAAATATACTTATGTATATTTTACCGTTAACTCACACTCAGAGCTCCATTCACAAACTTCAACAGAGCTCCACGTAGTTTCAGCTAATCTAATTAATACTAATGAGCACGTAAATGATCAATCACGTTTCTTTGTTATTTAGCAGCGCGTCGACGGCAATCAACAGATGGACACAGACGATTGACTCGACAGCCGTATTTACATATAAATCGCTTACATTTAAAATCATCGGTGGATACCAGTCGTAATTATAGCTTGTTATGTTTGTTCATTGATAATTTTGTTACGTGTTTATTTGTTTCAGTGGTGTGCGAGCGCCCAGACGAAGACTGCATGTTGAAATTCGGATGTATAGGTGACCATCATCATGAATGTTTCAAGGGAACTGGACTCTACGCATTCTGGTAGAAATCTTTCTCGCGAGAAGACAGTAGTCTTTCAATGTGTAGATATAATTTTGTGACGCTATTTTTTGGTTTGTATGAAAATCATCCACTTAATGAATCAATAGTGAAAAACTAAGTACTACGTTGACACGTCACAAGCTCCATTGCCTTAACTTTCCGTTACTTTATGATACTTATCAGACTTTCTGTATTTTCTAAAATATGCTCTTAACTTACAGAAATATGTTAGCCAATAGTTTTGCGAAGTACGCAAATCTTAATATAATAGACTCTCTACATCTTGTCATTACAGTATATAATATGTGTATGTTGGTACACTACTTAAGCCGGTTCCCAGTAATTTTCCGCGGGAACAGTCCCCGTGGTCAGCTAATGAACCAGACCTATAATAATATATGTAATCGTGTTTTTTTAAGCCATCATATCATCATAACGTATCCATGTCCTGTGCGTGATTTTATACTATAAATGGATGTTCATTTAGAATCTATAATATTCAAAGGCTATTTGGTATAAAACCATAAGAAGGTTTGTGTCTGTAAAACCTAAGCCAAAACAGTGAAACTTTTCATTTCTGTCACTTTTCTAAACATTACATTCATCACGTGCACTTTTTCGGTGGGATGGACGTTATAAATTAAAAGGAGTGGATGCGTGGAAGAGATAACCTGGGAGAAGAGCAGGAAGGTTAAGATGAGTTCGTTACAGGTAACGTACTAAATATTGAGTAAAACTTCTAAAATTACAACTTAACTTTTCTTAGAGTCTTCTAACTATAACATAACTCTAACTTAAAACGCAAGTGTTCCTATTATGGATTGCTTCCAATAATATTTATTTCTGATTCAAGTGAAATAATTTGACTTTTTTTAGTGAAGTGGAATTATGGTCAATTAAAGAGCCATAAAAAATTATTTGTTTTCAAAACAGTATTTATAAACTGGCCACAGCACAAAATATTACGGTAGACAAAGAGCTCGGGTCGAGGCAGCGCGGGATGCGGGCGTTTAATATAAACAGTTTTATGTTAATTGGAACCGATCGGGCGGCTTATCGCCGTGCACAGCCTAGCTGATGCAGAGGAACCACTATCCTGCTGAGGAAACGCGCATGTCGCCCCATTGATAACAATTATCGTAATCAAAACGAGCCAGTGACACATTTTTAATTAAATTGGTTCCACGCTAAACCAAACCTTATGTGCTTGGTTTGTTTGACAGCAAAGTTATGAAAAATCAAAAATTGTTACGCTAAAAAATATTGATAATATTTAGTTTTCCTCTACATTTGATTTGAAGTGATGTTGTGTGGTAAGTCATTATTAATATGAAATACTAAAATCGGGTTTAATTTCTTGCTTTTTTTCAAATATAGAGGTCTATGTATTTTTAGGTTTGTACCGTACATCTCTTAGACTGTGTTTTTATTGAGCTTGAGCTGGGCATTTGTGGCACGCGAGACCAGCAATGGGCTGTCACTGCCGCCCTACCTCCTCCGTAGATGGATTGACTAAAGTGAAAAACAAATTCAGAATTGAGAATTCAGAACTAACAAAATCATCGGTTTCAGCATTTATAGAGATCCTCTATGTTATGTTTCACGTGTTGGAAGAAGTAAAATGCGGTAATTCTGCTCAACTATTAAGTGAGTACAATATCAATAGTAAATTTCTCAGTAAGCAGAGCGTTGTTCGTGAAAATGCCATTACTTAATTGTATTCAGCTGTTATCGAGTGCGATTGGAGTTTATTGGCAAAGACGTGTTCAGACACTTTGTCTCTTTTCTAAACGAGGAAATATGTTTATACAGACGTCTCGAATATTAACATACTTACTTATTTATTCATACATGTATATTCTCAAATGAATTCAGCGGGGCGTTAATTAATTTAGATTTACGACAACATATTATTGTATTTAGCTAATAGAGTGTTCGCAATTTTATTGTGCAATTAACATTTTAATGGGCGATGGCCTGTAACAGAGCCAGTGCGCGGATACGCTTTTCTCTAAATTAATTAGACTAATACTCTCTTATCATTTTTCAGTCTGTTTGTCTGATCGATGACATTGTCAATAATTACGCTTATATTGTATTATCGCTATGACGCTATATTTTTATCGCTAGACAAAGTGATAATTGATAATAAGTGAAAATAAGAGAGCAGATCGTGAAAACGAAATCTAAAGATAACACTTTATTCTTAGCTAAAACATTTTTTAAATATTTTATAAACATATTTTTTTTTTGTAGATTTTTAGACTTTACAATCAATTAGTTAAATGGAATTGTAGAAAGAAAGGTTCCCATCCTTATCTCAAAATAATAAAGGCGATCATTGCTTGGGATAACATTGTTTCAATAATGTTGCAATCAAAATACCTTAAAGCTAAAACAAGCGTTAATCCCTCCCCGCAAGAATAACCAACGGTGCTACCGTCCCTCAATTCAATTACATCTAGCTTAGGCACCTGTGGCAATTACACCAAATTGACGTGTAGTGGTCTTATGACGGAAGCAGGGTGCACCGAGGAACTGTTTCAATGTTAGCTAAATATAGGACAAGGGTGAGAAAAAGTATGTATTATGCATGGGGCGCGCGCGGACGACGACCTTCGGAAAATGCTTTCCTTTGTGCGCGCGAAGCGAATGCTGCTCTACACTGGCAGGTATAATATTTTTGACAATAGTAAGTGTGTTGAGGAATGGGCAGCAGCGTTCCTCTTATACCTACCACCTAGCAAAGTACTGCGACTTTTGCGCCCGATAAATGGCAATAGGCTCGCCACCTATTACATGGGACCTAGCATAATTGGCGAAGCGTGGGTGCTAGTTCACCTCTGCCTACCCCTTCGGGGGTATAGGCGTGAATTATATATGTATGTATGTAGTAAGTCTTCTATGCTGGCCTGGGAGCGAACTAATAACGTAGAATAGACCAGCCCCGTCTCATCCAATGGGTATCGTAAAAGTCGACTGAGGGATATTGCCCGATGTAGACCAATGAGCACCTTGGGGCACCCGAGTGGTGGCGGGCAAACCACCAACAACAGCATACCCAAAGAGGGTTGGTGTCAGGCAGGCGGCCGGCTGTAAAACCTAAGCCAAAACCTTGAGCAGTATGGATTGGAATATTGTCATTCCAATCACTCTTTCCGTTCATCGGTCTCTCGACATGGTCCGTTCCGTCTCTTTTCTATACATTCATTCATCACTAGCACCTTTACTGTGTGATGGGTGGTGGATGATTTGAATCAAAAGGGAGTGGATGGCTTAATGACGTCTGACCGATATGAATGGAAGAGGAAACATACTGCGCCGACCCTAGATAGATTGGGAACAGGGCAGGGAGAAGAAGAGTTAGTGATTTTTTTCATTACACTCTCATGTTTGTTCTTTAAATGGTTTCTTCGTGTTTAAGTGATGCATTTTCAAATAAAAAAACGAAAGAAATAATTTCATAAAAAAATTGTTGTTCTACCTCATAGAGATGTGATGGCAGGTTGATCATTAAATAATAATAATTTTAATATGAAAGTAGGCTAGGGAATGCTGCTATTTGTGGTTTACTCGTCGTCGTGCGAAGAACATCGAGTGTTCTTCGCAGACAGAGACTTTGTGAGACTTTATGTACATATTAAAAATCGCTTCTGACGACACCCACGGGATGCCAACTCCTCTTAGAACCCGAATAAAAGTTGAAAAAAATAGTTTCTCTAGTAAAAACTTATGACATGCTTGAAACTATAAAGAGGTCTCTATATTTTAATTTGAATAGCATCTACAGACATTTTTGAAAGCCAGGAGTTGTCGGTGAAAACAGTTTCCCGCTCCGACTGAGATTCTTTAACAATGGACGCGTATACAGGTGTGTACAGAACAAGGACCTCAAGGACGTGAGGGCGCGGCGTCCTGGGCCTCACCACCAACTCTAAACGCGACTCAATTCCCACTGTTGAAGTGAGACAACGCTATAAGCCGAGTAGAGCGGCGTCCCGTTTTGTGATCCGCGTTTGGACCGCACTATGCTTAAGGGTACGGGTAGGACGGGATGCGTCACGCGGCAGACGTCCGGCCCCGTACAAGGCGACGCCACATAAGCAGAGCCCCGCGCTGCGGACGGCATACCGAGCGCAGTCGATACGCGATGCTCTGTTTGGGCGCCACGCTCTTGCAACCGCCGGCATCACAAGGACTCACTCCATCTCGCCATGAGGTAGCATGGCCTTCAGGTCATTGCCAGTCGAAGGATCGTTGCTTCAAGTTTTGGATCTCATACATACATACATGAGTCACGCCTGGATATATGTATGTAGGCAGTGGTGTTTTAAAACCCCCACGTATCGCCGGTCTTCAGTCCTACGTAATAGGGGGCGAGCCTACTGCTATATATCTGGCACCTAAACCGCAGTATATTGCTATACAGTACAATAAGAACTGCTGTCCATTCCTCATTACTGTTTTCACCCTTAGTTGCCTTGTACGACACCCGCGGGAGATATTTGGGGTGGTGGCCACACGGCGTATTTTTTGTTTATTACAAATACGTACATGTACACTTGAATCAAAGGTTGGCTGAAGTGTCATCATCATCATCAGCCTTTTGATGTCCCACAAGCATTTCTTATGGCCGCTGGCTGACTGCAGACCAACTAGAGATAATATATTATCGTCACCAATCCATGACCGTCCATAGCGAACGTTGCTTAGTTTACGTAATCGAAGACTGACCTTGCTAGGCCGCTGCGCTTTCCTCCTCGAGAAGAGGAAATTAAGTGTAATTAGGTCTTATTAAGGGGGTTAGTCTGGTGAAGTAATAGGAACGATACTGACCATTACTGGTTATATTTATTAGCCACCTTCTTTACTTTTACTTATCGCTTCTAAAATGTTAAGGGTGCAATTAGTAGCTGACTTAATAATCTACCTACATCTTATGATATTGGCAACAAAACTAAGAATGCTTGAGTGTGTACAATTGAATTGCTTCCCAGTGAAATGTTATTTCAAACTTGTGATCTCTACAACATTTATGAGTCCGAATAATTTATTGGATACTGACGAAAATATTACCAAGGAGTCCAATTAACACTCTCTGAACAGAGTTCCAATTAGCGATATCACTTTTTTAACGAGTAACGGATCGATCTAAATCCATCAGTAATTCAGAAAACAGAAGTCGCCGATTAAATCCCCATTGCCAAAATCGGCTACTGCGTTTGGCGGATAATTAACTTGCCGTTTGTATGTAGTTTGTGTAGACGGAACGTCTGCGGTGTGAGAGAGGACGCGATTAACATAATTACGACGATAACTCGTACTCTCACCCAATGGTCTTTGAAAGGAACAACATTGTTTTGTGAAACATGCACCGGGAAAACATATGTAGGATACTTCATCGGAAAACATCCCTGGTTACATCTGTTATTAGGTAATATAGACAAATTCTCCTCACAGAAGTGAAGTTTTATCGCATTATCAGTGTTAACTCTATTGACTCCATTTCTGGCTTATTGTGACGCAAAATTGAACTTGCTTAATTTTCATTCTAAATCAATTAACTTTACCAAACCAATTTCTTTACAATCAAATAAGGACACAAGTCACAGCATAGGTGAAGAACAGTGTCATAAGACTACGTCTTACGAGTTCGGTTGGTATGCGCTAGGTGTGACTTGTATCGCACTACCAGTACTCGAAGGGATTATGGCCGACGATGTATACAAGTACATATCTGGGCGAGTGGCTCGGAATGCCGAGTGGTCGCGCCGAATGCCAATCAGCTGGATGTGGCAGTAATGTCGGGGCTTATTTGCGTGGCGCTTCGCCACGCGAGCCTTCGCGATAAGCTTTTAATGCCTCTTAACACTCCTCGAGCTGTTTCAAAACAAATAAAAGGTTTGTGTTTTGCCCCCTTGTTTATATTATATTAGGAACAACTTCAAAGTCGAACCCGAGTTTTCTACTAGACTCTCTTGCAGTCAACTTTGAACCGTATCTTCAGAATGCAGTAGGCTCAGATTGATATCCACGAACTCGCTCCGGTAGTGCGACGTTCGAAGTTTATGGCATCCGACTAAGTTATGTTATGCGATCACTCCCTTTTTATGTGAGAAACTTGATTAGGTTTGTCATAAAAACACTTTCTAAGGTCCGATTGACTTTATACTACAGGTATGCCGACGTAACACACGTGGAATGTAACGGGCAGCACTCGGTTCCATGGAGGTAGTCTGAGGGCTTGGCCAAGTTGATTATCTATTCGAACGCATAGAAAACAAAAGTATGAAACTGACGTATTGTTTTCTTTGCAATACGGCAATTTCATACATTTTGTATTAGATTGGTCACTTGGCTAGGGGGAGCTGAGGAGACACACCTACGTAACGTAAAATGGTTCGGATTGTAGTAGTCTGAAATAAGAATGGCTGAGATCGATTAGTGGTGTTTGGGCAGTCCCCTGCGGCACGCCGCGCACGTCCCGGCGCATTGGCAGCGCGGTCACGTAGCGCGTAAGTAATCACTACCACATCTAGCTACCGGCACACGCACACTCGCACAGCCACTACTAGTATCGCCGCCTCGACGCCACTCCGCGGGCTGATTGAATCTGACGGAGATGCCATCACCTCTACGGTAATAGTCTCACCTCCTACCTCTACCTTCCTCTCAGAAGGTAAAGGGTCAGTGCAACATACCTACATAGGTACATACACAAATCACGGCTATATCCCCAAAGGGGCAGGCAGGGGTTAATTAACACGCACTTTTAGGTCAGTGCAATGTGTAATTAATTTGCATTATCGATAGGATTTGACTAGATTTTTAGGCCAGGTCGCTACATGAGATCAGCCCTCTCTGAGAATGCGGTTCTGGGTCGTGTGTCGTGGTATGCTTAGGTCCAGACGACTCCTTAGTCGCCTCCTACGATACCCCCAGAACGTGAGAGAAGTGGTGAGAAATGTATTCTGCGCTACTGTCGAAACATGATCCTTAACAAAAATACTAATCTCTCCCTGCTACTTAAATACTAGTCTACGCCTGCAACAAAATAGTAGATTTTCCATCAAGTGCACAAAACGAATCATTTTTGTCCGAGACTTTTAGCAGCCCGAGCCGAAGGCGAGGGCTGATAGTAATGTCGAGGATAAAAATCGTTTTGTGGACGAGTTAGAAACTCTGCTTTTCACTTCGATTGCAAGGAAATAGAACAGTAGTTTATCATAACATGTCTTAAAATTCAAACTAAAATTAGTACAGTTTTGAATACTGAAGAAATTTTTTTCCCCATTGATATATTTCGCTTATTGCGAAATTGAAATATTATGGATTTGATGACCTTGCTATTGCATGGTTTTCCAATTATTTATGTAATCGCTCACAAAGGGTGGAAATATGTTCTGCCAATGGAATAACAAAAGCATCTGCCACATCTTCTATCAATAAAGGTGTTCCACAGGGCTCTATATTGGGACCTATTTTATTTATTATTTACACTGCTGATCTGCCCAAATCAATTATATATACCAATCATCACATTTACGCAGACGACCTCCAGATATACATGTCTTTTAAACCAGCTGAAGTAGCAGAAGCCACAGTTAAGATCAACTATGACCTTGAAAACATAGCTAAATGGTCAGAAGCTAATGGTTTGGTCTTAAATCCTGTGAAAACTAAGTTTTTGGTTCTGGGCTCACGGATTCAAATTGGTCAAATTGTCAGTAGTGCACCAAAAATTAGAATGAATAATGTTGAGATTGATCGAGTTGACGAGGCTAGAAATCATGGTGTCTGTGTGGATGGAAAATTGAAGTTTGAAAAGCATGTTGGCGACGTTGTCCAACAGTGCTATTACAGGCTAAGAGTGCTATATCAGGTGCGGCAATATTTAAGTGTCGATGTTAGGATACGTCTTTGTGAATCTCTTATATTGTCAAAGCTGAACTATGCGGATTCAGTGGTTGGAGCATGTTTACTAGCTCGCACTAAGAGAGTCGTTCAACGCCTACAAAACTCTTGCATCAGATTTTGTTTTCCCGTACCCCCAAGATCTCATATAACACCGTACTTGAATAGTAATCATCTCTTAAACATGGAATCACGTCGTAATTTACATTTTGCGAGTTTGCTTTTCGGTATAATGAAAGATAAAAATCCACCATATTTATTTCAAAAACTTTAGTTTACTCAACGACAGCGAATAAGAGATCGAATGCAATACCCAGTTTTCAAAACTGCCGCATTCCGTGGCAGTTTTCGATATTCGGCTTCGAAGTGCTGGAATAACATCCCTCCTCCTTTGAGACATAGCTTTAGTATTAGAACATTTAAAATTAAATATAGAAAATATTTACTGAACAGTCAAAAAGCCGATTGAGTAATCATAGTAAAAACAGTGTAACATTGTTATATATTATATAATTATGTATATATGTATATTTGGTTTATATTGTATAATATATCTAAATAGTTAAACGATGTCTGCCTCGTATTCAAAAATATTTATGTATTTGTTTAATAATGTTAAAAATTCCTGTGCAGAGAAGAAGCAGTATTGTTTGCGCATTGTCTAGCGCTATTTTTTATTAAGGAATAAGTACCTAGTAAAATAAGTAATTATGGTATCAGCAGAATACCAGCGTCGAAGCACTATGTGCCTCGGCATAAGCTGAGCGGGGACCTATTTGGCCTAATAATAATATTTAAATTTGTGTTTATTATTGTTAATTTTTATTTTTTGCCAAATAAACTTTATTTCATATAGGCTTGGGTTGCAGACCTTTACAGCAAAGTATTAAATTAATTTTGTAATAATAATTTTCTTAAATTCATTTAATTACCTACCGTACCTACTTGAAATAAAATTTTAATATCTTTTATGTCTTAAAAACACATTAGGCAAATAAATTTAAGTAAATATTTAAAAATAGTAAATTTTATCTGTAGTTTCTCATTGTGTTTGGCTGCATGGCTCATTTTCTTTGCCTTAATATAGACACATTTATGAGCAGACACGTTAATGCTCTTGAGCACAAAATTGGATTTTGTGCAGCCTATATCCTGCACAAATAAGCACTTTCAGAGCATGAGAAGTGAAAAGTCATTTATCGTTGCTAACTACTTCAGGGGCAATCATGTCGCAGGAAATTATAAGCTCAATAATTTTCTGCGACACGATTGGGCGGCTACCGAGAATTCCTACGATAGCTTACTCTCCGGGCAGACTTTTTATGTTAGACCCGATGGTAAGTGCCCCTAAGGGCTGATAGTGCAATCGAGCTTCACCGGGAGCCCTCAACCACAGAGGGGCTGTGGTTGAGGATTCCAGGTGAAGACTTACCGATAAGTAGTTAATATTTTGCGGAATGACTAGGGCTGAGCTGACTTCAATGATTTTCTTGGCTTAATCCACAGGTCAAGTCATATAAAACTATGTCATTTCAATCCTATATTCGAAGGTTATCGGGAAAAGCATAATTAAGAAAGACAGTGGCGAATTAAATAATTTATTCGTACGTCGTGTTGTTATGTGATTATCCGTTTAAAACAATAGGTACCGTATGTACGAAAAGATGGTCACTCTAAATATGTTAAGCAGCTGCACATAAACTGAAACACAGACTGGTCGACCTCGCACAATATAAGTATTTTAGCATAATTATTTCCTTAATTTTGTGTATTTTTATCATAACAGTCTAGTTGACAGCGTTAGGATGCAACCCTTGTCATAAACCACGCAAGTGCCATTAGAAAGTAGAACAAAACAAGATCTGTTCGGTTTTTTGACTGCTTGAAAGCAGATAAAAGTATAATTTTCACAGATTACATTGGACATTCGCAAAATTACCATAACAGATCTTCTGATATTTCTAGATTAATATTCATGACCATTAGGCAAGTGGCGAAAAGAAATCCCGTTGACGGCGCATTAAAATGCATTGGATTGTAATTTTATTGCATCGCGCAGACCAATAGTCTAGGAAGCGGAACGGTGGTGAAAAGTGACAAAGTTCGCGACACCGTAAACAGAAAAGCGTCACCCGGATGCGGTGCGCGGGCGCCGCTTCGTATGCGCGGCGGACGCGGGAAAGTGCCTCGCGCCGCGGCCGTATATTGCCTTCGCTGGACGTGCACACGCGGGACCCTCACCATGAATATTGATGGACTTTGGAGCACAATACCTACTGCCAATACAACGCAGGTGCAGACACGAAAACCCCCTTTAAGCAGAAAGCAAGCAACACTTCTCTTAGAGGGACTTTCGTCATCACCAGTCCTTCGATGTCCCCACTGCTGGGCCACAGGCCTTCCCTTTTGATGGAAGAACATAGGGAGGATTGTCAGTGCCGAATGCAAGGGACTTTGCACTATATTGCCTATTATCGGGCACGTAAATCACAGTATTTTTAGGTGGTATACCAGGAAAGCCGGTGTCCATTCATAATTTTATTTAGAAAGATAGAGAGTGATAACAATTATATTTTGCTCTACGGTCACCATGCATCTACCACACACTAGGAGCACTTTAAGAAAGTTTATAATATAATTTTCCCCCCACTACACATCCCGGTAACACATGGGTTTTGATGTTTACGTCTACATTTTGATAGGTAGAGTCAATCAAGGTTCTGTAAAAAGTGAATATTCGTAAGTATTGTAGTAGATTGTAGGCCCACTGAATATTAAGTAAGTAGCCAAGTTATTTGGTTACGTTCTTCTTAGATAGCTTATGCAGTGTAATGTTCGTAATGTTTAGATTGGTTAGTTTCATAAGAAATAACAGGAACAATAATGTTCTTGTTACTTCACAAACTTGGAATCGCCAATAAAGAAGGAATCATTAGCCGTACAATATTCTTATGTATCGCTCATTTCGTACGAAAACCGAAAAGTTCGGGCACCACCCAGATCGTAGTTTGTAAAAAAGCCTGCAAACTAAATTGATTAATGGTCGCGAGGGACGCCCGCCGCGATAGAGATGTACAGCAATTTGTACCGGTCAACTTAATCTAGTCCTATATTAAATTAGCGCAGGGACAGAGATCGCTCCGGACGCCTTGACGGATGCATTTGTAACGAAGATCGAATCTTAATTTATGGCACGGCGACTGTTAATCGCAAATTAATTCAGGGCAAAGCGCGTGGCGGACGAGATCGTTGCTGAGATGACACAAAACACAGCTCGGCCGTTGTTTACGATGCGCCCGCTGCAGCCGGGGAATGCGCCTGAAAAAGGCACCTCCAGAACTTCAGCGAACATGTGCGACCAAGACTGCGAAGTGAACAAAGGGCATCGATCAGCCCGCCGGGGCAAAAACCTTGGGCAATAACTCAAAACGCGCACATGCGACCGCGCTGGCGCTCGCCTCCGATACGCTGCCGTTTTTCAGGCGCTGTCACTCGTCAAACAGTCGTCGCGCTCATGATGGCCTGCCTCCGATGGACTGCCAACCGCGGCGCCACGACCGAAACGGCGTACGTGCGCCGGCGCGCACGCCACTGCCGCCCCTCCGCCGCCGGCCCAGCGCCTAAATTGGGCTGCGCGCGCGCCCCGTTGGTGCGTTGTCGAAGTTGACAAAGGCGAGTGGTAGTGTTTTTTTGCCCTCGCCGACCCGGCGGGCCCGGCGGAACTGACTGGCCCATTGTATGGTAATGGCCGGCCGGATTTCGTTCGGGCTCAATTATATTATGAAGCTCGAGCACACGACGCGAGTCAAAAGTCAGAGTCTTTGTTGCGGGGAACGGGCGCGTGTCTGCGCCCGCGCACCGCCCCCTCCGCGCCCCCCTCACCCGCCTCCGAACATCCTCCCACTCATACATAGGTACATACATAAATCACGTCTATATCCCCCAAGGGGTAGGCAGAGGTGATACCCACTCTTCGCTAATTCTTCTGCGTCGCATGTATCTATCGTGCATGAAATCGCGGTATATTGCTAGGTGGTATAAGAAAAACGCTCCTGCCTATTAACCATAAATGTCTTTACCCATAGTCGCCTTGTACGACATGCACGGGAGAGATGGGAGTGGTGGCAATTATTGTATCCTACTCTGCCGTCACCACACGGCTAGCTATACGCCATCATCAACTATAGTTCGTAAAATTTGGCTTGATCGCTGTGACAGCAAGCAACAAATATCAAACTGCTTTAAGTGCGAAAAGGATAGACAAAAATTTGTATAAGTATGACAGCTGTCATAACAATCATCCTATATTTTTCAAACTATAAATTAAGCCACTCCGCCTTCCTTCGTCCTTTGATCATATCGATCCTTTATTGATTGATAAGCGGTAACTGTACGAATGAGTAGGTAATGACTAATGACAAACTTAATAACTTAAAATTTGCGAAACGTAATAATCATTTCAAACATTAACAAATAAATAGGTAGTTGACTTATTTATAGATATTGAGCTGTTATAAACAAAGATCGTTAGCGTGATATTGGATTGCATAGAGCTTCTCTCTAAAAGAGACAAAATGCTAGTTGAAAAGCGTTGTGAAAGAGTTGGTAAGGCGTGACCTTATTGACGCGAGGAAGCGTTACAGGCACCGGGGGTCACGTCAGCGGTGACTCTGCAGCTGTCGTGCCGTTTTCAGCAATCAAAACTGACAATATTCTTCAATCGACTGTCAACCTTAATTTTCTTGTATTAAGGCACAAAGTTGATTGCAAAAAATCAAAATTTGTGTATTCTGACGTGCTGTTGACTGTACCTTTCGAAACACCAACCAGCGGTTGACATCGCAGCGTAACTGTAAAATCTAACGCAACTGAAGTCTATCGACAGAATATTTTTTGGCTGATGTCTGAGAACAAGAATTTGTCAACAGCGAGAGCTGGATTTTCATAAGTTGCTAAACAGATCCGTAATTCCCATCGCAGTGATGAGAAATTTCGAATTAAAAGGCAGAATATAATCAAGCCGTGTGGTGACGGCAGAGTAGAATACAATTGTCACCACCCCAAATCTCTCCTGTGGGTGTCGTACAAGGCGACTAAGGATAAATCAATAATAAGGAATGGGCAGCAACGTTCCTCCTAGCATATACCACCTAGCAATAGCAATGTACTGTGACTTTTGTGCCCGATAAATGGCAATAGGCTCGCCACCTATTACATGGGACCTAACATGGTTGGCGAAACGTGGGTGCTAGTTCACCTCTGCCTACCCCTTTGGGGATATAGGCGTGATTTATGGATGTATGTGTATAATCAAATGATGCATAATACTACACTGGCCTGCAATAAAAACAGGTAACTAAAGAAACTCAATATTTTTTTAAATGCGCTATACATTCGTCTTCTCTCCTCTTTCGTGTATACAGCGTTACATAATTGCGTGTAACACACATTAGCGATATTTAATAAATACCTACGCAGGGTAGGTACGATACGCAAAAGGACTAATTGCAGAAGTAGCAGTACGTCCACCGCGTGCTGCGCCGCCCTTGCTGATGCGCCCGCGCACATCTCGCGCGTCTCAGTTTCTCTTCACGCGTAATTACGTAATTACCCTAGTATTACAGTAAAATCGATAAATGGCCGCTTCCTCGCCGATCTCGGGTGCGCCTCCGAGGACGGCAGATGCACGATACTTGATTAACGATCTGATTTCGTGTTAGGATTGCCTGAGAACTAAATTGGACTTGGTAATTACTTTTTTGTATGCATGCTATGCATGTCGCTTTGACTTTGGGCGACTTAGTAACACAAAACAAACAATAGGACCAGAGATAGCTAGCAGCAGTGTATCGAACGATCACCCCTAATGCCCTGAAATCATCAATTGATTATTAATTGTTTGATGAAATTCTAGTTATCATGAAACGATGCGTAGACTTTAGCTACTTATAACAATTTGAAGTATGTGGAGAGTGTGTTCTTATGCCAACGAAACTAATTTAAAAAATACCAGTAAGGTATTTCTTTGAAATTCTTAATAATAACTTCTACGGTTACAAATAATGTTGTCAAATTTTCTGTATAATAATACTTCTAGTGCGTAGATATACTGACGCAATTAAGATTAAAATTGGGTACCTACTGCCAACGTAAAACCTAAAAAAATCTTTAAGCCACCGTACAATTAACGACTTTTACACTAAATTTTGTTTGATCATGCTATATTAATAACAATTTATAGACTTGATTCTGGTCATTAAGTGCTTAGGTGTTGACATAAATTCTAAATTTGCATCATCATGAAAATAGATTCACAGTCGTCTAACACTGGAATTAATTGAGGGACCTTGTCAACTAATTTGTTATTAATTCAATTTGTTAGGTATATTTTATTACAAAATTATTTTAAATAAAATTAACTATTCTAAAAGGAAAATTACTTATGAAAATAAAATCAACTAAAGAAAAACAGCAGCGTCACAGTCATCAATCGGTATACTTGCTCGTGCTTAGATCCGTCAAGGTCTAGGAAATAAAATACAATTAAATATAAATGGAGTGTAGTGATTTTTTTAAAATTAAAAGCATTTAAAAATCGTAGTAACTTGGTTTTCGGGATTTTATGCAGCCCATCACGATGAAATTAGTCGCATCTTTACTTATGTACTGCAAAAGCGTTATTATACCTATTTAAAATATTATATATAATGCGTAAAATGAATAGTAATTTTATTAAAATTATGAACAAGAGTGTATATGGGCATATTATTATAGCACATCTTTAATTTATTATTTCATAATAATTTTATAATTATGCCTAAAAAGTGGCTAATGGCAAGAAAAACGGCTAATGTATTAGAGATGCCTATTATTAGTTTGATTTTAACAAATAAAAATAACAACAATGATCAATGATCCACAATGATCGTCACCCAAAATGATTAATTACAAATCAATATTGTATTGATTGTAAATTGTGACTTTTGATTATGCAAATAAGGGAATAAAATCAGTCTGATTTTCCTGTTTTCGGTGAATATCGTAAATGGCAGGACCATTTATGGCCAAAAATCAGGTTGTGTGAAATACGTCATCTATTTTTAATGTTAAAATGCTTCAATTTACATTAAAATCGTTCGAAAAAAGTAGGTTTTAATATCTGTATCTAAAAAGTCAACGAAATACAAATAATATACCATATAGATATTACAGATTAACCCACCGGCTCTTGGAAACAAGCTAAGTAATTTCTACGTAATTTTATTCTCCTGGATGCATTTTTTGCTAAATAACTTTCCAATAATAGTGACTTAATTATCATTTCATTATTAAGTTCTATTGCTTGGCATAAAGACGCAAATGTTGCTCCACTCGGCTTGTAGACATGAGAGGGGTTTGATAGTAGCCCTAGGACATTATTTCCTGCACAGCTTCGCTGTAAAAAACGCACTGACAAAATTTATAGCCGATAAACCATCACAACACTCGCCGCGGGAGGACAAGCCTCTAGACCTGCCAACACGCTCAGTTCTGTTAATGAAGTGGTAACACTTCGCAAATGGTCCATTCCACTTGTACATACATACATAAATCATGCGTATATCCCCGAAGGAGTGAGCAGAGGTGAATTAGCACCCACTTTTCACCAATTAAGTCAGATAATATGTGCCCAGCTTATTGCCATTCACCGGACACATAAATCGCAGTATATTACAAGGTGGTATAGGTAAGAGGAATCGCTCTCTTTACCCTTAGTCGCCTTGTACGACACCCACGGGAGAGATGGGGGTGGTGACAAATGTATTCTGCTCTGCCGTCACAAACGGATAACGGTAACACTCCGCTTGTATTTTACTCCAAATGGTTCTGTTCCTTCTCTCCTGTTCCTTCTCTCCTGTTCCGTAGCACGGGACGTAGACAAAATCTCCAAGGGAGAAAAGAATATATTTTTCTCTAGCTCTAACTCCCACTAAATCCCGATACAAGACACTGTCGAGTGGTGGAGAGAGATTTTGTCCACGCTAGGCCTGCAAGGCGTAATCCGACCGGTCAATGGGTCCGTGTCGCGGCAACAGTCCAAATCCGTAATCTTACGTCAAAGGCGGCCGCGGTCGTAAGTTAGCATGTTTATCGCGGCTCCGTCCGCCTCCCGATTGAGAGACCGAGCGTTCCCACTAGCGGTGACCGCCTACCTACTGGTTCCGTATGATTTTGTCTTCTATTTATTACTGATTTCCAATTAAATTTTGCAACTATGAGCTAGCACTAGTACTCAAGTCACAATTTAAAACAATAAATAAAATAATCGAAGAGATATACATTAAATGCTACATTAGCCCTACATTTAGAATCTAAGCATATTGTATTTTGATTTGAAAGATGTCTTTGCTTGTTCACCCCTAATATTTAAAATAACAATAACATCATACTAAATAGCCAGTGAACTGGATAGTCACTGGTAGGTTATAATAAAATACAAATTGATTCCTGAGTTGAACATAATACCTAATAGATAAAAAATAGTCAAATAGTTGAGGTAACATAACCTCAGAGAATTAAAAACATAGATAATTATGTACAAATAACCATGGACTTTTGGTGAGTATCATATCCTTCTTCTTCTTAAAGTGCCTCTTCAATCAAGAAGGTTGGCCGTAAGCTTTTTGAAATCGTCTCTGTTCTTTGCGAGCCAGAATAGTTGTTGCATCATATACACAAAATAATAAAATTGTTGTCTAGTTACATTCATTACCTGGCTGACGCGCTAAAGCTTCGGTTAATCTCCGTGCCGAACCTTTATAGAAGTACCGATTTCCAGGTTAGATGGCAACGCACAATTAATAATGGCGAATCCTACTGTGATTGTTGTGATCAAAATAAAAATATTGCATTCTTACATACTCTCATTAAAATATTTCAAATCGGGAACTCGTATGATCGAGCACAGAGCGTGAAACATAAATCGGATGAAAATAAAGCGCAATTTACACTGTCCCCTCATATTAACCGCCTGCGTGGTCTATTGGTTCGCCCACAGGAATTAAGATTTTGAGGTTGTACTCGGTTTGGTTGGTGGTAAAACTTTTATCAAGTCCGCCTGGCCAGCTACCACCATCTTATCAGAATCTGTCGCCATAGTAATAATGTTAACAGCATTATTGAGTTCCGACAATTGAGATAAGATAACCAGCCGCTCTGTGGTTGAGGGTTCCAGTGAAGCTCGATTCTATGTTCGGCCTTTATCGTCACTTACCATCAGGTGAGATGAAGGGCAAGAGCTTCCTTCTAGCACAAAAAAACACCGGTGGGCAAGCCCCTTCTCCGCGGAATCCTAAACCGCGTCCCGTGCCTGGCGTCTCCTATCACAAATTGGAAGCATTATCGAAAAAGCCTCTCGATTCGTCTCGGATTAGCCGCAGCGCTGCGTTCTCTCCAAAGCACCATTTCGGAACGAACTTAAGCAATAGACACTTATTAGAATACGATTTGCGTAAACATGTCACTCCAGCATACAGCTACCTACACGCAGGATTTGATATATATCTATCATAAACATAATGCTGTCCGAAGCTGACTCGAATAGATTTAATCGACAATTTATGTTCCACTATTCGGGTAGTTTGTCTCTTAAAGGTTTAGCATTCGCTAATAAAGCAACCTCGCGGTCGTCCGTGGTCCGTAGCGGAATCGTCAGCCTGAGTTATCTCCCAGCCACTGGCCGCTAATGGTGTTTCTACACGATACATGAGCATGTTGAAGAACTTGCGCGGGTTATATGCATCGTGTAAACGATTCCAGCGAATCCGGCGACTCGAGAATGTACCTGCTCAAGTAACATGTGCAAGTAGCCTGCGCGCGGGTTAGTTGCGCAAACATTCTGACAACTTAAACGAACAAGACCCATATATAAAACTCGCGCGGGCCTTTGTTTATGCACTGATCAATTAACTTGAGCATACTCCTGACGCAAGTAGCTCGCGCGTTTACTTGCTCCGGCTACTTGCGCCGTGTAGAAGCGCCATAAGCGCTAGACACGCGCCTTCGTTCGAAGGGAATTCTCTCCGCGACCTGCGCTAATCGCACACTGGCACACATAGAAGGTTTTCACTAAAACGGCTGCAATAAAATAGGCTGGCAGGTTCTCACATAAATCTCCGGCGCCCGCGCCTCTCGCTCCGGCATTAAATAGACTTAATCCGATCTTTCGCAACGACAATCGTAATATAAAATACCAACACACGGGGCATAAAAATTGGAAAGATTAATAAGTACGAGAAGGTCCGGCGCGGCTGTAATGTAATATGGCATCACGCTGCGCACGCGCCGCTCTAGGAGAATTGATGTGACGCGCGGGCGCGCCGAATTAGCCCGACCGGCGGGCATGCCGCGGACTTCATTAACCACGCTCCATAACTCAGCTTTAGTGCTGCGCCTGGCCGGTCGGCATCGGCAGTGCGACCAATGCCGAGAGCCATCGGCATCGCCGCCATCTCTGGAGCAATCCTAACTAAACATAGGTACTCTATCTTCTTTTATCACGGTGAAATGTTGTGCCAGTGTTTTGTGTACTTAATAGACATTGACGAAAAATTTAATTTAACGATTAGTACTATCTTGGTACTAATCGTATACAAGAAATATTAAAATGAGGTCGCTAGCGCAGTGGCATAGCGCGCCTGGCCTGCGATTGCGTAAACTAAGCAATGTCGCTAAGGCCGGTCATTGGATGGCTGACCAAACATTTATTATCTCGAGTTCCTGTGTGCTTCGGAAGGCACGCTAAACCGTGGGTCCCGCCTGTATCTGCAGTCGTTAAAACCCACCAACCCGCACTGGGCCAGCATGGTGGGTTATGGCACAATCACCCTATATTCTTCCATCTATAGGGAAGGCACGGCCTCAGCAGTGGGGACATTAAAGGGCTGGTGGTGATGATGATGATGATGAAAACTACCTTGGTAAGAGGTGATACTGTCTGACATGTGGTGAAGACAGAGGAGAATACTTATCACCTCTGTACTTACTCATGGGTCGCAGAGGGGTACAGGCAGAAGCCTGGATTGCAAGTTCGATTCCAGCCTAAGGACTTAATACTAATTTTGGAAAATTTTCTGACCTCATTTTCTTTGTACTATGAATGAACGAAAATTTTGTTGTTTACGTACTTCTGTTCATATTGCTACAGACTGACTGTGTCACATATAGGTAATTTGCCTATAGGCTTCAGAAGAGAAAACATTTCTCCAACTGAAAGTATGTAACGTCATAGATTTAGAGACGAGCTCTGAAGGCGGCACTAGAGGACTCACTGTTTGTTTTGAGCCTACTCGAGATTTTAGGTGGTTTGTGTTAGATTCCTTGTGTCTGTAACGACACTGTGACATGTAACAATGGCTTAAGAAAGCCTTTGTTTGCACGCGGCAAAGTGATACCTGCCGAGGGAGCGGCAGCGGTCCGGTACTGATTACTTAAACGTTAAACAGGAATATCGCTTTGTTGTGTTACTAATTGGACTGTATAAAGAAAAAAGGTAAGAATAAAAATCTAGAAATGGTATCGTTATGCTGGAAAGGAATAATTTTTCTGAGATAATATTTTGTTTTTTAATTGAACATTAGAATAATGATTTTATAAGAAACAGAAAAATTTCGAAAAATCCTGAATCGCACCATCGATTGACCAACTCGGAATCACTCGGCCATCTTTTGTTAGAAATTTTTCTTTATATCTAATAATAGATAAATTATGACATGCATTTATACGTTGTTCAAATAATAAACTCAACCTTATTGTCTACGAGGCATATATCGATTCAATGGCATCAGATTCGTATTAATCGACCTATTGTTGGCGCTAAGAAAGTATTGTAAGGTCAGCAAGGGCACGGTCGGCAACGGCCGGCGGTCACCGTCACCGACACCCCCTTTGTCACACCACTCCATTGTCTCCGCGGTGCAGGTAGACAAAGGCGCCCTTCGCACTGACCGCTCGCCCATCATCGATTCCAAATTCAAACGGAGTCGATTCACACGAGCGCATGCGCATGCGCATCGCTTTCCCGCGCAACGGTCGTTATTTATGCGCCGTGTATTCTTACCGTCACCGGTGGTCAATAAATTTCCCTTCGATCCATCGGTAACACGATAGCCCGATGACCGGTGGTCAGTCCACCTGCCCAGCGATGGCCGGGCAGGGTCGAGGCGATGCCGGGCCGTAACCCGATATGCCCGCGGGCCGGTGGGACCGCTCAATCGCGGATGTGCCGCCGCGGCGGAAGCTATAAATACATCCGAGGCGACACCGGCCGTGTTTGCCTGTCGCGATGACGTGTGATTAGATTTACAATGATGTTTGAGCGTTTGTTCTCCGATCGGTCAACAGGCAGTCGCGAGCAAACACGCGGCGTTCCCACCGCGCGTTCCGGGAAGGCCGGGAGCTCGCAGGTCCACGCACCACTCATTAAACACTCTTTGTTTCAATTGCGTACGGCTGCTCACCGATAGACCACGGACACGCAGAGGGCTTAAAAATTGTCCACCGTGAGTTGGTAGGTATAGTGCCTAAGCGTGCACACATTCTGACGTACGAAAATTATTTTTTAACCGACGAAAAACCAGATGAGGTTACTCAATTCGTACATATGTTCTCAACACTCAAAACATTAGTTGCATACTCTGTTGGTAGGTAGGTGATTATACCTATGCAATAGATATCAAAACATGGACCCTAATAGGGCACATAGGAGAGTGTTCACTTTATTTAATATCTTTTACTGTATATAATTCTAATAGGCATTATAGAAGACAAGTCACGTTCCTCAGTAAACACTCTACATACATACGTATATAAATCTTATTAGGCTTTTATATAATATATATAAAGCTTACATTTCCAAAGGCAGCGGAGAATTAAACACTCACTTTTTACCAAGCCTATTGCCATCTATCTATCTATCACAAAATCACAGTATATTGCTAGGTTGTATAAGAGCAAGTTATTGCATTACTCATCGCTGTATTTTGCCTTAGTCGCCTTGTACGACACCCGCGGGAGAGCAGAATACAATTCTACAGTTGACAATTGTATTCTGCTCTGCCGTCACCACATGGCCCATCGGTACAACCTCTATAAACTAAACATAGAGGTACCAATTGTCATAGCCAATTGGTGTCTATAAGGCTTCACATCTAGAATGATGTCCCTCTCTGCACAGGTGGTTGTTCTATGCGCGGGCGCAGTGTTGTCGCCGCTATTTGACGCGCCTCACTCGCCGCCGCAAGCTCTAATCTCCAGCGCAAGCAGCCACCGGCGGCATCCATCTCTCACCCTCGTCGTAATTCAATATAATCATCGTAACAACATTCATTTGGACTAGTAGTTAGATTTATTTACAGTATCAACATAAGCCGCATAACAACACTTTTTCTATCAATGTATCAAACGATTATTTCATCTATTTCGTAAAAGTCATAACTGTCAAAAATACAAAATTTAGCAATGAATGCCAGAACTTTCCAGAAAATTCTTACTGATGACTTTAAAGTGTAGCTATACGTAGTTGTGAGAATTTATGCCGAAGTTGCGTCACAGTGTTGACTTCCTTGGATAGCATTAGTGTAAATTAAAATTAAACCTCATTCGTGTTTCAGTGGTTCACCAACCGAAATTAAGATCCCGAGGTCTCGGGTTCGATTCCCAGGGTAGTACAAATTTGATCCTTTTTGCGCTCGCTACTATCATCTTATCAAAATCTGTCGCCACAATAATAATGTTGACAGCATTACAGACTGTGTTCCGACAATTTTTGATGAGATAGCCAGCCCCTCTGTGGTCGAAGGTTCCAGGAGAAGCTCGATTCCATGTTCGGCCCTTATCGTCACTTACCATCAGGTGAGATGGAGGCCAAAGAGCTTCTCTTACTAGCATCCAAAAAATATGTCCTACAAACAGCAGGTGACAGTGTCAAAGACGCAATAATAAGTCAAAGATAATCAGGGAAACTGATTTGGCGTTTGTCAAGGCGTGCGCCATAGGTCACGTCCACCTAGTCGTACCGCATGAGGTACGTACCTCGCAGCGTCCAGCTCGGTGTCGGCCTGTGTCGTGTCGGACACACCACGACACGACACTCTTAATCTGATCGTGTCTTACCCTCGATCATCTGCGTAGAATAATGTGGATACGCACATGCGGCTGAAATGTTTTGTATCATGGTCCTTCAAGCTGACTTGGAAACCTTTACATAACATTTATATAACATTACATAACCGAGTCAAATTCGATAAACCTTTTTGATAAAAAGGTCGCGTTAGTACAGTAGGTACCTAATAAGTTCCCAAAATTGTGATGAAATTCGGATCATTAGAGAACCGAATTTTATTCTATAAAAATATCGATGAAGATTAGATTAGACGCTCTTCGCCAGAGAAACTCTAGGAATTTGCTATACTTAAGTACGACTTACGAAAATAGTGTAAAATAATTATCTGGTACCTATGTAGAATACCTACATTCGATAAGATACTGTTATGGCGATACACTTCGTTAAAAGTTTTGTCAGGTCCTATCATCACCAAACGCTTTCCGAGTTCCTTGCTTTGACCATCGTTTACTAGATACAGCAGTAAGCAGTGTCATATTTTTGTAACAATTGGTCTTACGTAGTCGTGGTTGGCGAAAATTACACCTCTACCTGCCACTTAGGGGTAAAAGATGTAATTTTATGTTTGAATTACAAATTATAAATACAATGTGGTCTTTTCCCCAAAATCAACTTGGAGCCGTACTGACTGGATACAAAACAAACGCGAGAAGCTGTGTGCTTACAAAAACAATTCCGATTGTATTATTTGCTGCTGAGCTGAGCCAGTAACAGTTATCTGACAATGGGTTCGGTGTCAGGCGAAAAACTTCAATCAGATGTGAAAATGCAGTATCGATGCGGGGCTGTCGCGGGAGGCCCTTATATGGACAGCCCATGCATTATTGAAGGCTTTCTCTTATCATTTCTGCTGCGCGCTTGTTCATTGAGAGTTATTTGACACGGCAGCCGAAGTCGCGGGTCGTAAAGACCCAGGTGGTGTGCCGGTGGCACGCCGTCAGCGGTGATCGGTTCTCTTGAATTTCAATGTAGCTACGATGTCAGCTTTTCCAGATTTCCTCCTCATTCAATCTTGAAAACATAGCCGAGGATCCTCACTTTCGGTCATTGGTACATGACATGATTCAAATGTTATCTATTAATATACGAAAGTCTCCTCCAACTTATGATGGTAAGTTATAATGTGTCCTTAAAACTTGAGTATTTTAATTATTCGGACGAGTATAATTAGTGCTATACCTACCTCACAATTACCAGCCCATTCAATGCCCCATTATTGCATACGTTATGTCTGTGCTATGGTACAGCCAACACCACAGACACCTGTAACTATATAAATGCCATATTTTTTAATCTATATTCTCAATCTGAAATGAAAAATCGGCTGGTTGTGGTAATTTGATTTGCTTATTTATGACATCTGAAAATAAAGGAGCTTGAGCCAACATATTATTCGTTAATATAGGTTAGAACGGAAATTAACGCGATTAGGTAGGTATTTAATTTCTTAATGCCTGACGTTTCGGCAAGGTTGCACCGGCCGTGGTCACCGGCGGACTAACCTCAGGCATTAAAAAAGGTTTAGTTACTTAGGCTGTTACCTTAGTTAAGTAAGTGAAGACAACAGTTGCAAATTTAACCCCCGGCATCTTATCCACGCTAAGGAGACGGCCGGCTCGCAGATTAACTCATGAAATCGGATAAAGCGCGAGTAATAACCGCGCGACGTCCGCGGCGATAAACGAGTATTTATATTTGTTTGTCGCCGCGCCTTGTCGCGTTGTCGCGTCGCGTCGCCGCCCGAGATCCGAATTACGCGCGATCGGGTTACACGGCCGGCACATCGCGCGGATCCATTCATGGGATCGTCGGCTCGTAACAATGATAGATGCGACGCTGCGACTCCGCTGAGTGGGCTACGTGGTTGCGGATTGTTTTTTTAAGCACAGCATAAATGAGCAGTCCGATACTAGGACTAGTTAATGGACACAGAGAAAAGAAAACTACACTGTTGGTTTTGGAGGGCATCGAGAATCAAGAAATCTGTGTGAAATTGTATTTTTTGTTTATTTCTTTATAACTACATTTAACAATAAACAGTGGATGGGTTAATAAGTTTAGAAGAAAACTTTTGTCAGGAGTTGCCGCTCCATCTTATCAACTATTCATAATTACAACGGTTATATTAATAAAATTAGATAGATAGCTAATGTGTGTGTGTTAGTCTGGCGTGTTTTTGTGTATGTAGTAATGTACTCGCTTCTATTGGCACTGTTACAACTAGATGATTAGCGATAAAGCTTTTTAATAACAATGTCTCTATAAGAGAGCGGAATAATGCACATACTACAAGAGCACAAGTGTCGTGGGTCCATGTCAAGCGCGCGCAGTGACCAGGCACAAAGTGAGAAGTCCGCAGGATGGAACTAAAAGCATTCCTGGCGCGTGTTTGCGGCGTGGAGTGGGCCGCTGTTTGCCTCGCGGAATACACACCCGACCACTCACTCCGCTATGTGGCGCATGCCAACATTGCACCTAATACTCTAATATATTATTCGGTAGTCTTCTGTTGGCACAGCTATAAAATAAAGTCATTAACAAACACGCTCTCCGCCTAATATTGACAATGTTGTTGAACCAAAAAGCCCTCCTCGTCGAGCCTAGCAGCGTATTCGTAGGCCTTTCGACGAAACAGACGCAAGCCTATCAAGAACGTTCCCCTCGGATCGATCTGGCCCGATTAGAAAAGAAACAATTTGTCCGGCCTGCGTCCACATAATTTACATCGGGAAGCGTAATGTCCCAATAACATGCCGAAGAAAGAAAACAAAGCCGAGGACAAGCAAGTTCACACAGTCGGGTAGCCGAGGAGCCGTGCGTGGGAGGCACTTCAAGGGACATCGCTCTGGCTCGGCGGGGCGCCCGTCACCGTTCACGACGACACTACAACAGGCGCAGCACACCTTCGCAGCTATGCCGCGTCCAACGTGATATCATCTTCGAAATGAAATCGCCACGAAACGGGTTTTGGCTCACTTCGTTTTCATCTAAGACGAGAGCATGGCTCCACTCGATCAGCAGCCGCGGCGGCGATTAAACATTTTATTACAACAATATTGGGTTTCACGTCCAGCGACACACTTCGGGCGGGCCCGCGGCTCGCTCGACGTGACCAATTAAATATTTGCTGTCGTGCGTCGCCATAATGATCGCTGATCAGCCAATAACATAAATCACTCAACGGTCGAGAATCGTTAGGATTTCTCGGCTTTGGACATAAAGTTTTACGACATCTCGAGGTTTTGGCAAATGAATAGTGTTGTGAGCGTTGACGGCGCGGGAGGAGGCGGAATGCTAACGGGCCTCACCGTTACCTCGAGAACTGGGCCCGGTCGCTTTCGGCAGGGCCTTAGGGAGCCGCGACGACTGAGCAAACAGCGCTCTGCCGCGGACGCTGGCCACTCAGGCCAGGGCTGCTGCCAACATCGCGAGTAGTAAATGCGGCAGTAGGGATAAAGAGTATTGAGCCGAAGCGGCACACGATTGCGTCTTCTACGTAATTAATTAGAGGCAAACTTTTAGGCTTTATTGTGTATGAATTGAGGAGCTCGAAGACGCAGCGGCTTAGCGCGATTGCGTAGACATAGCAATGTTCCCTAAGGCCAGTCATTGACCATTAGTCATTCATGAAAATGTTATTATCTAGAGTTATCGTTAATACCCACTAATCAGCACTGGCCCATTATCCCTATATTCTTCCATCCATAGAGAAGGGCAATGCCCCAGCAGTCGGGATATTAAAGGGCTGGTAAGGGTGATAATGATAGAAAGAATCATACAGTTACAAAAATTAATTCAAAAGAACACTAAAAAACAACACTGAGATACAAATAAAAGGTAAAGAGGAAGAATGAAACCGCTAGCCAATACGAGCGTGACTCTTATGTATATTATGTACAGATGGGTGTGCCGTTCGAAGGATTCTGGTGTAAGCAACAATTTTGGAAGTCTTGTGCAAACGCAGACAAGTGAGAAAATGCGTGGTGGCACCCCTGGCGGCTGATGTTGGGTGAGTGTCGGCACCTGACGGGCGCGTGCGCCTTGTCCACTTGTCGCGCGGGGAGGGGCGGGGGGCCGGGGACCGCGGCTGTGCAACTGATTAGCCTGTTCGCCATTGAGTCGTTCATTTTAATTATATGTTATGTATGATTTAATCACTTTTGCCAATTTTTTGTGAAGTTTTATTTTGACAGACGGTTTGGTTGAATGGTTGCTGGCTATCGACCTAGAGGGTTTGGGTTCGAATTCTGGTAGAGACAAATGTTTGTGTGATGTGTTTAATCTAGTTCCTTTGGGCTAGATGTTGCGTGAGTGCAAGAAATCTTTATAGTTTAGTTATTTTTGCTCAATTCGAGACATTCTTTGGTGATGTTTACGTCAATGTCGTTCTATGATCCGATACTTCAAAAATATTGCTTTTGTGTTTTACTACGTAGCCTAACACAAATTCAGTAGCTTCGATTAATGCAATAGGGTTATTGAAAAATAATGTTGGAGCAAGCGATCTAGCGATTGTTGGTGTCGCCCGACCAGTACCCGTCCCGTGGTTGCTCTCAATAACAACTGCAGGGACTGTTTTATACATGATCGCACTAATAATACTAATGAAATTAAGTTATTCTGCTTCTTATTTGACATTTGAATATTCACTTGACGCTGTTTTAAAATCTTTAAATATTTCAAAACAAAAAATTATTATTTTGTATTTTTGTACTAAAAAGTTTTACTAAATTCTAGTCCAAATAAGAGTATCAAATCAACCCACAGTTGGTTTGAACCACTGAAATCGCTTCTTTACTATCGTTAACTTAACTGTTATAAATTCAATTATAATATTCTTCCTAGTAGATAATGTCTGTGTATCGCAAAATACAGTTTATTAATAAAATACGGGACATTCACTACATAGAATAGAAGGCCCCAGATTTGCGCAGTGCAATTAAAGCTAAAATTGGAACATTTGACTATTTAATGGACATTAAGTTGTCAAAGGCTAATCGTAGCAATGTTGAGCTTTATCCGGTAATCGCTTGTCGTTAAATAGAACGTATTGCGGCAAAGCACGAAATGATTACCAACTAGTACGGTTCCTGGTGAATTTAGAGATGGATTGGTTAGAAATGGATGGACTTGGTAAATATTGAAATGGCAATGGCATTGGTATTCGCAGCATCGCGCGAAGGTGGTAATGACGTCAAGTGCACGATACACGAGCAATAGCCATCTGCGCTATGTCACGTGTATTATTTATTTGCTGGTTCATTACTGAGCAATGCGGTCGTGGGCAGGTTGACACTGCGCTGTGACGAAACCGCCGCTCGGGCATCTGCGTACAGGTTTCTGTCCCCCGCACCGCGGCTAGGCGACGCAGTTTGCGTCATGGCTAAAATTATCGGGATTTCAACGGCCCGCTTTGTTTGTTTACTAAAAGTTTGGAGCATGCCTTCGGAATCATTCATTCGAATGGTATGGTATGCTCACCTTGCTAATTTTCCTCTTTGTAGAAAACTGTACAATAAAAAGTTTACAATGTGATATAGCGTATAGTATGAACGTGGAAGGACGTAGAGGAAAAGGAAGACTAAAGAAGAGATGGATGGATTGAAAGGAGAAGAAAACATGTGCCGACCCCGCTTAGAGCGCGATAAGGGCAAGAAGAAGATTATTGAGAGGAATTTTGAGCATATTAGTTGACTAAACTTTACATTTATTTAGAAGACATTATTATAGTAAAATATTGCGCAAAAGGTCCGGTGACAGTGACAAGTTTAATTGGTGTCCTGTTCGTCGACAGTCGGCTATCGGCGACATCCTGCGCTAATAGAGTCGCCGGCCATTGTCGATGGCTATCTTCTATCGAGCATCGACCACGACTCGTTGGGAAACTATTTCTGTTTTGACGTTTGATTTTGTATGCGATACTTTATCTATAACGGGGCTTTGGAGCCCTAGGTATAAATTATGGCGCACACGGACCACAGCGAAGCAGAAACATAGGCTTTGTGTGGACCTTAACCCACCGAGATAAGGCTCGTTTTGTGTAGGAGATACGTGTGCGGTGACTGACCCTGTATCAGTGCATTAACTAATCTTATCTGTGCCTCGAGATTATATTTTTCTTTTAATATCTAAAATTTCAAATTAAAACAGTGTTTTTATGGTCAGCTTTCAAAATCAGAAAATATATTATAAGATAAATAGATAAACCTCTATGGACGATTAGATTATTTTAAACGATTAAGTCATCTCAGGGCAACCAAAAGTTTTTGTTGCATGATTGCTTGATTTCATGAACATCCTGTAATATTTTCTACTCAAACAACTTTGAAGATAACATGGGCTCAAGTTAAAGGCAATACTAAAGCTTAATAAAATCCAAGATCCAGAGAAGGATGAATCAATTAGGAAATCTAAATGGCTTGGGACGAGACATATTCCCACTGCCTATGTGGGTAATTAATTACCAAACAAAAACCTCAGACGGTTGTATTATTGTACGTCGATCTAGCGACTCGCATATATGTCTATGTTGGTTCAACAAACAATCGCTATTAAAATGTAAATTGGTAATTACTGACATTCTACTAAGTGTACTTCTCGCCAGGCCCCCGGTGATAGATGGCGCTCATTATTTGGCATTAAAATGTAAATGTGGCGATTTATAGCACCATTGACGGATTCTTTCACAGCCAGTTTAGCTGCTGGCGCTTAGCGGCGTCACGGCGCGGCGCATCTAGGCCGTTCCCGGTGGAGTCTGCCACACACCATACCTACCTTCTTTTGAAAGCATTGCTCTATTCCCCCCATTCAATACTAGGCAAAGTACCTAAGCCAAAGAGTCATTATTAAGGAAATGGTATTTGATGGCACTTAACTTTGTAGAAATATGAATATGCCAATGGATTCCTAATATTGATGTCTGTCTTGTCATCACCTTCATCCTCCCCCAAGGAGAAGGCAGTGTAGTAACCTCTGCATTTCTGCAATACAATGCCTTATTCCACAATTCCCCTTAGATGATCAAAACAAATGTCCTGAGCAGGATTTGTCGATTTTTCGTGTACAAATCCGCAGACGATGATGCTATAAGTTATTCACATTTAAATATATTATTATGTATTTATCTCCTTGAAAATCGTATCTAAACGTTGAAAATCATACCTGTCATCACAAGAAAGTATATAAGAGGCATAGATGTATAGCGACATAGATGCCGAGTGAAATATAGGCATCTGCCAGGATTATAGTGGACGCTAGTTTGATATAAATTTTTGAAATGTGATTTCCTTTAATGAATTTTCTTTTGTTTGTGAAATAAAGTGTATAGTCGGAGGTGCGCCGCAGCGGCCGCCGTACGCGCCCGCTTAGATCTTGATACGACGCGTTAATTACGATTTCGCTTGTCACGGCCGCTGCCCTGCTTAATGTTCGGCTTAACTTTATTATTAAAACAAAAACCGCGCGAGCTAAGGTTTGGATATCGCCACTTTTTACTGGGACCGTTATAATGATACGTTGGCCGCTTTGATAGCTGGCCGGTCGCTATTGGAGGCATTTCTCATTGAGACTACGAGTTCAAGCTACGAAGAATATCAGGGAGATAGGTTTTTGCAATAGGTATTACCTACATGATATTATTAGTCAACGATCATCTCAGTTCCTCTTATGCCACCTGGCAATTTACTGTGATTTCCGTGCCCAATAAATGACAATAGGCTCGCCACCATGTCATATGACATGGGACCTCACTATGTTAGGTCCCATTTAATATGACATGGTGCGAAACGTAGGTGTTTTTATTCACCTCTGCCCACCTTTTCGCATATAATATAGGCGTGATTTTGTAGATAATGTATGAAAATAAATACGGGGTAACACGTGGTAAAAAACGTGACGAAAGTAGGAAGACCATCAGCCAAGCATAATACTAACAATATTTTATGAAAGATGTCATTGATTGTCCATCTAAAGGTAGGCTCTACTACCAGAGTAGGCTCTTAACGGTGACACGATCTACAAGTTCTATCTGCGTCGACTAGATTGAAAAATAATAAGCCGCGACCGCGCTGCCAATGCGGCCGTTAATAGTGGCCCCTGGGACGAACCTGACAAATAATTTTCATCCCATAAATTGCTGCTGGAGCGTAAACATGACATCACGTGGGACGAAGTAGCGCGGCCTGCGATAAATATTCATGCACAGCGGAAAGAAGATCACACCACTGCTCGCTGCAAAAAACCTCGTAATATCTAGGTACTTTGTAAAAGAACATGTCAAGAGAAACCGATTGCGAAGATTATAAACGTGACGCTTCAAACAATACAGGAAAAATATGTTTACCAGGATGGGTATGATATACTAATGTCTTAAATATTTATTTCATTATAGAAAAATATGCCAGATAAATTATATACGGCTACGAATGGAACAAAATTTTTCAAATTCCATACTTTTTTCTTCCTGCCCTTATCCCGCCCTAGGCCGGGTCGGCACAACATGTCTTTTTCTTCCACTCCTCTCTATCCTTCACCAATTTCTAATCCACTCCTCTCGCTGTCATGTCATACCTATCCTCCTTTACACAATCTATCCATCTCTTCTTTGGTTTTCCTCTCCTTCTACGTCCTTCCACGTTCATGCCTAACATTCCTCTGCCTACATAGCGTTTATCTCTTCGCATAACATGACGAAACTACTTTCAAAGTTCCCCTGATATACTCATTCCACTACTTTGACTCGCAGTTGTCTGGCTCGGGGCGAAGTCAATTATCACCATCACGCACACCGTTGCGAGCTGCATCCATCATGGCTCCTGCTGTGTGTCGCTGACAGTACCTGCTTGATACATGAAGCTGGCTTCTCGAGTTGCGACTCTTATCAAACTACTTTCCATCGACATTCGTACCGTAATGTGTTTTACACAACTGATTTGTTGTAGAAGAGTTTTGTATTTAATTTTATTGTTAAATACGTTAATAGCTATGCGTCGAGAAGCTGTAATTTCGTTAGGGAATTCTTTAATATGGGACCCAAAGTTACCTTTAATGTGATTGACGATTGCAGTTTAGTGTTTGTTTGTCTTTATTGAGAGCAGTCTTTAAAAACAAGTGTCAGATCATTAATTTAGCAATTATTAGAGACTTAATTACAACTCGAACTGAACTTTTTACGACAACCATTTGGAATCTCTTCACACCCGGACCGTATTAATTAGAGTTTACAGGTGGACGCGATAAAGCCCGTAGGCCGTGCTCAGTGCCCAAAACACATTGACCACAATTAAACGACACGGCAACACTGTGTCGCGTCATAGTTCTTGGACTAGACAGTTTATTACCAAAAAGTGATACGCTGTGCTGTTGCTGGAAAAGCCACTGGCACTGTTTGACTTTGAAAAATTAATTGGCGTAACGGCTAGCTTTTTAATTGGCGGCCATTGAAACCGAATGTACTGCCGGCCGGTGCGCGCCACTACTAGAAACTTGTTGATCGTGAACTTATAAAAGGTAGGTACGCGTTTTCTAATGTCTTGGAGAAATTAAGTTTTTAATTGCTCCCATTCTACTTCCAAAGTGTACTCAAACTCTAGCTATATCTAGGTTCGCTCTCTGAAATTAGTGCGTACACAAAGTGCCACAATTTTACTAACTGAGGTTAAAACTGGACTCCGACACTAGCGAATCCAACAAAACATTACTGCGACAATTAGAATGTTAATTTTTACCCAAATACGAATATAAATACGACTAATCCACAATTTCGGGTCCTTGATAGTCACTGTTCTAACCTTAGTTAACAGAGCTCATGATGAAAACAACAAAATTATGATAATTACTTGAAGACACGGGTTCGAGTCCCAGCCGTGGCGAGTGCCCTAAATAATTTTCCAAAATGTTTATGACCTATATTTTTTTATTTGGCGTCGGCACAGTTGGTCTTTTATTTCCATCCCACATTGTCATTTTACTATCCCTATAATATTTTACAGTACATATTTATTTAGTTATATCGCCAACATCTTAGCATTGCCACCTACCTGCTAATGGCCAGATACTATATGAAATAATTCCCCAGAAAAGATCGTCCGATAATTAAAAGAGTATTGTGAATATCAACCCCGTGCAGTGATGAGTTGCTGGTCCCTTTTTTTCCGTAGACGTCGTACGGGAATTTATCATATTTTGACCTCTACGAAGATAGAAAAAACGCGAAACGATCTATATCAGCAGTTTTATATTTGTTGTGGTTATGGTAGATCCTATCGGTTGTTGAGCTCCTAATCCGACTGCCTAGATGTACTCAATGCCTTGGTTTCACTTGTTCCCAAATACCATCACTCCGCACACAATGATAGAGTATAATAATTATAAAGTTTATTGCAGACAAAAAAAACGTAGATAATGAAATAGGAATCTGTGACTATAAAACACACTAATTGGATATAATAAAATATTTAGACACGTAAAATTGAGGAAGCGTCTCCGCGTACATTTTAATTAAAACACACTTTTAATTAAACATAATTGAGTCGTCGCAAAAAGCAAACGTTTAATGCGGAATGTAGGCACAATGGCGAGGGAGGTCGCCGAAAGCAGATTTGGCGGAGTGCTAGATAAACTAGTTTTAATGTTACACCAGCGTCAAAACCTCGAGGTCGCTCTTCCATAATCGCGGATTGCAACAGTGGGTCTGTTACATCGCCGAGTCGTCACACTGCATACACCAGGCGCACATAAGGACATGCATGCTTAAGTCACGCCTATATCCCCGGAGGGGTAGGCAGAGGTGAATTAAACACCCAATTTTCGCTAGTTAAGTTAGGTCCCGTGGCGATACTATTGCCATAAATTGGGAATTGGTTCATACAATTCCTTAAGCAAAATATGATTAAGGAATTGTATGAACAATTTTCCGATATACCTAAGTAGGCGTGAACTTACAGCCCTCATTTGGTGACCTACCTGGTTTGCGTTAAGTATTTATGGCAGGCCGTCTGCCTGGCGCCAACCCTCCTAGAGAACGGGCCCGAGCAACACCAGGTGCAGACAAAAACACCCCTTAATCGTCTCTTACGACCCCCATAGGATGCGAAAGAGATTTTGAAAACTGTCATCAAAGAATATTGAATTCAAATTAACCTATAAACTATTTTTTACATCATCTACATACATCTTTTGGACAATGCGAAAACCTGGTTCTCGAACCTTGCAATCACTCCCTGAGAAGTTTCTCCAACGGCAGGCATCTCCCGGAAGAGTCCCTTCGCCGTGTAGAGCTACGAGTTGGAGCGGGTAGATTATATAAAGCCCTTCAGATTATATACAGAGTTCTTCAGCCAGAGCCGGCTATTCCGCGGCATGCTAGCCGGGAAGCGCGAGAAATTATTAAAATTCCGCAAAGCGGCTTACCCAAATGTGCGCAAGCGCACTTGTCGGGCGGCCAAGGAGAACTTCTGTCCACACCCATTAGCAAACGGTGGGCAATGGCGCGACAGCGGCGGCGCACGCGCAGATCAATCAACTCCACGCACGGGCAACACACACGGCTCTACGACTCCACCACGGCAATGCCTCCCAAAATGATTCACTATTTTAAAATGCTAATGCGCCGATGATTTACATTCCCAAATATCTGCGCACGCGCCGCCGTTTACTCCTTTCCGGGTGTGTAATATTTTTTCTCGGTGCGCATGTCTCGCGAGCGAGAATTAGTATTGTAATGTATGCAAATTTTTGCTAAAGATCTGTCTGAGGTTTTTGCTCTCGACTTAATTCTAGGGCAACAGAACTTTGAGCATTGCAATCGAATTATCATAATGGAGAAAAAGTTAAATAATATTCATGACATGTTAATTTGGCGGTTCGTAAGTGTTAAAGGCGTATAATTGAATGTTGTCGGCGGGCCCGCTTATTGCTTCGTTTGTGGTTTTACTTTTTACGAGTGTGCCATGTTTACATTTGGAATTATAGGGTTCGCCGTGTGAACCGGCGCCTGCGCACGGCTAGCGGTCGTGGTCGACACTGGTGGGCTCTCCCTACTGTCACAAGAGGAATGAGCATTAAGCGTATCACAAATGCCATGAGAAGCTCGTTACTGCAGTGGCTAATCGGGCTCAGAATGTGATTGCGTGAACTAAGTAATGTTGGCTAAGGCCAGTCATTGGATGAGTGATCAAAAATATATTGTCCCGAGTTCCTCCGTGCTTTGGAAGGCACATGTAAAAATAGCAGTGACATGTAAAAATAAACCACCTTATGTCAATAGTTCTAGATTCAATTTGAAATGCGATATAAATCTCCTCTCTGTCTGAAACATATCTAGATTGCATGCCCGAAACGGGCAAACTGTTGTGACTTACTTAAGCATTAATACCAGTAATTTGTACACAGTTATAGCAATAAATATCTATTCTATTCTATTCTATTCTATTGAACGGACACTTACGCAAGACTTCGCGCGCAAGTGTTTGTGTGCAATGTCAAGTTGCGCAGCGGGCGATTGCTCGAAATACTCAGCAAATTCCGAAAGTGACAAAACCGCTCGAAGGTTCCACCAGAAGCTAATTGTTGAATAAACAGTGGCATGAACTACCAATAAAATTGTAGACTTACGCTTACGTGTATCTTGTGGTTGTCGTCGATTGCACTTCAGTTAGCACAACAAGGATCTATAGAAACAGTCCTTGTTTTACCAAATAAACAATAAAAGCTACCGTATCGCGCATTGATTGATTGATAGAAACGATCGTTGCGCGGACGGTGTCGCCTGTCGGCATTTATGCAGCACCTTAATCTAATTGGAAACGTATTGCTATTGTTTATATCCTTATCTGAGCCTGTTATTGAGACCGGGTACAGAGTGACAGTATAATCTCGAGTGGTATCGACCCGGGAGGCTGAGGCGGCCTGCATAAAGTCCGGTGCTTATGGAGCGAGATAGCGACAGAACCGTTTTTACTTCGTATCGCGTCCATTGCGCGCGGCCGCTACCGTTTTAATCTCGATCTAATCACCATTATAAAGTTCCGAAAAATGTTAGTTGCTACCGATTTGCATATTTTTTGGTGTTTATGATTTTGCTCCTATTTGTTTCGTGTTTGGTTTTTTGCAGTGATTAACATTTCACCTGCGAATCGATAAAATAGTTTTACCGTTGCGAACGTGGAGCGATTTCTACAGTATGTAACATAAAAAACGCACATTCGAAACACTAACTAGTGAACTTAATCATAATAAAAATATGGTAATATCAAAAATTAGAAATTGTAGAATTAATTTTCGAATTTTCTATATATTATGCTATTTATTATATTCAGACAATTCATATGAGGGATAGTAACATAATATTTATTTAAGATTGTTTGATGGTAGATAATTATAGCAAATTATGACACAGTAAAATAAAATTGAAGTCTTGACTTCTGATGTGACTGCTGTGCTAAAGATATTGAAAGTCAGAACTGCAGCTGCAAAGTAGCTGCAACTAGCAGTGTAGTAGTGGGAACAGCCAACGAGCTCAAGACGCACAATATGTACGGGGAAAGAATTTTTTTTTTTCTACAATTTCGATTTGTCAGCACCAGTCTTTATAATATGATTAAGTTAGGTACATGTTGCATAAAATACCGCATGAAAAAGTATTACCCAAGAAGTGCGTGCGCGACAGTGTCTAGGACGAACTCGCCAATAGCCGATAAGCAGCGGCCGACCCGCCAATAAACCAGACGCGCGTGCGCCGCGGGCCATGCCAGTGCGGCTCCCGCGCTACGTGCTGTAATGGCTCCACTCCTAGTCATTTCCACTTCGTTCCAGCCTATTTTATTTATATCGGCTATAAAGCAAAGTCGCCCGTCGCTGCGAACAGTGCCTCTAGCACGAACTTTACGAGGTTTCGTAATGGAAACGTATCGACAAAGCGCTCAATGTATGAACGATTTCGATGAAGATGTCATGTTTGACGGCGACAGTTTTCTGACATTTTACATTTTACGTGACAAAACTTTCGCATTACTCTATGTAGTCATCCTACATTAGTTTCGATACCATACTTCAAAATATAAAAGACTTACGGAACCAAAGAAATATCTATATTATTAAGAAATATTGATTATTTTCGATTTAAAATTTAGAATTCATTTTGATTTGGTTTTATAGTGCTTTCTCGATACGATTACGATTTGAATCTTAGAAAAGTTCGTGCTTGGGGCACAGACGAATTGAAGGCCGGGAATGTCACGGTTTGTGTTCAGTTCGGCCGTAAACACATTCACGGTATCATGCCATTGTTTGCCAACTATTACGGAGTGAGATAATTTTGATTTGGAATGCAAGCAATGATATGGTGCTTTGAATGTCAACATTACCAAGCTAGAGGCTAGAGGCAGAAGCAAGGTACATTTGTAGTGTCAAATATTGGGAATTTTTTATTTTTATTTAATATGATGATGATAAGATATTTTGATTCATATCATAGTTTCCCTTTCGTTGATGGCACCTACAACATACCCGATGAGGATGCGCATTACAGCATTATCTTGCGAAATTAAAAATTCCTAGCTAAACAGAGACAAAACTTATAAAATTACTTAAAAGTTACGTAAAAAGTAGGTTTAAGATAAGACAGACAGAGACTTTGTTTCTTAAAACTTCTTTGTTAACTTTCATCAGGTTGAATAATTTTCAGAACACCTTCGGCACTGAACTCGCTGAAATGGGTTCGTTTACCTTTGATAAATTTGATAGTAAATAAACGAAGGCCTAAAAATAGATGCTAGCTATCTAAATTAAGCCGTTAAAATATTCAAGGAGTTCTGCGATCGATGCGACTAGCAATACCGTAGCATTTATCAACGTTTTTGTGACATTGATAACAAACTCTAATCTGTAACACAAATATCATACAACATGACAATACAGTGGCTGTTCTGAATTGTTTTTACCTTTGTCTGATTTATAATTGTGTTTGCATTTACAAAATCTTCATCAAAAGCTTAACATTGCACATTATAAAAGTTTAGACTAGAAAGATAAAGAAAACTTGCACAATTTTTAATTTTTAATTTTTGTATACTGTATATATTTTGTACCTATACATTATGTTAAGTGCCTACTGTATTTGGCGACTCCAACAGTAAAACACCAATAGATTTTCCATGTCATCGACAGTTTTTACCAGTTTTCGATATACTGGGTTACTGAAGACTGTAGTTATGTAAGTAGGTAAGTTACCAAGCGCAAACGCCTAGTCACTCGTCAATCAAACAATAGGGTTTTATCAGCAGAATAAATTAACTTCTGTGGAGCACGAACAGTGCCTCCACCTGGTGAGCTATGCGGTGCAGTTTATCTATTTGTCACAATAGTAAAGTGTGGCATTAAAATTCATTCGCGAACAGTAAATCAGTTGTCTTTAACAGTGCGCTGAGTTGTATGCGCCCGCGCAGCTAGTTGCGCTGGAATTTAGAGAACAAAGCTCCCGTGTTGCGCGATCAGTCCATATCGATCGTAAATCGGTCGCCCCGAGCTGCGATCATATGTATTGTTCTGATCAGCGAGTTCAGGCGCTGTGACCGTCTGTAGTGTTATCCCTTTTAACTTAACAGTCAGCATTACAAAAAGGCTTTGGTTGGTTGTAGGACTTTTTTCAAGTCCGCCTGGTTAGCTACCACCATCTTATCAAAATCTGTCGGCATAATAATAATGTTAACAGCATTATTGTGTTCCGACAATGCCTGATAAGATAGCCAGCCCCTCTGTGGTTAAGGGTTCCAGGTGAAGCTCGATTCCATCATCGGCCCTTATCGTCACTTACCATCAGGTGAGATGACGGGCTAGAGCTTCAATGTCGAGCATAAAAAAAGGTAATGTTTGGGATAGCGTTAACCAATAATAAACAGCTGACCACGCCCGAATTACATTACAATTCGCCAGCAAACCGGAAAATAAAACTAAATCTGATTTATCTCATTTTAATATTAACTCCGTGCGAATGTAGGTGTCGCGTCGTAAACTTTAATAGAATATCCATTGGCGGTAAACCTTAGTTATGTGGCACCGTTTTATTATTTCACAGCATATTTGAGCTTACACGTGTCATAAAACTGAACGAAACAGTTAAGTTTTAGAGACGATCGCCGTCTCCCAGGGAATGTCTCTATCAATTTAAGCTTTATGCCAATGCAGTAAAATACACATTTCATTTTGATGGCTGCAGTTGATCTCCGCTTGATTATATGCTGGACATAATTCGGCTCGATTGCTGAGACCTCAGTTATTCGGCGCAATCAAGTAGCTTCTAGTCCATACCGATGTTCACAGCATCAAGATTAGTATGTCTTTACACATCCATTTACAAGATTTCCTATTCTGTTTTATTCTATAATGTTAGACGATATCTCTTCATGACGGCCTGGGAGCGAAAAAATAGAGTGTAGGGAGATTGCCCAATGTAGACAATAAGGACCTTTAGGTGCCCTAATGGTGGAGTGCAAACCACTAACAACAGCATACCTAAAGAGGACTGGAATGTTGTCATCCCAATCACTCTCTCCATTCATCAGTCTTCCGACATGGTCCTTTGCGTCTTTTTTTAAATACTACCTACATTTTTTGATCACTAGCACCTTTCCAGTGTGATGCATGATATAAAAAGTAGTCTGACTGATATAAAATCAAAAGAGGAATCATGCTGCACCGGCCCAGATAGACTGGGAACAGGGCAGGACGAAGAAGAAGACGATATCACTAGAAGGGCTAGACGGTGTCCTGTCGAAGTGCGGCTAATTTAAGAATTACATATAATTGCGAGCAGCGTTGATTGTCGTCGGTGGGAAGTGCTTTTTGCAGGCGCAGGCATCGATAACATCGTTAGAGCCGTTCAGTTTACATCACTTGCACTCGGCGATTTTATCTGATGCGTTTACAAGTGCTTATGTTTCTTTGGTGCCTTTTAACGTACCTGCATACATACAATACATAAATCACGTCTAGTTATAAGGTACCACCCATATTTCGCCAATTACCACATGTCCTAAATAGCAGGTGGCGAGCCTATTGCCATCTATCGGGCACGTAAATAGCATTATCTTGCTAGGTGATTAATATGAGTTAGGTGAGTATGACACCCACGGGAGAAATTGGTGACAATTATGTATTCTGCTTTGCTTTCGCCATAACATTGTATTGCACAATAGAAAATGGGTGAAAATCTTAAGTGTCGTTCTAGGCAGAGGGTTGGCATCTAAAGGGAGCGGGATGTGCGATGATCTACAATTGGCATGTTGTAGATAGCATAGCGTACGCGTTTGCGTAGGCGTTTGTATAGCGACATGCGCATGCGCCGCGGGATCCCGCGCTCCAAGCCTATGTGTATAATAAAAATAATTGTCGGTCGTTTTCATTTAGCTGGTTTTTTGCGCGGCCATTAGCGCCTGGCCGGAGGCTAACTAATTTACCGCCGCTTTGAAGGAAAATTGGATTTTTGTGATAAAAATATAATTCAGCGTGCGATTGATTTTAACGCGGAGGAGTTTCGCTCCGCTCCGCCGCCGCACGCGTTGTTTACGACCCCGCGAGTAGTTATGCGTAAAATTAATCGCGACGGAGGAGCGCCCGCTATTATAACATGTCTCGCCGCGACCGGGCAATGGATGTGCTTGAAATATGTAGTAGCACGGAGTTGCCGTGTGGTGGCGGCGGAGCGGAATACAATTGTCACCACTCATCACCATGTCATCTCTCCTGCTGGTCTCGTACAAGGCGACTGCATAGGGCTAAGACAGTGATGAGTAATGGGCAGCAGCATTCCTTTTATACTGCGATTTACATTTACATGTCCGATAGATGGAAATAGGCTCGACACCTTTTACATGGTACCTGATCTAATTAGTAAAACTCACCTCTGCTTACCCCTTCGGGGATATAGGAGTGAATTATGTATTCATGTAAAACGGAGTGTAGGTACGAGCCGCGGATTCATCATCATCTCGAGCCCTTTAACGTCCTGGCCATATGGGCCATAACCCACTAGGCTGGCTCAGTGTGGCTTGGTGGATATGAACGACTGCAAATGCAGCCGGGACCAGCGGCTTAATGTACCATAGTAAGGAAAGAACTCCAGATAGTACATTTTTGGTCACCCATCCAATGACTGGCCTCAGCGAACGCTGCTTAGCTTCCGCAATCGACTCCGCCGCGCTATCGCCTCCTGCGCGGGTTCACCGCTCATTATGTCGATGTCCAGCCAGCGTGAGCGGCCGTTGGCTCGGGCGTGTGTGGCAAAAAACCTCCGATCGCGAAGCAAAAACTATCTAATTACACATCTTCATTTGACCGTGATGCGTGCCGTTTTTGCGCCCGTGCCGGCCGGCTGCGCGCGCGCTGCGAGACTTGTGAAAACGGCCAGCGTCACCCTTCTCACTGGGAACCATTTTTTTAGACGCTTTAAGCTTTCACAACACACAGAAACATGCCTACATGACAGACATGAACAAGTAGCTATTTTTTGCAAAAAACGTCCCTATTTTTATAATTGAGACAATTTAAAATAGTGCCGTCTTGTCACGACCGAGAAGAATACAATTATCGCCTTAATTTTGTCATGCGTGTCGTACATAGCGACTTCTTCTACCTGCCCTTATCCCGCTCTAGACGGAGTCAGCACAACATATTTTCTTCTTCCACTCCCCTCTATCCTTCACCATAGCGACATACATAGCGATTAGCGTCGTACATAGCGACTAAAAGTTATAATACAACGAGAAATGGGCATCATTTAGCAAATTACTGCCATTGAAGTTCCAATATTGAAGTTTCAATAGGCTCGCTTCATATTACATGGCACCTGAAATAAGCTGACGAGACGTGGCTGTTGATACTCTGCCTACTCCGTAAGGGAAAATGGCTTGATTTATTTATGTAAATAACCAGAGTGTTAATATGTTTGTTCCGGTGGCAATCAACAAGTCTGACTATCTGATACTGACAGAAGACAACTGCGTCTGATACTTAATTTGTCAATTATTTTCTTTATACCTAGAAATAAGTACAGTTATAATCGGTGGTTTGTGTTACAAAATTACACTACCCCGCTACAGAGTACCGTCCGATAGAGTAAATGAAGCGACCACTGGGATCAGTATACAGCACCTCCAGTAAATACCAAGTATTATAATGCTGAAACTGTCTCGTTAATTATTCGGCGCGATACGAATACGGTGTATTAAGAGAGTTGCACCGTGCTTCATTTGCGTTTGGTTTTTGCTGCGTGCGCGCCGGTCGCGGTGCCTGGGCGTAAACTAAACGTAACTGTATCATGTTCCCGGTCCAAGCCGGGGCGGTTTTGCTAATTATCTCATTACGGCACGTGAAGGCTCTATTAGCAGCTTCATTATAATACATTGAATGGCGACATTCAATGCTTTGGATGTTAGGAATTCATTTATACATTGTGAGGGTAGGGTAAGGAAATTTCAACAAGTTACTAACTACCTGGTTGGCCAAGTGGCAGAGGACGCAGTATGTTTCCTCTTCATTCAAATCGGTCAGACGTCATGAAGCCATCCACTCTTTTTTGATTCATATCATCCATCACACGGAAAGAAACAATGAATTTATAGCAAAGAGACGGAAAGGACCATGTCGTGAGACTAATGAACGGAGAGTGATTGGAATGACAACATTTCAATCCATACTGCTAAAGTTTTGGCTAAGTTTTATAGCCGGCAGCATACCTGACACCAACTGATACCTATTTGGGTATATTTTGACCATCATCTAAACAGCCGAATTCAAATCTGTATACAATAAAAATCTTTTACTAAAAGGCGTGTTGTACCTACTATTGAATCATTTTTTTTGTTGATGCATCAGTTTTCAATCTATCATTACATTCTTCTAGCAAAGAACCTTCATAGAGTCATAGAATAATCATAGGTAGTATTGAAATCACTAATTTTTGATATTTTTTGATGCAAATAATCTCATAATCTAATCTAAAAATCCCAACAGAGATTGCGAAAAGTCAAATATCTCTTCACCTATACTCGAATAATTTATCTACATAAGTGTTATTTTTAGTGAAGACAATATTGTTGACTAATGTAGCGAGGTAGCTAATTTGTTAATTTTGCTAATAGATATTGATTGGGCAAGATGCACACCTGCGTGTCGAAACGCGGTCGCTTCGGCCGCCGACGCCGCGTCACCCGTCGGCGGCCAGTGGCCAGTGGCCAATGGCCAATGGGCTGGCCCATAGCCCACAGCTGAGACGAGTTTCACAATTTTTATATCTATCTCGATATTGGAGGCGGCAATAAACACGTCTGGGCTATCGCAACGGACGATCCTACGCACTAGATACACATCGAACGGTATTGGGCGCTCGCGGCCGAGCAGACGGGCGTTTCATCCTGCCACTCGGCAAAAACAATTCTACACATGCCGCCTGAAGGTCGAAAATGCCATCTAAGCATTACTTCCTACAGTTGCGTTAAGTAAAATGTGTTTAATAAGTTACGGTGCCATTCCATGTTCGTAAACAGCGTTTTTAATAACCGTTCGAGAATGCCGCCATTGCATATTTATTTTAAATATATGAAAGGCGCCGGCTGAAGGCGAGCATTGGCTTTGAATCTGGCGGTATTAAAAGGGCCCGAGCAGTCCGTCCGCGCGGCGGCTCGTAAAGCTGCCACCGGCCGCCCGTCTGCGCGACCCAACATAATTACCGCGCTATATCGGGACACGAATGAAAACCACATCTTTATGCGCCTGTTACGCCGATAAACCTAAAATGTTGAAAGCCCACGACTATTGGCCGACAGATAAAAAATATATTTAAGAGGCTAGCGGGGACCGCTGAGTGTTAATTTTGATCGCACTGAAGCCGAGCTGATGTGCCCTGCCGGGTAATGGCGGAATGTCCATCTGCGTACGCGCCTCGTTGCGAAATTAATAAGATTACTGTAACGGCCGTTGGTCTTGGGTCAAACGTCCGCGGCCACTTAACTATTTTTCATCTGAGCCTCACTTGCGCAATGACCCCGCTCTGGGTTTGTTTACGCGCAAATGCCGTGCAAGCGTTTTTCTTGAGAGGTCACTTAAACCAAGCGCCATGTTCTTTCGTCATAGTTTTTTCTTTTTCTTGTTCCTATCATATGATTCGAGTCGGAGAAGTATATCCTCTGTGTTATGCTGCTCTAGGGTTTGATTTGGGCTTAACATCAAACCGACCTAGGTTGTTGTGGATGGTATAGAAGCAATCGCGCGAGGAGCCCCGGATGCGATGACGCTCAGACCCAGGAAACTCCCTTAGCCGCTTCGTATGGCACTATGTGTGTGTGTGACTGTGAGAGAGATGGTGTAAACAGTATTTCTGCTCGTTCTTAATGTTGTATGTATACTTCTTAGAAGTTTTACAGTTAAATGACTTCAAAGCAAATAGATTACTTAACATTGTGAAACCAGGTTGCTGCTCTACATAAGTTGATTGAGTAAATTGTCCGTAAGATGAATCAAATCATTCAGTTTTTGGTATAAGTGAGGCATAACAATCTACTTACTATGTTTTTGACAAACACTACTTAAGGGAAATAAATCTCTTTAAAGTTTAACGTTTCAATAGAGGTAGGCACTTCATTTTATTGACAGGGCAAAAGAAAAACCGAGCGAGGTTGCATATTTATTCGTGCTATTTCAAACCGTTTTGAAGGTTTTGCACAATGTGTATACAGATAGACATTTCGTAAAATTTCTGGCATCAGTTTGGGAAGTCCCCAATATATTCCTAGTTATCGCATTAAGGCTCGAGTTCACCAAAACGAAAAACAAGATATTAAAAAATAGCCGTCAGTTTATAACAGTCCATACGATATTCAAATCATAATGTCAAAAAACGGCGTTTAAATAATAATCGCTTGTTTAACGTTTTGGTGAACTCGAGCCTTAGTCATATGTAAAAAACAATGAGTTATAGAAGTTTTTGTTACTGACCCGTTCTTCTTATCGACCAGCGACCTAAAGCCGATTGCAAGCCGATTGCAATCGTCTTACTGTCGCACTCAGAGACGTGTATTAACTTTAATGAGTACTTAATGTTAAAAAAAATTATTTGAATATAGACCATAGACCCGGCAAGAATAGCGACTAGTTTTGAATTGTCATTTTTTGACATTAAGTAGGTACTCATTAACGATAAATGACGTCTCTGAGTGCGGCAGCTAGTCACTCTCACTCGTTAGATATGATAGCAACTTTTGAGAGAGATGGCAACACAAAACCGATTCCAATTAATTTAAAGAGTAGCCCCTCAGCTTATATCAAGGCTGGCAAGATCGAAACATTGCTCTAGGTGACATTATAGTAATGTTTACCTTCTTAGTCTGTATAAAACTTTGGTTTTTTGGTGCATTGGCTGTTGTTATTTATTGCGTATGTTTCTTTACGGCGTGTGACAATCATCCTGTCACTATCTATCATTTGAAAACGGGTACCGGAAAGCAAAGTCTAGGAAATATGAAAAAAAAAGCAAGGAACATTCAAGAACAGCATTGAAAGGTGCGTTTTTTACACAGCAAAAATAAAACGCAAATGAAAACACTACGATTCAGTTTGTGTTTTTTGCACAAAAATTTCCGTCTCTTAAATATAGTATTGCTATCATGTCCCCCATTAGCATAGATAATAGGTATTCGTTAGTGTCGGCCTGTACACCGTGTCTACGGCGAAATGTTATCGTTTTTACGTAGTTCATGGTGTAGCGGCCTAGGGGGGAGGGGGGCGAGACTCAGACTAGTTTTAATTGGCCCAAGGAAGCATGCTTCAATGGTTTCGAGACACACAACAACCGCTGGCTCTTTGCTTGCTTTAATCTATATCATTCAATATCGGTGGCGCGCTTCGCTTACCTACTGCTTTTAAGTCCTAAACGATATTCATGATTCTAGGAAATATACTTTTATTGTACTCACATAGTTTAACTCGCTACGACGAGGAAGGCTGGAACCGAATTTACAAGCTGTTAGAAATCTTTGTGAGCCGTTATCTGTTGGGAAGAACACCAACAGATACAATCGAAATCATCAACTAATAAGACCTAAGCCATCCTTAGTAAAATATGGCTGCTATAATTTGGGTTGGCTGCAGTAGCTAGGACAACATGAACTATGGTGTAATCAAAGAGGTTAAGTACGTACCTGTTCCTGAGAAACTAAATATTACTTTACTTGATACTTAATTGGGACTTGTGGCCGTGTGGTGACGGCAGAGTAAAATACAATTGTCACCATCCCAAATCTCTCCCGTGGGTGTCGTACAAGGCGACTAAGGATAAATCAGTGATGAGGAATGGGCAGCAGCGTTCCTCTTATACTATCGTACTGACAATGTACTGCGACTTTTGTGCCCGATAAATGGCAATAGGCTCGCCACGTATTACATGGGACTTAAAATAATTGGCGAAACACGGGTGAGAATTCACCTCTGCCTACCCCTTCGGGATATAGGCGTGATTTATGTATGTATGTATGTATAATTGGGACTTGTCCACACTAAATCATCTGCATATGGACAAGTCAATCACAGAATGATTCATTCCCCCAGATTCAAAATGTGTTTTTGCCTGTTTCGCTTCTAATGGGCTTGCCTATTGTTAGGTATATTGGGATCTAATAAAAACTGGAGAAACTTATCTGTTGATACCCTCCTTTGGTGATTGAGAGGTGATCTATACGGAAATTATTTTACACTTTTTTATATTGATTAAAACAAGCTTTGCTTATTCAACACTCGCGCATAATCATGTAAGACATGAATTCCAAACCGCCACAGAATTGGGATGTCAATTACAATTACGTAATTAACGGAACGTAGCGTGTATTAATGGTGACGCTGAATGCACACCGAGCATGGTAATTAATTGCATAGATTCCCACACCATGTGTGTCAAGTTCGGGCTGCGGACATTGTGACGGTGCTGCACTCCCGGACACTGGTTTCAACTGCGCTGTCGAAAAAATACAGTGTACGTACTCACTGTTGCCGACCGAGTTGTACGGTCAACGGCACTTCAGACTACCTAAAACTGAAAAATAACAGTGTACATACTCATTGATGCCGACAATTGAGTTGTACGGTCAACTTCACTTTAAAACTGACAATTTTATTCAATCGTCTGTCAACATTAACCTGTTGGTAGTAAAGCTAAAAGTAGATTAAGGAAATTTGACATTTTGTGGCAACCTGACGTGTTATTGGTTGTCCAAATCAAAATAAAACTACAAAACATAGATCTCGAAATGGCAATCGAATTTATCCATCTCGGCCGGATATGACTAGGCCAGTGAACGATCTAGTTAATTTCTCGGCCTTGTCATTATCGAGGACATACCCTCGGTAAGGCTCTTCTATGAGGTGATGACTAGCGTAAAATGAAAGTTAAAATATAAATGTTAATAATCTTAACATGATAACAAAACATAAACTTAAACATCATGCTGTATAAGAGATCTTTGAAACCGTTTAGTAAAGGCGTATAATGTGGTGTAATTAATCTTATTCCTACATTTAAGGACATTAAATAAATGAATGACATTAGCGCACGCGTCAAACACACATACATTAAAACCAAAAAGCGACCTACCGCAAGCGACATGAATGAATATGCAAAGTGACGGAAACAAAGTCGGGCTCCGAGCCGAGCGCGGCCGACTGCCGCCGACGGCCGCCGACAGATTATCGCAATCGATCCGGCGCATCGTTCATTCAAATAAAGAAAAAATCGTTACAATTATGACAGGTACGCACCGCGATAATAATGCTGGGAATTTATTTGAATTACAAATTGAACACACCAGACAGTTTTAGCGCGGAGCGAATAAATAATTTGATATTATGCAAAGCGATGATACCTCAACTGCCTCGAGCGACCTTGACATAGACCCATAAATAAGAATATCTTAACCACTCATACATATGGACGGCCGCTCGCACACTCAAATATGGTAAGTGCCGGCTTATGAATAAATTTTATTATTTAAAACTCGGAATGTTCATTACTAAAACAAATACTCGTAAGGCGTAGTAACACAGGGTGTTTCGGTTTGGTGGCGACGGGGTGGGTGCGTGCGCGGCGGCCGTTGGCGGCGGAGTTCGCATTACCACTTCATTACGGCGAAAAATTCGTGAGAGGTCACGTCATAGTTTTCTGATTGTTTGTGCTGGTGTTTTTATGGGCAGTTTAGCGTTAACCGCTCAAGGTGAGCGGGGTGCCGCGCCGGTGCGCCCACGCCGCTCGCGCTGGGTGCGCGGAACAATGCCTCTATCTCGCTATAGAAATCGCATTACGCAACCGTTGACACCTATAACATCTCTATTTTGGTAGCACTCGCACAATGAGGACTCGTGAATTGCCTTTCAATTGTTCCAATGTCTCGCCGAGTACATTCCGCGTCACATATACGCTATTTCGTGAACGATCTAAATGACATGATCGCTTATTGTTTTGTAGCATGCTGCAAATAAATGACTATTAAGACATTAGGTAAATAAATAGGCAAGATATATGTATCTGTATTAATATTTAAAAAATATCAATCAAAATTTAAATTACTAAGCGCTGCAGCAGCGCATACACCCTGTAAACAGCAATTCTCATGACCGGAGGCGAAATCAGACGCGCATTCTTCTGACAATAAAAACAAGACAACAATCGGGTGTTGCCATTAAACAAATTCGTGAATACCTAATGCCGCTCAATGCTTCATATTAATATTTATAGGAGCGATTTGAATAGATCGCCGATATCGCTCGTTAGTGTGAACCCGATACAATCGCACGACTCCTGTTGTTCGCAATTAGCTTATCAACCATTTTTCGAGTTACGAACTATTATTGGTGACACGCTGTATCTTGATCTCGGCAACACTTCTCGGGCAACTGGTAGGTACAGATTTTTAACATTAAAACGTGAATAATATGTCCGGCGACACCGTGTCTCAAATTAATGGTGTAACGGTTGTGGTGAGTTCAACAACGTCGGGTATTATTACAAACAATATAGGTTTGAAATTTTCTAAAAGTTATGGTCTTGATGTGGAAATTCTTAAATTTTCAAATAAAAACACAAATAATAACGTTGGGTATGTTATTAATGATACAGTGTTAAGGTACTTCACAAGTAGGTGTTGCAACAAAAGAAATATTAAATTGTCAAAACAGTAATACCGAATACGAATACTGGCGATGAACATTTATTGCGTATAAATAAGGAGTAATATTTACATATTAGCCTAATAGTAATACACGGCAAAGTAAACATGCAGCGTTAAATTGATTTGCAGGAATAATCTCGAGAGAATAGTAAATCAACGTCTCTCAATCAAATTGCTGCGCTGGCAGGCGTGGGCTGTCTACATTATGGGAGAATTAAAGTCCTCCTAATCTAACTTGGTATACGGTGAGGCTGTGTTTTGGAAAGGGTTTGACTTTTATATACCCTCTGTCAATAATGTTTGGAAATAGTTAGCACCTCAATGCGTAGTAAACAATATCAAAGTAATTGCAATGGTTTGTAATTACATAATAATATTCGATTTTAATTTCAACATAAATGTTAGAACAATTAGTATATTTGTGCATAATAATAATATGTAGGTTCTTCTGTAATCCAATCAGTAACCTGCCAAAGTCGCTAACTGAGAGTAACGGTTTAACAGGTGGTCAACAAGAGATAAAAAAGTATGGATATAATTTAATGTAAGTAATATATTAACGTAAAGTATGGCTTGGACTCTCAGGGCTAAAATCTGACCGGTTAATTCATAAGTTAGCAACCGTTGCTTCTGCGTTAATTGGTCGCGGGCCTTTTCTCCTTTCGTATTGTGTCCTTTTAACGATTCCAATAAAAATATGTAACTGATCGCACTTGCTTAGTGAGATCTCAATTTTACGATCGCAATCATCTGGGCGTTAAACGAAAGTTGTGAATTAACGACTTAATTGGAGGCTTAAGAGCTTGGAGACGCGGCCCTTAATTAGTGAGTATTATTTGATTCAATTCCCTTGTGGTACTTGCTGCTGAGATACAATCTTAGATTCAGATAAAGTTACAGAAAATGGACGTACAAAAATTTCTATATAGTTTATGTGTATGTTAAGGTATGCTCATGTAGTACTTTGAAAATGCTCAAGTAGTACCTTAGACAAGACCTTTTATAACTAGTATTACTATACCTATCTCTAGTCATCTGTGACCATGGCGCATGTAACTGCGCCGAAATATTGGAATAATAACAAAATCCAGGTACGTGGTATAAATCCCGTTTTATCACAATTTAAATATCTCTAGTATTGTCAACAGGTGGCTGGTAAAATCAACAATATTTTCCATCCCAGACGTCCCGTCACGGGTTCAGAGCATAATCTCGGTTTGGGAGAAAGTTAATTGAAAACTTCGGTAGTTCCTTGATAACGAACTAGAGCATGTACACTTTCTAATTAATGGACTTGGGGCACGTGGACTTGTTCCGTCACATTCATTAGAAGTTTCTGAGATACTGATGAGCGGCTGGCTGCTATACGTACCTACCTGCTGCAAAATACGTCAAATCAGCTTAGTCTTGAAAAAGCCGTTTTTCTAATAACTTTATTACTCTTTTTGCTTGTATTTAATTGTTATTTACAGATCCTATGATAGGTGGACATCAGAAGAGGTCTTCAATTAGAATTCTAGGGATGTATAAATTTGTAGTTGGATTTAGTGGTGACATGCCTTGTTTGAAGTTATATAACATCATTGAATCCGAATGGTAAGTTTTGTTGTGGTAAGAATTGTTGTATTCCGGGAGTTAGAGGTAAGACTTCTAATTGAAGATGGTAGCTAAAGAGGCTGGCTAAGCTGGATACTAAGAAATAAAATAAACACCGTATCACAAAAAGGGTTACGTCACTGGTGGCGTAGTTGGTGACGTTGATGTCCCAAACACGACAACCCTTTTTCTTAATCCCGCTGAATAAGCCTCTGAACTACATTCCGAACGGGACACTTCCTGCGCGACTGTTACAGCACCTTGCAATAAATTGCTCGACGTAACGGTCCGCGACGTCACCGAAACATCCACATCCTGCCGTGTTAATCCTTAATCGATAAAAAGCAGTGGGACGTCGAAATGGCCGATCAGGCGATGATCCCGTCTGCGCGGCGACAGACATGGCCGGCACAATGCCGAGGATGTGCGTACGTGTCCCACAATGCACCTCTCGATATTATGCCCCAGGTTTTTGTGCCTCCGTATTAGGAGCGACGCCGCCGACTCACTTTGTGCGACGATTGTTACTGTGCCCGTCATCTAGTGAACGACTGAGTTTAGGCCGTTGACAGACAGTTTTTCTGGGCTGTTTCGTCCTCCCAAAAGTTGTGCATCGACCTGAAGATACACACCAATCATGACTATGATGATTCAAACAATTGAATCATCATATTCATAATTTAATATCAGTTTCCTTAATAGAAAACAATTAAATTTTACCTTTATTTCTGGCTTCATTATCCGTTTTAATATCCTTGCTGCTGGGACACAGGCCTTTTTAGGAAGAATGTTGGGAGCTTAAACCAATTCTCTTTAAAATAACGGCGAATTTCTGATAATAAGAGCTAATTCACTTTAACTTCTAGCCTTGAAAATTTCAGGTTGTAAACATTCTAGTTGTAAACGTTCTAAACATGCCACAAAGGAGGTTTATACCCGTTTTATAGCGTTCATTATAAATACACCAACAAGCGCTACGCATCATAAATGCTTGCTTGCTCTTCTTGCCCCGCCGCTGCTCGAGTAGGCACTATTCGTATTAACAGATCAATTAGGACAATTGTGTGCACAGTAAAATTTCTCTTGCAAAGGTTAAAAACTTCTTCTGATAACCGGACTTCTAGCACTACTACGAATCGCTCAAGAAATGTGGAGAATTCTCGGGGAACTGCTAATTTTCAAGATCATTAACTTCCCCCATTAAAGTCTTTCTGCCAAGTGAAAGGTTAAGGAGTGCATTAGTGGTTGCAGTGGTTTGTTTTTCTTATGAAACGCTTATTTAATAGACAGTTTTTTTGCGCCGTTATCGTTTTAATTGCATTACTTGTAACTCTAAATATAGCGACTCGAAAGGAACTCACAGTATGTATTGTTTTTTAAGACCTTTCCTGTTTGGTTAGTAAACTGTGCTAAATTAACTAAAGTAATTGGAAGCCATTTTTGGCTGTAAGCCTTACAGGCACACCAATAAAGTAGATTTCGGCGAGCACTCTATAAGTGATAAGTTACGGCCGGTCAGCTATACTTAATTTCCTTATGGGACAGTCTTAGTATTATCGCCGAGGCACATTTATAACCGCCCACGAGCCCTAGATGTGTCACAAATATAACAATAATAATTTGGTATTTTGGGATATTTGTGCGCCGTTTGGACTCGCTCTCCATTGTGCCTAACTCGGCCGAATAATAAGCTATTGTATTACTTTATATCATATTATTGTGATGTCATGTAGGCACCATACAAAAACGAAGCCACGCTTTCAATAACTTATCTGAGTTGAACATCAGCGATTTGTGATAAACAATTTTCGAAGTCACATTTTTTGTACAAAAACTCCGGATCGTGGCCCAGGAATCTTAAAAATCATTATACTTAACAGTGAATTCAAGAATATTTTACGAAACCGCAAAAACAAAGACTTCCTCCATCGGGCTTAATCCCGTGAGCATAGAATGACAGGCAGAAATATAAATCTCGAGCCGTCGACTTACATAACAAAATAAACATCTCGTTTATTTCTAAACGCTACAGACAAATCCTTGTGTCACATATTTGTTGGCCAACAACGCTCGGTCTTTACCATCAACCTTATTTAGCCCGAGCTAAGATTTAAAATATGCTATTCGGATTGTAGACGTAAGACTGTAGCGCTGAGATCCGATTAGGTTTGATACGATAATGTGGAAGGCGATTCATCGACAATAGTGTGCAGTATCGGTGCGGGATCTCTTCGACACCATTCTGTCGATATAGAGCGATCCTCAGATGAGGCAAGCGAGGGAGATTTGACGCGACAGTCTTTTGTTTGTCGTTCTGATCTAACCCCGGATGACACAGTAGCATTCAAACCTTTGAAACTTGTTTATTAAATGAAGAATACACCAATAATGTATCGAAAGTCATGAATGCTTCAAAAGAGGAAGAATGACGAATACATATTTTGGTGTTGGTGATGAATTGCCTTGCCACAAGATAGTATCACGTATTTGAAGTATATTTCGGTTGGCTTACTAAAGTGTACCCTACGTCAGTGTAAATGCGCTGCAGGTCCTTGAATGTGATAAAGTGACACATAAACTATCTTAAGTGTGACCTGTCCTTAATCATTTTGGCCCATTAAAGTTCGCTTTGAATACCGGTTTGGAACTGGTTTTGAGGTAAATCTATGTGGTATGAAATAAACGAACATTCTTAGTTAGCAACGAAGTCATTTAGCAGATATTAAAGCAAAGTTTTATTTTGTTAGCACACGATATTTCAATGGCTCGATAACAGAAGCAGCCATCTTCCTTGATGAGATCGTGAACTAGGGTTCACTATCTTCCGTGAGATTAAAGCGATTCACGCGGAAGGATAAAAATCGCGTTCGGAAGTTTATGACGAATGTGGGAAGCTGAGGTCAGAGCCGCGGCAAGGCCGAGCCGCCCGAAATCTAGATAGGGGCGCCGCGCCCAGCCGTGGGAACCGCGCTGGCCTATCGCCATCACCACAGTATACCCAGAACAGTAATACGTCTTCATACAAGCTGGCCGCTGCCCATTAGAATGTGTGCTTTCGTCCTCTGCGCCGGGTAGGCACGCACTGTGACGCACACATTGACATAAAATACGGGGGCATAAGGGTTCGTTGTGATCGCGCGTGTACAAGGTGATTGCACTGTCGCTCGCTGCTCGTTCCCGCCCGTCACATTCGCGCTCGCAGCCGCCGCTTTTGTCACAACCCTAGCGTGAACGCAGAGTACCTACTGTTCTGGGTATACTGTGCCATCACCCGCCGACTCCCTGACGTTGTTCTGGCAATTAAATTCCCCGAGTTGTCGCGCCTCTGATCCCCGATACTGATTGCCTGTCTGTTTCCTGATCGCCTCACGGCGGCGTGGTCGAGGAAGTTTTTTATTTGCTTCCCCAAAGACAATATTGACCTTCTGAATGTCAAACGCTCTTGTGTTTGTATTAATGTCGTGAGCGTTTCGGTGTCGTATCTAAACATGTACCACTCCTTGCAATAACATTGTCATTGAGTAGGTATTACTTTCTTATGGTTGTCTGTAAATCAACATGTTTTACTGGTTTTTGGAGCCGTGGGTGATTTGTTATCTGCCTTTGCAATTAAAGCGACCAATTATTTTAAAGGAATATATCAGATGTCGATTTCTTTACAAGGATAGTTTTGACGGCTTGAATTAATAAAAATCTCGGTAGCTATGTAAGTTCGATCGCGTTGAGAGCCAATATTTCGGCAGTGCGAGCAAACGAGCAGAGCCGGGCGGTCTCGAGTGACAGCACATTAAAGCAATAAAACTTCGAAACAACCACGAAAATAATCTAAAACGCCGCGTTATCGGGCCTATAACACACGGCGGCGCTATCAGGGCACCGCATCACGCTATTGTTTTGACTTTATAATTTCCCACGTGGCGAGGAATGACCTCAGCTGGACTGGGCCGACGTGGATCTCTTATACGCTTGATGTTGATTGATATGTTAATAATATTTGAATGCTAGTACAAGATGCAGAGATAAGCTGCCATTACGGCCAATTAGTGTCAATTACCTATTTATTACACGAGTAATTGATTATACATGAGCATTGTAATTGATTGACAAAAATTTCGGCATACTATTATTACATGTGTGGTGACGGCAGAACATAATACGAGTCATCCCAAATCTCTCGTACAAGGAAACAGTGATGAGGAATCCTATTGTTCCTATTGTACCACCTAGCAATATACTGCCCGATAGATGGCAATAGACTCCACATCATTTATATAGGATTTAATTTGAATAGCGAAAAGTGGGTGTTCATTCACATCTGCCTATCCCTTCGGGGGTATAGCCTGATTTATGTACATAAATACATAGTATTTATGTTACACGTGTTGGTCTTAAAGAAAGAAGAAAAAAAATAACAAAATTAAAAACGATTTTCTAATTTGAAACGAGACACATTGAATTATTTCCCCGTTAAAAATGGCCCGATCCTTTGTCAAAGAGTTGACGGTTCCGCGAAGGTGCCTCCGGTGATGAGAACAAAGCTGCAGGCTAAAAGGCGCTCATATGCGGTCATCGGCATACAAACAGAGCCGAGTGCCTCCTTTAGTAAAAACCTTATCGAGGAGGAGGAAGCGCCGATATCGGCGGAGACCACTTGTTTTCCTTTGTTTGTCTGAGTAAGGCGGCGTTCACGTGCGAGTAAAATTTTCAATCGATGTTTGCATAAATTTTCGATCGATCGATCTTTCTACAAGGCGACTAATAGTTATAGTATAACGAAGAATGGATGACAGCATTGTATCTAGCAAATTACATTGCGATTGAAGTTCCAAGTGGATGGCAATAGCGACGCTTATGGGATTTGAAACAAGCTGTCGAAATGTGGCGACTTATTAACTTATTAGGTCAAAGCTATTTTTATTTAATGACGATACTTTTTGCTCTAAATTTAAGGACGATAGTTCTTCGATCCAAATATGTCATCTGACTTTTGAAAGAAAGCACTTCTAAAACTGTCGGTGTGTTGGAGTACGAGATAACATAATTTTATTATTTCGTATAGGCAGATGATTGGTCCTAGCATGGCATTTAGAGTTAGATTGACTTACTACTGACTTTGGCCTTTTTTTGTTAGCCTATAAGAACCTACTGCTGTGCAAAGGCCTCCTCTGCAGACCTCCATCTCGAGCGATCCCGAGCCAATTCCGTCCATGTCTTGCAGTGTGCCTCCAGATCGTCTCTCCACTTTGGCATAGATTTATTTCATTAAATTTCCATATTGAACCATCAACAGTATGAACAGCGCTTTAGGCTCGTAATGTGTGTATGAGGAAGCGCCTTGAGGCGCGCGTCACGGCGCACGCGCCAAGGACGGCGTTCTAACGCTACTGTGAAAGTTGGAACTAGCTTGACTATGGATTTCACGGGTTTATTGAAATACGACAACCTCTAGGAAGAGGAAAAACTGGTGTAGTCGTTTACCTTAGCATTGTTGCTGTCCGGTCACTACCCAATCATTTTGAGACCGTCACCCTTTATTGTCTCCACTGCTGGGGAACAGTGGTGGAAGAATGTAAGGAGAAGAAGCCATAATCCACCTCGCAGGCCCAGTGCGGATTGGTGAGTTAACGCGTTAATGACTGCAGCAGACGGGACCAACGGCTAAACGTGCTTCCGAAGCACGGATGAAATCGAGATAACATATTTTTGCTAACTCATCCAATCCACTTGCTTAGTTTACGTAATCGCAGGCCAAGAAAAGTCGATTGAATAAATTTAACATTGGCGTGCTATTTTGACTGTATCCACACAACCTTACAGTTCAATTTTAAGGAAGCATTAGATTTCGATACCGTTACGAATCAAACTAATTGTCACAAGTCAATTAATATGTTACAGCGATGCCATTGATATTCTGACGTGAGGCTACTGTACCTCCGATACAAACGCGATTACCTAAAGCGAATTAGCAATTTATCACGTCGTCTACATTTTGATATCGCTTACAATAAATCTTATTATTATTAAATTAAGTGTCACAATTTCCTATCTTAATAAACGTACAGAATTTAATTTGAATCCCACCATCGATTTTGATGCAATAAAACACTGTAATAACAATTTGAGATTTATTTCGGCGGCTATCAAATCTTCGAAATTAAGAGATATAAAAGACTAAACGGTATCATTACTCTGTTGCCTTGGAGTTTGTACTACGGGGAGAGCCGCGGGCGAACACTATAGACCTCTTACTAAAAGCCTGCATTGAGCTACGGAATTGTCTGTTATTAACATATAGTTAAGGTGTACAAGGCCGTAGATGTGTCACGAATGATCTGCGGGCGACTGTACGTGCGCACCCGCAGGGGAGGTAGCGGATACTATAAATCAAGTTATGCTTCCTTATGTTCTTTAGCCATCTTGATTGTGACGCAGTGTTCATAGGTTGAGGAACAATAATAGTTATTTTCGTGATGGAGGCATTCTGTTATTTCTTTTTGTGGTAAGATGTCAATTGCGAATAATCTAGATTTAATTGGGGCACTATATTGTATTTATTATTATAAGACACAATTACTATTTTGTTAAATATTCATGCGATGTCTTTGTTTTTACTGAATTTTTTTCTTTTCTCTTTCTGTCAGTGGTGTAACTTTGTAGTCATGGCATTTCTAAGTATAAAATTTAGAAAATAATTTTCTAATACATCGAGTCCCTTGTAGTAAAGTAAAATTAACCAGAATTCAAGAACTTTTAGCCTGTGCGTACTCTAACAATTTATGCAAATGAATAAATCATCTTATGGTGCTTTTTCAAATCAGCATCTATACACTGAATTATAATAAGCACGTCAAAGATATTAATGGGAAGAATTAATTTGTCATTTCAACTAATTATGCTGTGACAGGTTTTCATTGCTTCGGTGCTACCGTCTGTAAACAAGAGGTGATTAAGTGGATCTCAGTCCTTCTGTGATAGATCAAATTCGTAACTTTAGCTGGTAATAACTAACCTATTAGAGGACTTGCCTGAAATATGTAAAGAAATATATAAATTGTATAAGATGTTAAAAGTCCGGTAGCAATACAGTAGTTATTCACCAATCAAACAACTGTTTGCTATCGATACTGTTACATTATCGATACGAGAAAGCCTTTCGGCGAATAGAAATCGCTGTTAATTAAATGTGCACATCACTAATGACTATCTTAATCAGATAATTAAAATGTTAATTGAAAGACTTAAGGCAATTCATGGGACTTCGTGCGGTGGTACCGTTTCATTGGACGCTAGTTGCAATGAAATGTAAGTGGACAATTACGGAATAGAATATTTTAGGTATTCTATACTCAAAGAGAGTTGGTGTCAGGCAGCCGGCCGCCTGTAATACCTAAGCCATAACCTTGGCCTAAGCCAAAATCTAGTACGGATTCGAATGTTGTCATCTAATCACTCTCTTCAATCTTCGGTCGTTCGACATAGTGCTTTACTACATTCATCTCTAGCACCTTTCTCGTATCAATTACAAGTATTCTTTGTGACATGAGACCGACATAAATGGAAGAGACCGACCCTAGATAAACTGAGAACAGGGTTAATATAAGAATGAGGTCTGTGCGATCTTTAGAATGTTGTACGAAGGCAAAGCCGTACATACAAGGAAGTCATGAGTGGCTAGTTTCTTGCATAATACTCGACCGATATGACAGTTTTCGTGAGCTGCAGTTTTGGCATTTGTAGAAACATGAATTGCAACACTGGAGAGCCGCTTTTACGTACTTTTAATAATGTTTTCTTATATTTGCACGAACACTACACATTTGAAATAAATCAACTTTGAGGGATAAGACTCCCGTATAGTTAGGTCTTAGGCAATATGAAGTAAAGTATTTGATACTATTATATTTTGCATTAACTGGAACTTAAATATTTGCTCATATTAGGTATATTACAATACTTGATTTTCTTAGTTACCAATGAAACTATTACTACTAACATTTGATTTTATAATCTACTTCAACTAGGTAAAATTTTATAAATCTGCATTAATATGTAAATCACAGTATATATGATAATTATTATTAATAAAATAGTATTGAGCAGATATAAATATTTGACATAGTAAGTATTGTGCTACATTTAGATCTAAGATTCTTCGTGTAATAAAATGCTTTATGGAAGGTCAAAAAAAGTGGTAGTATTTAGTTATCTATTTTGCACCACTTAAAAAAAGAAACAAATATTTACAAATATCTTATTAATGAGACTATAATGCGCATAATGTGTTTCGAAATAAAATATTGTCGTAATAAATTATATTTTTTTTACATGAAACCCGATAAACATATTGCGTAGTGGCCGTGTTTGAAACGTCTAATTCTTTATGTTTCCTGTCTGTGATAAGGAGCCGTTTGAAATAGTATTTTTGAGCACTTAATTATTGTTATCGGCGCGGCTCTCGTGCGAGCCGAGAATTTAAAACGTGTTTGCGCCAAACAAAGGTTCCGTCGTGGTTCAGGGAGCACGCTGCCTCGAGGAGCGGTCAATGGGACCATGGACGACTCCTATGGCGAAGTGGAATAATGTTTACTACAATTGACTGTTCATTATCATTATCACCAGCCTTTTAATGTCCCCACTGCTGGGGCACAGGCCTTCCCTATGGATACGGCGGACCCCAGACTCTCCCCGCTTGAAGGGCTAGGGGAACACCGGAGTGGTTTAGTGGGTATTCCCGACTCGAAAGAGTCGGGCGAGCCCCACACACGTCAGCCGCTTAGCTAGCGGCTGATATGGTGCCCAAGACAGTCCACTCCGTCAAAAAAAAAAAAAAAAAGGCCTTCCCTATGGATGGAATATAGGAAGAATCTGCCATAAGTCACCACTCTGCCCAGTGCGGGTTGGTGTGTTACCGACTGCAGATGCAGCCGAGACCAACGGCTTAACGTGCCTTCCGAAGCACGGAGGAGCCAGAGATAGTAAATGCTTGGTCACCCATCCAATGTCCGGCCTTAGCGAACATTGCCTTAGTGCAATCGCGCTAGCGAGCTATCCTCATTTGACTGTGTTACAAATAACTTTTTGAAATTAGCAATTTAAGTTTGAACAATATTTTAGAGACAAAACCTCCGTGGCTCCAGAAGAGATGATAAGACGGAAACCATGGATTCACCGTGCGGGTCGATTTGATGGAATATGGACATTTAACGAGTCGAAGCGTCAAATCCCATAGTATTACGGTATGGTACCCCTGGCCTATGAGGTGACGCGGCGGCAGTAGTCCGCTGGTCATCAATCGTCCGCGAGATGGCGCCACACAATACACCTACCCTCGATTTAAAGCTTATCCTGCGGAACAACCCGATTAACGTAGATGCACGAACAATATTGGATATGGCACTATCCATTCCAAATACAAAGAGTTAACCTAAATTTTATGGAACAATTAGTTACAATTTTTAAAAGGTATTCAAATATCACTTTCATCAGATTTTAAGTTTATTTATTCCTTTTGTAAGGACAAGTAAAAATTATAATAGTTCTGTCTGACATAGTAAACAACACCATAAAACTATTTCTAGATGCCATCACACTTAGACTATGTAATTTAAGGTATAATAATAATAAAATTACATCATCTTCACAATCTGAATTGTCTTAATTTCCGTTACTTCTTAAAACTCTACAAGTTTTCGCAGCTCATCGCCTCGGTACGCATCGCACACACCCTTATAAATCTCCAACAATGCATAACGACCCTGCAACGTGCTGTCACAATAGTGATCGATTAGGCGATGATCAATCGCCCACAACGGCTCCGATCCCGAGGAAGACCGAACACACTGTCGCACGGTGTTACTCGATGCAACTATCCGTCGAATGAAAGCGACACTGTGTCGGTTGTTGGAAAACGAGTTGGCACAATGTAATTAAAAAGTGCTTCTTTGCGCGATTGTTGATGGTGGGTGGATATTGGTATATTTATCTCCATTGATGCGGTTCAACTGTCAAGCTACAAAGCAATATTGACGACTGGGGCCACAGTTAATAAATGGAATAATTGTGATTATTTGACTCTTATTTAGATGATATATAATGAATTTGACAGACAAATTTGAACCACAAGTCTTATCAGCTCCGTTAATAATATTAATTTATAAAGCAATAAATCATACTGAATCCCTCAAAAAAATTAGCGGCATTCCCATTAGACCGTGTTTGTCTATCTAATTATGCCTAAAAATATTTTTTTTCTGACGTTTACATTATTTTGTTTATTTTAATTGAAATTTAACACAATATAAGCAGGACTGGTTACAATATTTACCTACTCACATATCTTCACGTTTTAGTAATTATTCAATAAAAACACCATTCGGAAATTATGCGTAACATAGCATCAAATGATTGCACTGATTTCTAATAGTATTTTTTTCTGATTTGCTATTTTAATTACCGACTGCCTAAATGTTCATCATTGATTAGAGTTTATAAGTTTTGAAAAGGTATGTATACGGATCTTGAGATTCAGACCAAAGATTCTTTAATGAACTAATCGAAGCTCCCAAAAGTAGAAGTTGTTGTTGTTTAAGTATAAGCTCATCTTTAGCCCAGATACCGGATCATATTATTCCGTAGAAAGATATTGGCATAATTATTATGAACGACCTATGGGAATAATATTATTAAATTATTGCTGTAGGTCTGTGGCAGAAAAATACATATTTAAGCAAGACTTGTTTTTACATGTCAGCGATTCTGTGCAATATTTTTGCATTAATTACCAACACAGTGTTGTTATTAAGGATAAAATTTAGAGATTTCAAAATAAACAAAATATACAATAAAAACCTAAAATAAGAAAATAGAATACTAATTAGGATTTTATTGAAATAAAGATTATAAAAAATCTTTATTTCTACATTGCGAGGGTACCCGTTGGCTTACAACGTGAAGTGTAAAGGTTAGAAGAATTTCGGCAAGTTAATTAGTGTCTTGAGTGGCCGAGCGGTCAGGCACCTGCCTGGATAGCAGCGGACGCGGGTTTGATTTCCGCCTCAAGGTCATAATTTTTCGAAATTCTTTTTCTAACCACCAAAATCTTTGTAGAAAAATCTTCCTTATAATGTTTAAAGCGCAAAGAAATTTCGAAAAATTAACAGCATTTTTCAATAAATGTGCTACTTCTCTTGCTAGCAAGGTACAATTACAATAGAACTAAACAGTTAGTACAAATTTTCTTTCTACTGAAATGTGTATAAAAAAAACCACCAGTTAAACAGTTCTAGGTTAACATGAAATTTTAATGTGAAACAACTCTTGAGAAAATTAAACTCCATTAAGAATAACCAGTGCTCTAATTAATTAAGCTGACACTGCCGAGGTTGTACGCACCTGCGTTATGTCGCATTACGCAAGGCCGATGGAAAGGATCAACATTGCGTCCACTCGGAAAACGTTCAAAGTAATCGACAATTGATTTATTTTTTATATTTATTTATTAAAAAATATATAATTTAAATGCATTAATTTTACAACACCCAGATTAGTAATATACATACATACATTAATAACGCCTATATCCCCGAAGGGGTAGGCAGAGGTGAACTAACACCCGTTTTGCCCATTAGGTTAGATCCCATGTAATAGGTGACGAGCCCATTGCCATTTATCGGGCACGGTAATCGCAGTACATTGCTAGGTGGCATAAGAGGAACTCTGTTGCTCATTACTCATTGCTTTCTTAACCCTTAGTCGCCTTGTACGACACCCACGGAAGGGATGGGGCTTGTGACAATTGTATTCTGCTCTGCCGTCACCAAGCCGCGAAGGAACTCGAGATAATACATTTTTTATTAGTAATATCATTATATTAAATATTTATTTAGTAATTTATTTTAATGAAAATCGCCCCAGTAAAACACAACACGAAAATAGCATAAAGCAAAACACCTGTTTCGATTGATGTGTACGTCAGTAGAACACGTTTTTTGCGTGTTGATACATTTTTTAGATCACTGAATATTTTCTGTATTAATATGTCGGACAAAATGACGTACCAAAAAATATTTTTACATTTTATGTTTATTAGACGCGATAATGTAATAAAATAGTTGTTAATGCAAATTTAATCTGGAACTAGTCGACGTTGTTGTGTAGCAAAAGTACCTAATTGACAGGATATGCTAAAAAAGTTTTCGTGTGGGATGTGGGTCGCATAGTTGTGCTAACGACGTCTAGATATTTAAAAACAGTAATCGAAGAAAAAAATAAATAAATAGTGCGAACTTGAATTGTGTCAGTAGTCACGAGAAAAATGCTTCGTCAATTAGTTGTTGCCTTAATTAAACGTAAATTGAACTCCCACCTATTGGAATTTGATATTAATTCATTGTTACATAGGTACCTCACCACACAAACACAACTTTGTAAAAATTTCACGTTTCATTCAAAAGAGGTATCTATCTACATCCAATTCTGGGGGAGTGTAGTCATCCGCCGAACTAATTGAAGCAAATATGGTCCATAGAAACTCTAGCTATAAAACTGGTGTCAACACTTAACAACTGTTCTGCTTTTAACTGACTATGAGATAATTTGAGGTATCTCTCTAATCTGTTTCGAAACGACAACGCTTCGATCGCGGCCGCAGATCAATCACTGTTCCCCGGTGTTAAGTCATAATTACTGAGCGTTCAGATCGCTATCGGAGGGTCGCAGCGGCGACACGAGTCGCGCGACAGTCGCCGACGATCGATGGCATGAGCCACAATGTTGCGAAACCGACACGGCTCAATTGAAAGTCATAATTATGAATTACCTACTCATAATTTTTATTTTTATTTGAACATATACTTGGGTGTTAATTCACCTCTACCTACCCCTTCGGGGATATAGGCGTGATTTATGTACGTATGTATGTTAGAAAAAGTAATTTAAAAAAATTGTGGTTATAAAAAGTTAAAAAAAAATATAGTCTTGATGCGGGAATCGAACGCGCGCCCGCGTCCTCTGCAATACGGGCAGATACATACCTACACGGTATGGTAAACTTTTATCTCAAGTGGTTGTAGCGACATCCAACCTTAACAAGAAAATAATATTTAAAAAACCACAAAATAAATTGGCTAAGCTACAACGATAAAGAAGCGAAATATAACGGAACAAAACTTGACATTTCGTGATCGAACCGAACTATGAACACTATAGCACTCTCGTTAAGACGAGGAATGCAATAAAATTTCCATATGCGCCCGCGCAATGCGCATGCGATTAGCAACTGCGTCAGTGGACACGGACAAAAGAAAATCGCAATGGAAAGCTTTGAATGTTTCTGTTTACTTAAAATTTTTGAGAATTCTGTAGCAATAATTCATATTGTAATCGCAATGCAGTAATCTGTATTGTTAGCAAAACTAACTACGTTCAGTGCTACTGTTATTTGTGAGTGATTTATTTGATTCATAATGTAACTCCATTTCAAGTTGCAGAGCAGCCTCCGAGCAATTGTCAAGAGTATTTGTTGGCAGGCTCGCCTTGAGCTGCGCCTGCGCCGCGGGGAATGTCGCATCGAACTCGTCTCGCTGCCGTTCCCTGCCAGCTTCTAACCTTGCCAGCTAATAATAAACCTATACCAGTCCAGTATAGACATTAGATAACAAAACGGAATTACTAAATTGAATATAACATGTGTTTTTCTTCTTCAAACAGTGAGTATCGCTCATTAGCTATCACGTATAATAAGAACTATAATAATTTCTTAGATTGTATAATTGATTAGCTCCTAAGCTACGCTAAAATATCAGTTGGGAGCATCTCACTTGAATCTTGATTCAGTTTATCTGTGATACTGCGTTGATGTCTATTTCAGGAGCCCACTGAATTTTTCGTAGCAACGTAGCTTTCGTGTAATACGTTACATTATAAGGCGAAAGCTATATTTTCTTTCTAATCTTATTGACTTCAGAGTAAATTTACTGCTAATGAAAACTAAATACTCAAAGAAAACATTGCTTACGGTGCATCACTTTATGGTTAAAATTCTATAGGGTTTAGTAAGAAATTACAACGAACAAATTAACTGTAACAATATGATACTTCTGTTAATGTGACATTTTAAATCTAATATTCTATATATGAAAAGTGTTAGATTTAAAGCTTTCCCGTTACTTTTAATGAATATTATTCAAATAGGTGATTCCAAATATATTCAAAAGGCGATTATGGCTCGTAAATATACGAAGTTGTGCATATATAATTAAAAATTTTGGCTGAATTTTTTTTCAAGAAGCATTTAGTCATAACTGTTTCTTTAAATAATGTTAAAAAAAATAGCTTATCTTTTAGTCCGTGGGGTGTAAACCAACATCTATTCTGGTTTTAGAAAAGAAGATTAGTTAGCAGGTTTGTATTTAAATTTGGTGGATTGAAGATGGTAGCAATCAAGTTAAATCACTATTTTTATGGGTGGTAAAGTTTTTGGCAGTCTACATTTTTGTTGCGTGATTAAAAAATTGGGCTATATTTATCAAAATTTAGTATAATTTTATTAAACTTTATTACACTGACGTTGAAAAGCGGGTGCAGGGCAATTAGTAAAGCCGTCTTTTTTGCTGGCCTACCTGTTACCAGTTTACACGAGTTGCCATTACAACAGTAACATAAAATGTTACAAATCGTGATTGGTACCTACCTATTCATTTCTCCAAGTGTAGCTCGCCTCTCATTAGCTTAACTAAGTCCCACGAATAAGATGTATTTTTGTAACGGATAGTGCATCTTTTTTATATTAAGCGCTCATGTCCGCTTGACAAATCATATTGGCCAGTTAATTTATTACTTTCCGTCTTAAGACTGGGTAAAGTACTTACTTGCTGGCGGTAGCGACCAGAGAACCTTCGCTAGTGAAATATGTTGTGGGCAGCCTTCGTCGCCAGACTGGAATTCTGTGTCCACGACGCCTTCGCATCAGCCGTTTATAAGTGAATATCACAAACAATATGCATTTTACAGCTGCCATTGGCTGATAAAGTTTTTGGTATGGTCTGTACATTTTAACACCATGTCAGCATGTTCAAAATGTATATGTGTTCAAACACACACACACACACACATGCACATTTTTCTTATGACGAAACGAATTTAATGTGATACATTTCATTTAAATTTAGTTAAATTGTTACTTGGTAATGGTGATTCTTTTTTCATTGTGTTATTGGTTAAATTATTTATGTTATTTCCTTTAATATGTGTTTTCATGTGCAATTGAGTGTTTGTATTGTAAATTAAGAACTAAGTATTTAATGCCGCTCTATACCACCTGATGTGACTAAAGCAAATAATATTCACTCAAAATAGGTAAAATCGCGGCTCGTTGCCAACACAAATGCCGCGTGACGCTGTATTTGCCTGTACATGTGATAAACCCGACATAAATCAAGCGTTTACTGGTCGATAATCTCGAAACTAGTATCCTATACTTGGAAAATTACGGATTAATGTTAATCATGTTATGAATTTTAATTGATACTTGTAGTTATGCGAGTACGTGCAAGTTTTCTGTTATGGGACCAGTGGTGGATTAGGAATGTACTAAGCGACTTGTTGCACTTAAGTAATTTGGTGCGTGGTTCATCAAATTGTCCGATCTCATCATCAATATAATATCGTTCAGTGGCAGTGTGTTTACTAGCATTTGAACAGAAAATTTAAATATAGACTAGTCATCTTCTCACAAAACACTTAAGCTTTTTGAATACAAATCTGTTAATTTTAGACTTTTTGATTTAGAAAAAATATACCAAAAAATAGAAATCAGACTAAATTCAAAAGAAAATTACGATTTTGTTTCTAACTTCTTTAATCAGAATTGCTTTCGTTTTTTTATATCCCGATAGAACTTTCTTACCACAAAATAGCGACAGCTCACTGAAGAGTTCCGTGAGTGAGCTCAATGAATCGTAACGCTAAGTCGGTCGTAGATCTTGACAGCATGTGAGCACACTGACAGTTGTCATGGCATGTGTCAGACGATAGGAAAGTGTTTATAAAAACGTTAAAATTTGGCTTTTGTTTTTCAACAAAATGTGGCTCTTAGAAATTTTGTCGCATATCAGAAACTGCTCCATTAATTTCACATAACTCCACCCAGATCTTAACTGGCCCTTTTGGGTGTTCCACCACACTTATCACTCTTGGCAGGTACAGTCGGCAGCATGACAAGTTACTACAAAATGTCAAATTTTCTTAATCGAATTTGTTTTACTAAAAACAAGTTAAAGTTGACAATCTATTTCAGAAATTTGACAGTTTTGGGTAGTCTGAAGCGCTATGAACGGTACCTACATTATTTAAGGGAAAGTGCAAAGACAGAGAGTGCAACATCTTTTCTGTGTAACTGACAGAAATTGGATTCAGATATTTAAATTTATATTATAAGGTATTAAAAAATATAAATTATCCGTTTTGGGATACGCGTTAAGGTGTTGGATAGCCTGAAATATCTACTAACTGTGCTAGCAGAGTTACTGTAGTAAAAGCGCCGTGACAACGCTCGATGGTGAAATCGCACGCTCCACCTACTCCCAACTCCCGGCACCCGAGAAAGTTCTACTCCAATAAAAATGACAAAACCAAATTTATATGGCGACTGAGTCCAATTTGGACGTTCCTTATCGCGGCAGAGACGCAGGCAATAACTCACCGCACCGTTAGCTGCAAAGGCGATGGTTTTTGAACTAATTAGAGGTGAAACACACGAAAATGTACAAGAGCGTGGAGCGTGTAAGAGTTGTGAGGCGTTCTGGTGGCGGGCATCGCGGTCACGGGCCTTTTGGGCCGCCACTGATACCGGCCAGTGCTGGGAAGGGGTCTACGGCTTATTACAAGCACTCAACTGCATACCGTCAGTTACCGTCTATAGTGTAACAAATATACTAGTGCTGGGAAAGGATCCAGAAACACCTCAGTGGTCTAGTTGTCCACCGGAATTAAGATCCCGGGGTCTCCAGTTCGATCCCCAGGGGAGTACAAGTTTGTTCTCGGTTTGATAGGCCCAATTAAAAAAATGTGCTGTGCCACTGGGTTTCTCTTACCAAACGATTTTTTGCAGAGAATAATTAGTTCTATCATATTGGCTACGATTTTCCGTAACGTGTAACGCATATCGTTATACTATACCTATTTAATGAAAATAAGTACAAAGATTTTGGTGGTTAGAAAAAGAATTTCGAAAAATTATTTTAATGTCCGCTGCTATCCGGGCAGGTGCCTGACCACCAAAATCTTTGTACTAATTTTTATAACATTTATATAATGTTAAAATTGAAAATCGAATAGTTAATGAAAATAAGTTAAAATTGGTACTTTAGAAAATTCAGGATACCTATATATTTTAATAAGGGGCAGGAGTTTTTTTTCGGAGTCTTGATAATAAAGCTATTTGATGAAGTACTCATACTCATTCATTCATTCAGTCATACTGCTCGCAGAGTGTACTGATAAACTGTATTTTTTCTAAATTATATTTTTTGATTAGACTCACAAAAGGTGTACTTAAAGAGATTGACGGCCGAGATAAGGTTGAAGCGCGGGACGAGATAGATATGTTTGGACCGTATCTGTTACCTTGTCTACAGCTGTGTGAAGCTTGCGCATAGAGATTTGTCTAACGTGTAATTGAATTATTTGCTTAGAGAATACCGGTGCGTTCTTTTTTGGACTTCTAAGTAGAATTTATTTGTTTTTGAAAGAGAGTTTTTAGTCCTCAGTAGTTGGTCCATAATGCTGCATAATTCCGTTGTGTTTTTGGAATGCCACAACACAATAGGGTATTTTACACCATGTAATAAAGCATATTCATAGACGAAACGCCGATATAAAAACGCTTACAGTGTGACGTCACGAGGCGAAACATAGCGGCGGCTAGAGACCCCGCGCGAAAATACTAAATCATAAATAAAAATAAGTTTTAAAGCTTTAATCAATTTTATAAAATTGAAATAAATATTCTACTGGTTCATTACGACCACAGGATTAGTTTCAAACAGTTTTCGAAAAAATGTGTATTTTAATACCTTATTCTTCACCTCTGCCTACCCCTTCGGGGATATAGGCGTGATTTATGTATGTATGTAATACCTTATTCCAAAACCTTTAAAGGCGACAGCCCGTTGGCAACCGAATGTCCTCACACGCTGCGTGACGCCGACGCCGCGTCACGTCGCGCCGCCGATCACGTGTGAACGACCTCCGCTGACAATGCCGTGACGTCACACTCCTTAAGGTACCATCTAATATGGCGGCGGCAGTTGGCAGGTGGAACAAAAGATGGCTGACAACTCCTTATAGAAGCAAGCGCATAAAGAGGTTGACGATTTTGAAACGGTCAACTACTGCCTATGATGAAAAGAGTTAGGTACAATGTAACGGGCGTAGCTTCTGATCTAAGAAAATATATGCAACAGCGTCATTCAAACTCATAATGTGGTTAGCCAAATACTGATACATTGTGATGACGAATTGACGACACAGCAGAGTACAAGAGTCCCCTGTCTCTGTTTGTCCAACAAGTTTCATAATTAGTTTATTCGAAAGTTTATTAAATTTTAATGTTCTCAGATAAGTGTTGATTGCTATCTTCTTATACGTCCTGAATGCAATGTCACTTCAATAATTATAAGAAAAACAAAACTGAAATTCACTCAGTAATGTAGTGTCACCAATCACCATTCAATAAGTAATACCACGGCAATAGGCTCGTTTACATTTCATTACAAATAAATTTTTAATAGTTTTATTAAAATTGAAATACGAGTAGTTTGAATGCCATTATATAAACTCATTTCCTTCCGCTCCCCGCATTGATGACATTAAATGAGATGATGAAGATGATACACTATAGCACATAAAAGGCTGCGATACAGAATGATGTAAGTATACCAGGGAACAGGATATCACAAAACTACAAAATGTCATAATTTTCTCAATCTATCCTGCACGTGTAATTAAGGTTATGGTGGTTTGAAATTCGTAAGTATTAATCCATACATTCGAGAGACCCGAGTCTCCTCTACACGTGGCATTGTCACATACGAATGTGACAATCTTTAATTTATTCCCTGTGTATACTGACACACGAATTGTGGTATAAAAAACGTTGAAACTCTATAGCTGTGCTGACCTTCAATTGTATTGGTGGTATTGTTCTAACCTGGATTATGAACACAAAACAATGAAGCTCAAAACATTTCAAAGTTAACCGCTATTAATATCTCTCACTATGTTAGTTTACGAGCAAACTATTTTCGAGTTTTAGCTAGGGTACATTTAACGCCAACAGTTTCTCTAGTTAGACAAGATGTCTTTTAAGAATGTCTATAAGTATTAAGTATTATTTTGTACCAAAGGTACAGTCAACAACGCTCAGACTAAACAAAAAATATCTCATATCGAATGTTATACTTAACTTTTAAATGTTATACTTAAATTTTGTCCTATTGTGAAAAGTTGACGTGCTGCTATGTGTACAAAATAGTTTTTTAATAAAAATGAGGGGAACACCCACCAACCCGCACTTGGCCAGCGTGGTGGGTTATGGCCTATTCTCCCTTTATTATTCTATCTATAGGGAAGGCCTGTGAGGAAGACGGGATATCGACCTTCACCTGGAACCCTCAACCACAAAGGGGCTGGCTATCTTATCACAAATTGTCGGAACACAAAAATGCTGTTAACATTATTACTACCACAACTGATTTTGATAACATGGTGGTAGCTAGCCAGGCGGACTTGAAAAAAGTCCTACCACCAACCAAACCGAGTACAAATTTGTACACCCCCGGGGTCGGGTTTCGAATCCGGGACCTCTGGATCTTAATTCCGGTGGGTGAACCACAAGACCACGGAGACGGTTATACTGGCGTGATTTACGTATGTACGTACTTACGATAGTTCTGTGGAATGCGCCACCGCGAGGCGGCAGAGTAAATCATGCAATTACAGCGTCCTATAGAAAGCCAGACGCGACTATTGTCACTGCCAATTATCACGTTGCAATAATTGACGGTAACTGCTCATTAGCCGTCCATCAATGGCCACTTGAAGAATATTAATTGCATCGCAGACTGACTTGTTGTTCACACTGCAGCTATTACGAGCAAATAAATGAGGATTAACAATTGAATGGTAGTATTGAAATCGAAATGGTCTTCATAATGATCTCGGCAGTTCAGTATTGTCTCTACTAGGTACTCAAATAATACTTTAGACCTAAATTTTCTATTTACCTAAGGGCCTGTTTCACAATCAACAAGTAAGTTCGAAGTGGCTTACTTCGCAGTTCAATTGACATGATATTTCATATTACAACTGTCTAATGATCTGCGAAGTAGGCTACTTTGAATTTACATGTCGATTGTGAAACAGGCCCTAAGTATCCAAATTTTAATCCGAGGTATTCGTGATATTAAAACGCAAAATTTTATAGTCCAGTCGCTGATAAAAGGATTTTGTGACTTTGATTTGAAATTTCTTTTTGAGAAGACTTTGCTAGAAAAAGTGAAAGCCTTTCTACGGCGGCAGAGAAGACTACTGTGGTTGAAGCTGTCGTGCTAGATTAATCATGTCTAAAACATAGCAAGTCAGTGGTTAAACTTCCAATGCATGTTTTGTAAGCTGGTAGGTACTCATTCAATGGAAATGTATATGCTCTATATTTAATGATGAATGGCATGGCTGTGGGACATTCATTCATTGCTGTATCGATCTTCATTTCAGCAAAAAAATACGTTTTAATAATACACGAATCAAAATTAAAATAATGTTTTAAGCATAAATAAAACGCAGTGAAATATGTAAGAAGAAACAATTGAATTAGGCATAAAACGTTGATTAAAACAAACTAGAATTATTAAAAATTTCTGATTTTTTTGTTTATCTTGCCAACTACAGTAGGAGAAATACATGTAGTATTTGTCCTACTGTATATTTTAGCACATTATTCCACTTAGCAGCTACTTGATCATGTAATAATCAAAGACACATCGCTCGCTCTGACTTCTCGCTAGTTGGCAGTCCGACCAAGAACCGACTCTAATTGATAGATAACAAAGATTACCCCTGCTTCAGCGCAATATTTATTTAGTCAACGACATACGCTCCATTGCTCCTTTTGTAGAGCAACACCTAAGCCACAAAATAACCCCCATTTTTACTACACTAGAGCGCAATGAACCCGGGACCCATAAAGCAATCTCGGAAAGAATTAATGCGAGCTTAGTCAAATAAATTGCGTTTACAGATCATTAAATAATTTTAAATTTAAATAATAACATTTTGTTTGTCACTTTGTAGCTGTTTGCGAAATTTTAGGCCCGTATGTTTAAAATAAATACATGTCTCAAATTTAATATTAACAATTGGTAGAAGATTAAATATCTACTTCCATGCTAATTATTGTTATTTCAAACTAGATTAAATTCAATCAAATGCCAGAATATTACATAATGGATGTTTAAATAGATTTGAATAGAAAAAATATATATTGGCAATCTGTCTCAAGTTGTGCTCTGATATACCTACAATGTCGTAGACATTTGGTGGCTCCGTTTTTAGATGGATCAGACCATCTCATTATTTATAATACTGACCCCGAGATACTCTGCCTTACGATTGCAAATGGAGTTAAAAATAGAGCCGAATAAAATCAGTAATATTATGTCAATCTGATTTCAAAACAATCTATGCTAATTAATGAAGACCAAGATCGTAAAAGATGAAACTTTGAACCGAGCAGTGGGTCAAGGGCGTAGAGTATGCTGAAGTAACTCCTAATGCGTCAAGATAAGGTCGATTAAAGGTTAATAGGGGTGCAAACACTTTCGTCACACAATTCCGTCAGTGCTAGCGTAAATTAAAAAAAAACTTTAAAATAATGAAGCTCATCATTTATACATATTTGAAAATTAGACCACACTGCTTGATGAAATTGCATCATCATAAATGGAATATAAGTTCTAATTTAATTTATTTTATCCATAATATTGAGATTGAATCATTAGACAAATATCAACAACGAATCAGGAATCGTCCTGCTTGGGCCAATGTTATAGGCGTATAATTATGGAATACGTGAAGAATAAGTTTTAGATGAATGTTACTAACACTATTATGGACTCTGTCTGAAATTTTTTTTTAATAAGTAAACTAACAAATTGCAATCATTACTTTAGTTTTTAGTTCCTCAACATTAAAAAAAGAGAAGATTAACATTAAGACAAACATGTTCGCGGAATAACTCCAATAAGATTACACTCATCACTAATACAATAATTTATCAACGCTGTACCCATCACTTTTTACTTTCAATAATGTCAATTATTTGACAGCCACCTATATTTTACTCTGGCAAATGAGATTGCTGGTATTTAACATTGGACGCAAAGGTTAAACGGGCAAGGAACCATTTCCTATGATACTCGAGGAGGCAAAGCAATAACACATTTGATCGTATTGAGCTGTATTTTTTATATCTAAGCATAGAATTAATCGACACGTATCCTTTGATTGGATGTGCGTAAATGGAATACCTATGTATAACTATTGTGTACACTCACATTAGCTTATGGCAATAGGTTCGCCACCTATTACATGGGACCTAACATGACTGGCGAAACGTGGGTGCTAGTTCACCTCTGTCTACCCCTTCGGGAATATAGGCGTGATTTATGTTATGTTATGTTACATTAGCTTATAATAGATGGTCTGTACAAAAAGTCTGCAATAAGCGAAGATATTTCTTTTTTATTAAATAATTATTCATTCTAAATGGCTTGTATAGGTGCACTGACTTATTAAATATTTCTCAGTCAAATAGTTATTATATTTCTGTATCGTGTGGTGACGGCAGAGTAGAATACAATTGTCACCACCCCAAGTCTCTCCCGTGGGTGTCGTACAAAGCGACTAAGGATAAATCAGTGATGAGGAATGGGCAGCAGCGTTCCCTCTTGTACCACCTAGCAATGTACTGCGACTTTTGTGCCCGATAAATGGCAATAGGCTCGCCACCTATTACACGGGACCTGCCATAGTTAGATATAGGCGTGATTTATGTATGTATGTATTATATTTCTAATTTTAAAACAATAGATACTAATCATTCGACATTGACGATCCATGGCATGTTCTGTTTGAAATTATTATAAATTAATTATTTTTATTACATACGAACATAAATTACGCCTATTTATCCCCGAAGGTGACGACTTAACCCATGTTAGGTCCCATGTTAAAAGGTAGCCAACCTATTGCCATCTATCGGGCATATTAATTACAATATATTGATAGGTAGTATAATAAGAGAAACGCTGCTGCCAATTACTTATCGCTGTCTTAACCCTTAGTCGCCTTGTATAACAACCCGCGGGTGAGATTAGGAATGCGTTATTTTTACTGCTTTTGCGTAAAAGCTTCTGAGCTCGACAATGGATAATTAAAGCATACGGGATTAAAGTTTTTTTATACGTTATGTAATTTTTTGGTGTGTACAAGAAATACTACATCATGACGTAACAATTTTCAAATACCTACCATTGCGCCACGCGAAGTATGATTAGTTCGCGCCTCCCCGTCCGCGTTCTAGACGGATCTCACTTGGCTGAGTACGTGTTCTTTGTGCGAACCACCATTTTAAGTATACCTCTGGGGCTCCCCTCAATTAGAAGAAATTATGACGTGAAAGAGGAACGTTTAACGTACCTGAGGGTCTCGGTTGTGTGGTGGCCGAGGCGGGTACAATGGGCGACGAGACAATGTGCGCCATGAATATGTATGGTGGCATCGCGCTGCAATTTGGCCGGAACCGTCTTGTGATGACAATGTGACAAAAATAACCCGTCTGCGGCGCGCACGCACTGCCAAGGGATACCTGCGTGTACGACTAATTACCAACTTCATAGGACAAATAACCAACTTAGAATTTGGTTGATAAATGCAGGCAAACCTATTGCCATCCAATCCATTGCTTAAAAAGTGACAAGAACTTAAAATTAATTACATAACAATGTTGGTCCACTTAGGGCCTGTTCCACAATCGGCAAGTAAGTTCTAAGTAGCTTACTTCGTAGATAATTTGACAGTTGTAATATGAAATATTTGTCGATTGAATTGCAAAGTAAGCTACTTCGTCGTTACTTTACGTTACGTTACTTGTCGATTGTGAAACAGGCCCTTAGAAAAACATTGGCTCTCCAAAAATATGGCTATTTTGTTACTACACGAGCATGACGAAAGAAATTTATTGAACCATGTACCTTTTTGAGATTTTTGAGCCTTCTATGCTGGCCTGGGAGCGAACGAATGGGCGTTTTTCAAAAGAGATGTATATTTACGAATTTGGGGTGTCCTAGACTTAAGTTTTTTTTAATATTTTTTGTATGCACCGTACCCAAATAAACTGCATTTATATATAATAATTATACATTTTAGTTACAAAATTGACTATTATGTGCAACCCATTTATCATTATTATTGAAATATCATAAAACTATCAGCAAAAAAAATTTAAATATCCATGTCCCACCTACATTGTAGAAACTGTTAAGTCTCAGGTAAGATTATATTAACTAAACAGTGTCACTGTTTTATGCTCTACAGGCGTATCTTGAACTTATAAAAACAATTAAAAACATTTCTTATCGAATTCAGGCTAAAATAAGGCTAAATAATATATTTTGCATGTTAAGTTAGTTTCCTATGAACTTTTTTATAAAAATTAGGATTATCACGTTGTTTTTCATAATACCGAAGTATTTTATCAAAAGTGATAAGAAATCATAATAATTTTTTTTCAAATACAAAATCAGTTCTTGTGCGTCACTTGTACATCTTTTTTGAAAAACGCCCAAATAACGTAGAATAGGTTAGCCCCAACTCATCCCAATGGGTGTCGTAACAGTTGACTAAGGGAGATTGCCCGGTGTAGATTGCCCAGAGATTGCCCAATAAGCACCTTGGGGCACCCGAATGGTGGAGGGCAAACCACGAACAACAGCATTCCCAAAGAGGGTTGGTGTCAGGCAGGCGGCCGGCTGTAAAACCTAAGCCAAAACCTTGAGCAGTGTGGATTGGAATGTTGTCATTCTAATCACTCTCTCCGTTCATGGGTCTCTCGCCATGGTCCGTTCCGTCTCTTTTCTATACATTCATTCATCACTAGCACCTTTACGGTGGGATGGATGACATGAATCAAAAGGGAGTGGATGGCTTGGTGACGTCTGACATATGAACGGAAGAGGAAACATACTGCGCCGACCCCAGATAGACTGGGAATAGGGCAGGAAGAAGAAGTACTTTTTTGAGATTCTCTGCTGAAAACAGCTCATGTTCACATCGAGAGAAACAGTCGTACACGATTTCATCATTACAACACCAGACGACACACACAGCCACTCACCACTCAGCATGAAGCAGTGAAATACTCGTTTCGGTGCCCATTGGTCTTTGTTGTAGAATTTTAAGGTTTTCTGATCAGTGGCTGGCTTCATGCATCTGCAACCCTTTCCTTGCCCCATCAGGTTTCCACCTGTTTCGGTAGAGGAGACATAAAGTTAACATCAATAGAGGGCTGATTATTGATAAGAAACCCCACAATTTCGAAAGGGACCAAGTTGATACCTCCAAGATGGCATGTACTCGAACAAGTATTACCTATATTGAAATCATGTTAAGCTTTGAAAGTAAATGTCTTGAAATGGGGTAAAAATACGGAGAAACTTTTCGAAGAAAATTGAATTATTTATTTGGGAAATTTTCGACCCTAAGCACCCACAACTTCAAAAGCCAACGGCAAATAACCAATATCAAATATCGTGACAGATTATTTGTCTATTGTGCTCCGATTCTCCAAAAGCTGAACCACCATTCTTTAAACTAAAAAAGCTTTATTGTCGAGAAATCTTGCTGTGTCAGATTCAAGCCGTTGTTGTGGGCGCCACAACCCATAATGTGAAATCTCTTTATAGAAATTATTGTCAGTTTCGAGGGCATCTTAAATTTCAGTTTTAAAAATAGAATTTCCGTTGTGCATAATATCCTTAATTTGTGCCTTATTATTTATTATCAGTCTAAGCCATTAACCTATAAACCGCTAACACATTATGCAGATTGGTGTAAATAAAATAAACAATAAAATAATGACCGAAGAAACTTTGGTCCCAGAACATTAATTCTGAATATATTGCCAATATTTTCTTGCGCAAACGTTGAATATTATGAATATAATTAAGACCAAAATAAAATGGCGACAATATCGTAAATAATAGATGACGTCAAAAATCAAACATTTTATTAATACACTGGCAAAAACTTTATCAAACTTTTTTATTTATATCGGATTCAAAATGAAGTGGTTATGTAATTTTTTACAAACACGTATAAATTGTCATTTAATGTTTAATTACTATTTTAGGACCATAGAATACGGTAAATTAGATTGTAGCTGAGATAAGAGTGTGATCAAAACTCTAGTGCCATAATGATATATGAATTTTAATGTAGAGCAGAGCATGTACCTCTACCCTCAATCCCATACAACCCCTGGTGGTGACGTAGATAATAACTGACGCTTTTGACTATACGTGACTACCGGGGGGCGTAGGTAAACTATCATAATCTAACCTGAGTGTTGAATCACGCCCTTCAGGGAAGGGGTAGGCAGAAGTGTATTAACACTTAGATTTCAACAACTATTTTAAGTCCGAAATAAAGAGGACGAGCCTAATTCCATAGAGCCTAAATCAGAGCATATTGCCGGCACAGTAGGAACGCTGCTACCCATTCATCATTACTGTTCTAACCCTTAGTATCTTATGAGCGTCGGCTCATAGGCAGAGACAATTTATAGTGGTGACAATTAGGTATAGAGCTTTGAATAAAATAGTAATTATTAAAAATGTTGGCAGCTGTAATGAAAACAAAATCTACTAAAACAGTGGCAGTATACTTTTCTTTTTTCTACATTACGATATAACTTCCTAAACTGAAATAACCAATCGTTACTTTACAAACCATTAGGTATTGAAGTTATTTTAGTTATTTTTTGCGCAGGCGCATTTAGGCGTTATGCGCTGGAGTCATGAGTCGGTATTGATGACATAACCCACCTGTGACTAACGCATACTACATATACAACTATATAATATTCTAATTATGTGCACACCGACGTGTCTTAGGTTTTGTGGCTTGAATAACAAAGCCACTGGTTAGATGTTGGGCAGTTCAAAATAGTTCAGGTTTCATTGTACCAACTAAATAAACGTTGTCCTTATGCATTCGTGGCATACTAATCGCTGAATTAGCGATAGATATCCAATAAACCTGTCTAGACGATGACTTCTTTCTAACTGTTACATCTGTGACTGAGCGAATATTCTCAGCACATTAGGGAACAATTACACGAACTAAATTTTCACAATTACAGTTTTAGCCGAGTGGTTATGGAAGAGCAGAATTCAATTGTCACCACTCCCATCTCTCCCACGGGTGTCGTACAAGGCGACTAAGGGTTAAGACAGCAATGAGTAATGGGCAGCAGCGTTCCTCTTATGCCACCTAGCAATGTACTGTGATTTCCGTGCCCCATAAATGGCAATAGGCTCGCCACCTATTATTACATGGGACCAATCTTATTGGCGAAACGTGGGTGTTAATTCACCTATGTCTAACCCTTCGGGAATATAGGCGTGATTTTTTTCTAATGCAGTGTAGAAATCATTAGAGATCGATCGCAAGTGGCGCAGCGCCATCTCTCGTCGGCGCGGCGCAACCCGCTCACCAGCTGCCCGTTACGTCGCAAAAATCGAACAATAAGAAAGACTTAATCATCGATTGTCAATAGTTCGCCGGAAACGATGTCTCTTTAGCAATGCAAATTACTTTGGATTCCTCCAATGTCAACGACAAAATAGTACGTAACCCGACGCAGGGGTTATCGGCATTAACATATAAATAAGTGACGCCATCTATTGGTAGAGGGACTCTTTTCACAAAGGCCAATTAAGTCAACGCTATGGTTGCAACTAAATAATTTGTGTGCGTGCATTTTTATCATAAATTTGTAATCAATCTCTCAGTGTACAGTTCAAATGCATTCCGGCATAGAGTTGATTTTACATACACTTCCCCAATGGGAAATTTCGTTACAGCTAAGTCGTTTTTCGTTAAGTACAACTTGCAATCAGTGGCTATTATTCAGATCTAGAAAGTGTCGTGCTTATTATGTAATATTATAAACAATTATAAATAAGTAGTCATACGACGACTTACTACCTAAACGAATTACTGATACCAACAAGTCCTCGAGGTAGTAAACAAAGAAACATACATACATACATACATAATTCACGCCTATATCCCCGAAGGGGTAGGCAGAGGTGAACTAGCACCCACGCTTCGCCAATTATGCTAGGTCCCATGTAAAAGGTGGCGAGCCTATTGCCATTTATCGGGCACAAAAGTCGCAGTACTATTGCTAGATGGTATAAGAGGAACGCTGCTGTCCATTCCTCAACACTGATTTATCCTTAGTCGCCTTGTACGACACCCACGGGAGAGACTTGGAGTGGTGACAATTGTATTCTACTCTGCCGTCACCAAACAAAGAAACGATTAATGATTACTTATGACAATTGTTTTAGTCGTGGTCTGCTGTAATTAGAAACATAATCTGGCAATATTTTATATTTAACTAATACGAGGCCGCTGTGCGAACTATTGAGATATATGCAATGTTGTTCATTTTAATTTTGTTTCAAATAATAACTTGCTATTACCTGGGTTATATTATAAAGTATCGCTTTGTAAGCAATAACAAAGAGAAAATATTACATTTTACTTCTAAACTGAAGCGGAAACAAGAGAAATTCCCTAATATCGGGTTGAAAACTGAAAATAGAGAAATGCAAATTATCAACTACCTTTCGTATATATAACATAGAATAATAATATCGGTACCGACACCGCCGTATAAATCACAGCCCGCGGCCCACAGCTGCAAGCGACCAAGATATCGGATGTATTATCAATCTGATTGTGCCTGGCTCACACCTCTGGCATTGTGATGCTAATTTGCCGAACGACGACAAAACTCATCGCCTGAAATCAATGAACGACAATTTGAATAATTTCCAAATAAATCACGGCCCGCTTGTAAAAAGGCACCTCCAACAGACAGCTCAGTCGATCGGCAATAAAGTAAATACATATTATATACATAAATCACGCCTATACCCCCGAAGGGGTAGGCAGAGGTGAATCAACACCCACGCTTCGTCAAATAGGTCAGTTAATAGGTGGCGAACTTATTGTCATCTATCGGGCATGGAAATCGTAGTAGATTCCTAGGTGGCGAATGAGGAATCTGCTGCCCATTACTCATTGCTGTCCCAACTCTCAGTCATCTTGTACGACACCCATGGGAGTGATGGGGGTGGTGACATGGTATTCTATTCTATATTGTGTTCACATAGCGATAAAGTGTGACGCTTAAAAAAAAAGAGCTCAAAAAGTTTACAGTTAAGTCTATTTCGGTACGAAACTAGTTCGGAATTAGAAAACTGTCACGGAACACGTAATTATCGGATTTTATAACGCCATTAGCTGTCGGCATCCGTGTACGAATTGCTACTTACGGCCGATACGCATCGCGCTGCCCGACAGAGAGCAGAAGACAATGGGCGCGCCGCTATCAATAAATTCGCTAAATAATAGTTATCGAAAATAAGTCAAAAACATTATCGTCATCCGGAAAGCATAAAAATATTTTAAATCGGCAAAACAATAGCGCCGAGACAATGGCCCGGGCGCAAAAAGGGCCCAAGTCGTTTTTTTTACAAAAAAAAAATGTGGTTTTTTGCACAAGAGCCCCCGACAACAATCAGAGTACCGCCCTTTCTGTGGACTTTTTTTTATAACGGGCCCGAGGTTTGTTTGTTTTGTAGAGCCAATAATATTGTTGGTAATGGGCCTTTAAGAACGCAACAGTTGTAAAGTGCTCCTGTGCAAATAATGAGTCAGGCTATGTCCGAGCCAGCGATTAGGATTAGGCGAGTACAAGCAGATTGCGTGAAGTAAGCAATGTTTGTTAAGGTCAGACATTGAATGGGGGGGCAAAAATGTATTATCTCGTCTTCGTACGTTCTTCGGAACACCTGTCAGACCATCGTTAGTAGCCACTAATTCAAACTTTTAAATTTTAATCTCCCTATATTCTTCCATTACCTAGGGAAGGCCCGTCTTGCAGCAGTGGGGACATTAAAAGCCTGGTGATGGTGATGATAATTATGATGATTGCTTCTAAAAGTTTAAGTAAGATCTAATCATTATAGCATTATATTATGCATATATTATATTATGTATTATATTATGTAGAATGCCAAAAAGGCGGAAATAAGAATCCTTTCTCTATAAATCACCGCTATATTTTTTTTCATCTACGCGATGTAAATTAAACACCTACTACTTGCGTGTTCCTCTCCCCAGTTAGCTTTTTCGTCGAGCGACCGTCACGTCTCCACATAATGGCTGATTAGAATAAAATTTGAATATTTTCTTTACACTTTGACAGACATTCCCGAAAAAACAATGGTGACAGCGGTATACGGAGATCGCGTCGAAGCCAACAGGTTGAGGGCGCGACCCGCAAAGGTGCACCAACGGCCTTCGCCAACCGTTTCCGAAAACCGTAAAGGAAGTAATTACATACATATTGTAATCCTACTCCCTCCTCCCGGCTCATACGTCACCGACAACAAAGACACCTCGTAACGGTGAGACTCCGCGACCCTGAGAAAAAAAGTTCCTAAACACCACTGAGCGGTATTAAAAAATCGCATACTTAGCCCAAATCCACAAAAAACTGCAAACTCGACCAACGCATATTTAGCCTTATGTCACTCACCAGAAGACCCTATTTCCGAATGCAACCCCGAGTGTGTCGTAGTAAAATTTATGCGCGCATTTGCATAATGTGCATAGCCCCTAAATTGTATTGAATAAAAAAATAGGATGGGTACACCTTTTTTGCATAAATTCTTACAAAAGAAACGGGTTAAGCATTCAGGAAGTAGACGTCGCGGATCCGTTCGCGGCGTTCGCTGGCCCGCTTGCCACACTAGCCCCTAACCGATAGGAAATAAATTACAAATTGGCAAATCCACGGCGGGGAAGTTGAACCCTTCCAGGCGCCGACCCATTTCGCGAAGCACAATAGCAAAATGTACCTGACTATAATTTATGCGAGAATATTAAGAGAAATGTACCTGCCCTCGTTGAATATTAAGTGCAACCTAACCCCTGACATTGCTGAATGGGGTTAAGATACAATTTGAAAGGGAATAATATAAAAAAATGCAAATAAACTGTCCCCACGTCTACACAGGTAGGCGAAAAAAATTGCAAGCGGCGCGCGCGCAGAAAGGACGGCGTTTATTGTGCGCGCCACCGTTCGGCAGAATAGCGGTGCTTGATGGGGAGCGGCACTTGTCACGGCTGTGTAATTTGGGTGCCGGGCTCCTTTTCTTATGCATATGGGGTCGCAGCAGATAGCTCCTTTTTTAATAGGGTTTTTTCAGTAGGGGACGTATGCAAAGATTTATCGTGGAGCCGCGGGATGTGCGTGAGAAAGACGCGAGATAATCGAATTTGCCTATAGACGCATCCACCCCAGTCAACCCTTTGGTTCGACTCGAAGTTCCATGGGAAAGATGAATATTCAAACAAGGTGTCATCTTTGTGAATATCGATTGCCGTTGGGATCCCATTGTGAGGAGCCTGGGAATTGATACAGTGAAAAGGACGAGCACGTTAGGTTTTGCATAATCTATCGCGCGGCGGCGGATTTTTTGTTCGCGGCAACAACGGTGCTCCGGTGAAGGGTTCGTCTTAAAAAGTGGTCGTTAAGTTAACCGTTACAATTTTTTAGATGCTACTGGCCTTCAGTCGTTTGTCACCGGGTGACTTTTGTCTGTCGGGCGGCTACTCTAGTTCTAACTGTTTTGTGTGTATTTTTACAGAACTCCACACGGAACGCTGTTTTTTATCGTGCGCAGGTAGCGGGAGCAGTTGTTCAGCCAATTAAAATGTATATTCGAATGTTAGGAATGCGTGTTCTGTTTTAATCTCAGGCAGTCGACGAAGTGTCCGACACCCCGGGTATAATATTTACATTTCTTCGCCTCGTTTGAATAATCTCAGCGGTGCCTAATTTGCTAAATTCTAGTTTCTATGGCCAGTTTCCACATTAGCCGTCTCAATAACGCTTAAAGGATGTCTAATAAAAAATATTTCATCGCATAAAATTATTCGAGCGGAGACCGTTTCAATTTCTCCTTTTTTTCCACCACGTGAAATCCGGATATGTCTGCGTAGCGAAACTGTTTTATTTAGTCGTAAATATTTAGATGTTCTCTAAAGCGACTAAAACATTTTTACAGTTAGCACCGCCCTGTCATGCAAATAAGTAAAAACATTAACCCTTTTTTGTGAAACCGAGACCCGGTGGTGAAAAATGTCGTCGGTGTATTTTTTTCAAAAGTGTTGTGCTCCAGTTTTTGCTTGCAAGTTGCAATGTTTGGTCAACATTGTTGCGTAGCACTGAGATGTCGCGGGCGCACAAAGGGAGGCCCGTAAACCGTAATTGTCTCAAATGTGTCGACGAAGGCTAAGTATTTTGTGTTAAATGTTGCTTCGGGTTGCCATTTGCATAAAAAGTGCGTACGCTCATAAACGGCGCTGTAACAGACAAATTAACTGCAGTTAGTGACGAGAACATTTTTTTATTATTTTTTTCCCAAATAAAATGTTTGCCGTTGTGTGAACGAAAGAATATTCAATAATCTTTTGGCACCAAAATAATTGTGAGTGTTGAGAAAAATTAAAAATACCGGTTTAAGTTAAATACTGTTATGTTTTTTTTATTCTGACAGAATCTGAAATACGGATAAATAAATATTAGTGACTTAGTTTAAACATTGCTTTAAGAATTTTTTATCAATTACGGTCTTGGTAATAATTATTATAATATTTATTTCGAGTTCTGATCAACATATTTAACGCACACTTACCCCCTTATTATAAAACGTGGACTAAAGTTAGTCATAGTTTAAAACTGATGCTGTCACTAGCATTTAATTTTGCTGAATGGCAGACAGAGCATCAATTTTAAACCATGACTAACTTTAGTCCATGTTTTATAATAAGGAGGTTAGAGTCCCTAGATATATTTTTACTATAAAATACACTCACGCACAACCATTTTGTGGAAACATGCTTGTTAGTAAATACACATACAATTTTAACAAAATGTCTTCAATCGATTGTGTAGTAAAGCACAAAGAGCATTTAGAAAAATTTATTTAAGGTGATGGATGACTGCCGTAGTGATGACAGTACACGCGTAGACAGTATATAAATAACACGACTATTGTTGTAAAATAGACAGCTGAATTTTAATTAATGTGGTGAATTTCTAATTTCATGCAAATTATGTTAGGGGCACCACACTGGTACATTGTCATCTTAATTTTTTTTAGTTTCTGTCTCTAAGAGTAGTGGTGACAGATCTCAGAAAACTTATCTTAAATAGGAAATTTATTTTTGTCTTTTGTCTTGCCGAAAACTCAGGTTAGATTCAAAATTGTTGGTACATTAATTTCTGAAATTTTCCTGACCAAATTTTTTTCAATTAGGTACTATTCGTATATAATTAAATTAACCTATAAATTTCCCCTTAAACACACATACATAAATAAATTACGCCTATATTCCCGAAGGGGTAAGCAGAGGTGAACTAGCACCCACGTTTCGCCAATTATGTTAGGGCCCATGTAATAGGTGGCGAGCCTGTTGCCATTTATCGGGCACAAAAGTCGCAGTATATTGCTAGGTGGTATAAGAGGAATGCTGCTCCCATTCCTCATCACTGATTTATCCTTAGTCGCCTTTTACGACACCCACGGGAGGGATTTGGGGTGGTAACAATTGTATTCTACTCTGCCGTCACCACACGGCGGCTTAAGCACACGACATTAAATAAAAATGTTCTGACCGAATTTGTATAGAATACCATATAGTCCCTACATGTAAACGCAAAAACACCTACCTATTATTTATTTCTATTTTTATAAACAGAAATTTTGATGATTTGGCTGTTAGCGAAATTTTCATGTGATATCGATTGTACTTACTGATTATTGCCGGTTATACTAAGCCCAACTGTTTTCAGATACTTTCTAATAGTATAATATTTCTGATACCTACCTGATAGGAATTCGGAAAGTTCGTGAACATAGAGTTACCCTTAATATTTAAATTATTTTCGATCATTTTGTTCTATATACGTAGCTTAAATAAACTATACCACTTTTAATTTCAAATGCGCATACAAGTCTCAAATGTGCGCCGGCGCAAGCTCCTGCTCTACATGGGATGCAATACAAAAACCTACTCCAATAAGAGCTTTATATTTGTAGTTTCTTGAAAATAATAGAATTTCAAATATTGTTACATCATAGGCACCTACTGCACAGTGAATGTCAAAAATGTTGTCGAAACAGTGACGGCAATAAAACACAATTGACAAAAAAACGCGCATTCAATGTAAACACATAGACGGCAGCTCCAATAAATCAGACAATGGTAGCATATTCGGAAAGTGCGGAACGAAGTGAGAACGACGGCCGGTCAATGCGTTCGCTAGCCAATTTGCATAACTTAACCCTTGGACACAGTGCTTTAGTGCAGCAAAAAAGGCAGAACGCATTAGCTGACGAGCCGGTGAAAGCGACGAGCCATGCCGCGCTCCCGATTTGAATATATCACACGAAATATATTGCCTAAATCGTTTTTATGGTCTTTCTAGGAGATTGCCGCGATTTTATGTCGAGCTGCACCGTTAGATTAGAGATAACCACCGGTGTTAATTTTCTCGCGGTGCTAATAATAGAAACGGGAATTTTTACGCGTCACAGATAAACAACGGAGTATTTTAATAGTTTCCTTTAAATTGTTTATAGATTTCCTTGAAAACAAATTGGTGCGTGGTGACGTAGCAGAATACAGTACTCACCACATCTACATGCAGCATTTGGATGTGGTGGGCGACTGAGGAAGTTTTCTGGACCTCTGGATAATAACGCATCCGGGGTTCCACGCACAGTGGCCTAGAGTTGTATGTATTTACTACATAAGACACAATCAATACTTACTATTTAATTTTATGGTGTGTTCGACGAGAGATTTCACAGAGGATGGATACATTAGGTTAAGGATAATCTTGATAAAGGAAATAATATAAGTATAGTGATGGCGAATTAAAATTTCCATTTTATATGCAAAATTTACATACCTACATCTGTTAATTAGCAAAGAAAAAATCCAACTCAAAACTCTTCTATTAAAGCGTCAAGAATTACAATGTGTTTTTCGTTATTATTACTGAGATGTAGGCTAGACTCGATCAAAATAAAACCTCAAGAACTTTATACTAGGCTAACAATTTAGCTCCTACTAAAAGCTTTCGTGCCCTTAATACGATTCTTGATAAACGATAATACTGGGAAGATAGAAGTGCACCTTGTGTTCCCGAAAGAGGAAGATACTGTATCCAAGAATATACTACTTTTTGGGAGCATAATTAATTAGTCCAATTACAATAGCTAATTAGTCATTAACTCGAATGAACCGGTTTTTGGCAAGTTCGTTCCAATGGTGACAGTATCCCATATTTGTACAGAACCTACATAGAAGCAAGGACCGGTGGAAAATACCGCATTACAATGTTGATACACAACAGTGTCATCTGTATTTTAGATACATAAATAGTTAGTTTAAAGCGCAATCCAAATACAAAGTTAATGCCGAAAGGAACAAATTTAATATTAAATTATTGCTTCCCTATTCACAATTTAAAAAAAGGGATTTGTCAACAGTAATAAGTGGCTGGTTTTGTTTTATACGATCAAATTTTGAAGTTAAAACCGTCATACTGTAATACCGTAGTACATACCGTAATGCGACTTTTGTGCCCGATAAATGGCAATAGGCTCGCCACCTATTACATAGGACCTAGCATAATTGGCGAAGCGTGGGTGCTAGTTCACCTCTGCCTACCCCTTCCGGCGTGAATTATATATGTATGTATGTATGTAAAACCGTCATCGCAACATACGTTTACTTTCATAGCACATGTGACATTGTCGAATGGTGATAGCGTTGGTGATGTGATGTGCGAAGAGGTCCCGGGTTCGAATCCTAATACTAAGGATAAATATTTGTATGCTGGGCACGGGTATTTGTTACTATTGTAGTTCATGTTTTTAAGATTTAAATTTTTTAGATTTATATATATTTTAAATTATTACATTATGCCGTGTGGTGACGGCAGAGTAGAATACAATTGTCACCACCCCAAATCTCTACCGTGGGTACCAGTGGCGTGGCGTGAAAGAACAAGTTAGGCAAGCCACAATTATATGAAGCCTCTTATGGTTTAAGCATTAACTTTTAACACCGCCTGCTAGGACACGGCTACAACTGTTCAACGCCATCTAGTGACGAAGCGGAGAACTACGTTGCCACTTTTGCGTGCTTGTGCTTTGTTTTATACAGCCAGAAAGACGATTCAACCCGGTCCGGAGCGGCTTGCAGGAGCGGCGCACGACCGCGATATTGAGTGCAGTTCACAAAAGAAATTCCGCTTTTATGGCTATTGCAATAAGATCTAAAATATTTACTTTTGACGGAACTTGTTTTCGTGGGAGTTTATTACTAATGTGTGCGTGTGTCGTAGTGTATCGATGCATAAGCGCGTAGGCTGCCGAAATGCCGGCTTGATGCCGGCTTGTAGCCAAACTTTAGGTACCATTTCGCGTTGCGTGCGCCTGACAAGACTACGCTTGTCTGTGTGCGTGCAGGCGCTGTATAGCATGCGTCCATAACTCGATGTTTAGCGAGTTAGTTGAAGGAATCTAGAGAGCGGGAGCGAATTGTATGTACCTGTGTTGCATATTGTTTCGCGCGCGTTTAATACTGTTATGATAAGATTATATTGATGGATTTTTTTTATTTGCTTATAAAATGGTATTGTACTTGAATTATGGTAATGATTTTTTTATGCTCGCTCGTTTGGTACGGCTGTTGGGAATCGGGTTATATGGACGCTCCGCCACTGGTGGGTACACAAGGCGACTAAGGATAAATCAGTAATGAGGAATGGGCAGCAGAGTTACTTCCTATACCATCTAGCTATGTACCTACTGTGACTTTTGTGCCCGATAAATGGCAATAGGCTCGACACTTAATACATGGGACCTAACATAACTGGCGAAACGTGGGTGCTAGTTCACCTCTGCCTACCCCTTCGGGGATATAGGCGTGATTTATGTATTTAAAATTATTACATAAGTATTCAATTTGTTTCGCCATCTAATTAGGTACCATTTTATTTTATTTTTTACGTGTTTTGAGTTACGTGTGTAAAAATCACTTAAAAATAAATAATATCAAAATGAACACTGGACATTCGTAACATCCACATATTACACCTGTCACAGATAAAAAAGTGGAACCTTTCCCATGGTTGACCGTCAAAGAGAATAGTGTATTACCTGCGCCTTGATGTGTTCAATAGGAATTTTGTGTGTATGAAGGAAGAGAATGGTTATCTTATTAGACAGTGCTGATTGATGTAGTTAGCTATGACTTCCGAGATGTTAAAAGCATTCAATCTAATGACAAGGTGAAACAGCACATAAAACACTCGCCGTATAATTAAGGGTCATTCAATTTCTCTGTCGTATGTAGTGACGCCATATTTAATTTGTCGCCCGCCTAATGAATACCTTTGTTCTTGTTGGAACTATATTACGGTAACTGTTACAATGGGAGCTCGGCTTATATCATTAGGCCAGGATATAGTTAATTAACGAAATTGTTATTTAGAAACATGTTGGGGCGAAGCTTAGGCGCGCCGAGCGAAAAAACCTGCCAAATGACCGCGAGCGCGTCGTATCGAGAATCGATACATATAATCGATACTTATAAATCGACTCTGTTATGAGACGATAAAATCGGCCGACCGCCGCCGGCTACCGGGCGTTGGCTAAGCGACGATTACTCGCCGCTCTTCTTATTTTGTTGCTGGCCACTCGATGCGAGATTATCGATAAAATAATTAAATGGTTACTCTCGAAATCGATTCTCGAGTGTTGTTATCGGGAGACGTGTTATTTGTTCCCTTTTGCGGGCAATAGGTGCCTCCCCCGACCGGTCTCGCTTTTTGTTTGATAATCGATATTTTTTAAATCGCATATGCTTTTTTGGATCGGTTACGCATTCCATTGTGTTGTGAGGACGCGCAGCCTCTCGTCGAATCAGGAGAAATTGGAATTCTGACTCAGCCGGGACGCTTCTAAGAATTGTTAGTTTGCAATCTTATTGGAGTAGATCTGAGTGGATGACCGCTACTGCTGTCACCATAGCGACCGGCAGCGGCTGCGACACATCAAAACAACAAATTAATCACTCATCCGGCCGTCGTGACCACTCAAAAAAAATCCAAATAACATTCCTACGTGTCACGTTGTGAGATTTTCTGTTAATTAACTCCACCTCGAAGGTATCCTAAGACGGTGCTCGGCGACACGTTTTAATTCGGAGGCTGGGCGAGCTCTTAATTGTGGCGCGGTGATAACTATGGCCCACTGATTTATGGCTCCGGCTTACGTATAAACGCCTTTGTCGGTCTCTAACCCTTATCGGCACACTTAGACACGGCTTCCGCTGCCCAGGACCGTCTTGCTCGTTTTACATTCGACTCCAACCTCCGAACGGTAGCGAAAACTACAGCGCCGCTGTCTATGGAACCAAATCTTAACATTCGACCAATCTGGAGGAGGAGCTCCATAGTGCGTGGGTTAGCACGCTTGGACACTAAGCAATGTTCGCTGTAGCCGGTCATTGGATAGGTGGCCTATAACTCGAGCTCCTCCGTGCTTCGGAAGGCACGTTAAGCCGTTGGTCCCGACTGCATCTGGAGTCGTTAATACCCACCTACCCGCACTGGGCCAGTTGTGGGTTATGGCTCATTCTCCCTATACTCTTTCATCCATACGGAAGGCCTGTGCCCCAGCAGTAGGATCATTAAAGCGCTGGTGATCTGGTTCCGTAATCGCTTCAAGCCTAAAGTGTTTATGGGAAGAGTTCAAACGATTTCCATATTATCTGGTTGTTGACAAAAAGTCTGCAACCGTCGCGGGTTCCGAGGGCCGAATAAGAGCGTAAAAAAGGATCATTTGGAGAAATAAAAGCGTGTGAGACATGCAAGTGATGAATTGACATGTTCCCGGGGCCATTAGGGCCGAGATAAGGAGCCATTTAACTCGACCCGCGCCGTCTGCGCGTGCGCCGCCGCCCTGTATGTGCTACAGGCCGCTTCGGATTACACTTACAGTTATTTATTAATTTACATATGTACATACATAAATCACGCCTGTTTATCCCCGAAGGAGTAGGCAGAGGTGTATTAACGCGGCCGTCGTACAAGGCGACTAACTGTCGCACTCAGAGACGTCAATTATCTTTATTGAGTATTTAATGTCAAAAAAATTCATTGAAATCTAGACCATAGACCCGGCAAGAATAGCGACTAGTTTTGAATTGTCATTTTTTGACTTTAAGTACTCAAGGTTATTTGACGTCTCTGAGTGCGGCAGTAAGGGTTATAAGACTGCGATGAGTAATTAAAAAGGTAATGGGCAGGAGCGGTCCTCTTCTACCACCTAGCAATATACTGCGATTTACGTGTCTGATAGATGGCAATAGGCTCGCCACCTATTAGGTACATGGGATCTAACGTAATTGGCGAAACATCCCCTTCGGGGATGAATAAGCGTGATTTATGTATGTAGGTAATATGTAAAAAGGCAATGTTGTGTTCAGCATCAACACGTGATTTTACGAAAATTGTCACGAATAAAATTAATTACTAATGTTGTTGACAAAATTCCTGCTATATTTGGTTATAGGTATTATGAAGTAATGTGTTACAATCTGTCATCATGCTGTATAATGCCCGGTGTGCGTACCGAGATAGGCGCGGGGCCAGTGAGTGGCTGCAGCACGGGAGCTCTTAATGAGATTCAGCTTCCGTCAATAGCCGTTCGGTGCGTGACGCGACGTCAGCGGCCGTAGACGTTCAACATGGAAAATAATGTACCCAATTATTTGGGTAATATTTTATTGAGGTCCTCGCCTACAAAAGGCTTAGTTATACATACCTAATAATATATCACACCTATTTTCCACGAAGGGTTGAAGGCAGAGGTGCCAGAAGTGAATAATTTAAACCTACGTTTCGCAGATTTTGTTAGATCCCATGTAATAGGGGAGGGCCTATTGCCATCGTTATCCTATTGGTATTATTCTTATAAGAAACACTACAGTGTAATTTTGAATCAATTATTTCGCATTTTAGTTTTAAGTTTCTTTCGCTTTAAAACTGATCTCCAAGTTTTATTGACTCTCATTTCCATTATTATCAATGTTGTATTCGTGACTTAAGAATGTTCAATGCAAAATCAGTTGTTATTTCCATAATTAATATTTTAGATTATACAGTCCATCGTTTTAATTCCACATATTCCACCGCCTTAAGAAGAAAACTGACCTAGCCCAAAATGTCATCTCAAATAAATTATCAATGGATGTTAACTTGTACGTCCTTAATCGTACTTACCAATTTTTTCAAGATACGATATCAAGAAGAAGTTTAGTCTTGTTTACCTATATTTTATGCATTCTTATTTATGCATTAACATAAATAGGGCTGGGGTCGGGTAGGCGGCCGGCTGTAAAACCTAAGCCAAAACCTTGAGCAGTATAGATTGAATGCCGCCACTCACTCTCTCCGTTCATTGGTCTTTCAACATTACAATCTCTTTTCTTTATACATATTCATTAATCACAATGTGATGGATAATATGAATAAAAAAGGACTTGATGTCGTCTGACCTATGTGAATGGAAGAGACAAACTGGGCCAACCCCAGATAAACTGGGAACAAGGCAGAAAGATGAAGATTGCTATTTATGCATTCTTTGCAAAATATCTTGCTCACAAAAACTTAAACATACATACATACATAAATCACGCCTATATCCCCGAAGGGGTAGGCAGATGTGAACTAGCACCCACGTTTCGCCAGTTATGTTAGGCACAAAAGTCGCAGTAGGTACATAGGTAGATGGTATAAGAGAAACCACTATTTTTTTTTTCTTGGACACACGGGTTTTCGGTATCTAGCGTCTTGACGATTCATAAGTGTATTGTAATCATACCAGATATGAATATATGAATTTTGACTTTGACTTTGACTTTGAAACGCTGCTGCCCATTCCTCATCACTGATTTATCCTTAGTCGCCTTGTACGACACCCACGGGAGAGATTTGGGGTGGTGACAATTGTATTCTACTCTGCCGTCACCACACGGCTGACAAACTTTAACGATTGCATGTTTTTGTTTTATTGCAATTTTGAAATAAGTAGCTTTCGCTTGCGATATCTCTTTCGTTGTTCATATTACTATACGGATGTATTTAATTTTTGTTGACATATTATAGCGATGTATTATTGTAAAATTGCCAAGGTCAGGGGTTGATCAGATCCTTGCCAAGAAGACTTATGCCGCGTGAGTCATAGAGCAGGAAAACGCCAAAACAAAGCGTGTGCTATAAATTAGTTCGCTTACAAACAAGAAACGACAAGTGGGTTTTAAAATCCAGTGGTTTATTGGCTTGGATGTTTTTATTATAGTGTTGAACAATTTATATGGCATGACGATGGTGAATGACAATTTTTTAATATCATGAAAAGTTGTTGAATAAATAAGATGTCATCGTATATATTATTACACTTAGTTGCATTATGACAACTATGTTTGTTTCTTACATAATGTTCAAATCATAATTTAAAGCAAACCCAAGCTTAGCCAAATGCGCGGTATTGTATAACATCCTAACATCCAATAAGCTACCTGCTTTGGATGTTAGAAACTTATTTCTATATTGCGAAGGTATTCGGCAACGTAACTGCCGTTTTGGATGGCCGAGTGATATATAGACAGCTGTCCTGATTGACGACGCGGGTTCGATTCCCGCATCAAGTCTATAATTTTTCGAACTTTTTTTGACGTATATTTCTTTATATGTAATATGACTTATCAGAATCTAAATATACGTTACCCAGTCTAGAAATCCAAGCTGATTCTTATAAGAGCTGTGTGACACAAAAATTGGCTGTCACCAACCCTGATAGATGCATGTCACCGCGCAGATAAGGGCCCACTCCCGCGCACTGCTAATGAACGGGTTAATTAGCGCGCACTCGCACAGCCTTATCCGCTGATAGCAGTGGCTGGTTTGGGCACCACTGGCTTATTTACGGCCTCGACATGCTACAGATAGATTAAGGTCAACCCTATTTTCGTTACAACCGCAGATTAAACTCATTAGCGATATCGAATGGAATTGGCAATATTAGAAATGTCAATTGCTATTAAACGAGCTTGGTGGCGTAGTCGACAGCGATACTTAACTTTAGTTTATTTATGTGGATATCTTCCGAACTATAACATTTCGGTTTTTAAAGCGTAGAATACGCTGATAGACGAAATTGACAACTCAACACAACGTGAATATTGAAGTTGTACACCACCAATAATAAATGAATGGAATATCAATCCTTTTGAACAATTAATGATACAACAATACCAGTTCTTTTGTTTATCTAAAAAAATTAAAATATTTGATCTTCACGTTTTAACCCCTCCCTTCTGGGTTCCGTAGTCTAAGCGGCATGACAACTTTAAACCCAAGGATTAGAACAATATTTTCCAACTTGTCATGGTTGTCGCTTATCGTTTCTTCCGAAGATCTTGTATGCGTTAACTCCGTGGCTTTGATTGTTATCAAAATAGGTCTTACTGTGAATTCGTAGGGCAGATCGGTGATTTGTGACTATAGAGGTAGAAAGGTAAACTAATCGTCAAATGGGCATTATTGTTTTATTATTCAATGAAACGACAATGTGATCTTACAAGCCCGGACAGTTTTTCTGTAACGCTCTATTGATAGGGCACTTGCATAAGAGTGACGCTGCTGCACATTACTCATCGCTGTTTTACCCTTAGTCGCCGAGTAATTATGACAGCTGCGGGACAGATGGGGTTGGTGACAGTAATAATTGTATTCTGCTCTGTCGTCACCACACGGCTAGCGGAACTGAAGCGACTCATTTTATTTTCCACATTTATGACATATTACTCACAAAACAGCTTCAACACACGACATAGTACTCATAATAGGTACAACTTCAAAACTTAGTGCAATAACTAAAACAAAAATGTTAAATATCCTTCAAAACTCAATGACAAAATACTTAGGTTTCTATATCTACTGGTGGAGCTGTAATTGGCATTTACGTTCGCATTGAAGGCCTTTATTAATGGACGTGTTTACCTAATTACAGGCTATTCGCGCATTTAATAATCCTTTACATGTCGGATTGAATTTCGCAGCGTGTATTCCTTCTGACGAATTAGAAACCTTTAAATATTTGTGGGAATTACTTAAGAAACCTATATTTGCGTTAGTTAAGAACAAATTTTTATGTTTAAGGAGTGATAGTAAACATCACATGGTCCCTAATTGAATCAGTTGTTGGTAGACTAGTAGTGGAAAATGTTAAAGAGGTAGCGACGTTTTTTAAACAACTTTGCTTTTTACAACAAGCACCTGGGCCCGTAGCCAAGTGGCAATCGTTTCATAACGATAACGTGTCGAAGTTCGTCACGATCGGCCATATTACTTTGGTATCTACAGCGTCTTAGCTTGCGCTACCAACATAACTAGAAACTTACGAAGACGATTTTGGTCACGTGATTTCACGACGACTTACGTCAAATCCCATACATTTTGCTTTATCGAACTTTGTTATCTTTGTCGGCATGTTACTTTGTCTAGGCCCCCTGATAGTTAAAAATTCAGTTCGAATATTTAGATGTTGAAAACCATGGTCATATGACAACTTGAAATTCCCAAAATCATCATTTATGTTCCTAATTTTCCAATACTCAGAAAAAAAATTCCAATGTATTTACTCAAACAACAAGCTTAAAAGCTTGTGCGAATAGAATCTATTATTTCAAAACTATAGAAAGAGAAGCAAGCCAGTATCTTGAATGAAGTGTGACGTAGCCAATCGGCGTCCCAAAACGAGAAACCAGCGATCCATCCACCAATAAATCTAATAGCGGCGCAAAAGAGAAGAGCAAGTGAAAACTTTAAAAGCTCTTAATTGGTTCCGTGCATTTAGGAGTAACAACATAATTACCCGGCCTCTAAGCTGCCGGGCCGGCGGCCCCTTTGCCCGCGGATAAGTGTATTCATACGTTTTCGATTTATTTCGTTTTTTCCACTGATCCCGGACGACACGGAATAAATTAAGCTACCGGGTTTCGATATCTTCGGCTGTAATTTATCCGAATAAGGAAGTTGGGATTTGTACAAGGCATTTTGGGTGCTCCCAAATATTTTTTAGAACTCACGACCTTTACGAAGAATCATTACAATTTTGTTTCTTGGCGAATATAACTAGTGCAGAATGTGTCATTAATTGAAATAAAGAAATAGTGCCTACATTCGGAATTGCTCTCTGCCCACACATGTAGTTGATTGATTAAGTAATTGACACGTCCATATGATCTAATATTGAACGAATTGATCGCAATTAAGTATAGTATCCTACTGTGCCCACGACGCTGGCGACATTTCAATTACGATATTCATAAAAGTTTACCATGTTAACCGCGTGAACATTGAACACAATTTACCGACCATACGTACAACTAGACTGCTCTCTAAGCGTATTTGTGAAGTTAATTGGTAAATAATAACGAATAATTACACCTCCTCTATTATTACATAACTGTCTGACGATTACTGGCCGTAGGATTAGTTTTTGTATAAATAACTATTACCTACATTAATTGGTTATTCTTAGCGGAGGAAGGTTTGCTGGCACCTTGAGTTTAATATAGATTATTTTAATGACTTACCTTGTGAAGGTATCTTGTCATTGTCTAGTCAGATGTGTCTGAGCTCGAGGCTTTATGGCTTAAATGCCATAACGAGCTCGTGCACGTGTTAATTACCCAAAAGATATAGAAGCTCAAAATGCTTTTTACAACAATTAAATCATATTTTTGAGTAAACTGTTAATAGACTCAGTAATTGGGATGTCTTGAGCTAGATGGTTTCTTGAGGATGTAACCATTAAATGTCTACTTACTCTAAGCTGTGCCACTTAATAATTATCCCCGAAGGGAATAACATCCACATCGCCATGTAATATGAAGGAAAGTCTTATTTACCATCCTACGGATAGATTTATCGAAGTATTGCTGGTGTCTTTTTGTATAACACCTAAAACCACTCTATCTGTGAATTGTCTTCTGTTCCGTTGCTGTCACCACTCTGTACCGACTAATAAAATTATATATCAGGTCAATTTAATTTCATATTCCAAAAGAGTTGCTAGATGCTCGTCTTAGAATGTTACCAACGCAGATCAGACGAAGGTCTTCTGCGGTGGTTACAATTTATACCGTAATAGTCTTCTTATCGAAAATCGTTTGCGTTGCTGTAAATTCTGTACGGATAACAATAATAATTAAGACGCGACTTGTTAGGATTTATTAACACGTCCAATTGACAGCAGATGGGGCAGAGAGCGGCAGCAGATATCATAAATTCTAATAAGAATCTTATCTCAAGGTCGGTAAGATACCGAGCCACGGCACTTATTAAAGGCAACAAGGGAAACGCATTTGGCGCGAGCGCGACGGTAGCCGGTTCGACTCCCGCCTATCTGACAGATGCCGCGATAAGCAGGTGAGGCAGGGCTGTCGGGAAATCACAGACTTGGAATTAACGGAATTACAAATAGGCCAGTGGACATTTCTATACTTAATTGTTAAGCTGGAAGTTTCAAGCTATGTTTTAGCGGATTGATAAAGTCATTGTTGCTTATTGCTATTTTAACATTGAATAAATGTTTTGTGTTTTCATTGATGACAATAAATCTAAATTTAAAAAGCAAACTCAAATTTCATGCATGGAATTTTGTAAAAATATCTGTAGGAGCTTTATAGCACGCCACCGCGCACCAACCTCTTTGGTTAGCTGTTGTTGGTAGTTTACCCTTCACCATTCGGGCACCCCATGGTGCTTAATGGTATATACCAGAAAATCTCCCTTGGTCGACTTTAACGACACCACTGAGGTGTGGGGCTGGCATCTTCCACATTTAAGGATGTTCCTACATTGGCAATAATTGAGATTAAAAATGGAAATAAATAAAATCTGGAAACTTTCTTATATATTTTAAGTAAGGTTCAGCCAGTTTTTCATTAGAAGGAAAGGAGATAGGTGCCTAAATTGGACAGCCCTGAAAAGAGGAGGTATCGAATGTTTCGGTGTGCCCGGACGTATTGCGCCAAGAGTAAAGTTATCTTTGTAATGGTGGGAATCCTCGACACGGTCCGGTTTCTTCAACTATCTCCGAACATTGACGATGGTCAATTGACGCAGGTCAATGTGCCTGTTTAAACTTTATAGGCGAGTTAAATGCTTGCCACTAAATCTAAGTTAACTATCAACTAAATCTCGTGTTACATTGAGAGATTCGTTGTATGGGAATCGCCGTCCTAGGGCCATTGTTAATTTATCTCTTCCACATATGAGAAAAGAACAAATTTTTGATTGATATGATGTGTAATGACAACAGAGCGAAACATAATTGTCACCTCTCCCAATCTATCCCGCGGGTGTCGTAGAAGGCGACAAGCAGTGTTCCTGTTATACCACCTAGCAATATGCTGCGATTTAGGCTGCTTTAGGCTCGAAATGCAACCTAACTCGATTGGTGAACGTGCGTGATAATTTCATTCACCTCTGCCTACCCCTTCGGGGATGATTGGGCGTGATTTCTTATTGGTAAACAAAAAAATCTATAGTGTATTTACCCTGCCTTGTTTTTCATTTCGGAGATTGGTCTCAAACTCGACTGTTATCGCTGTACATATTTCAGAAGTCTATAATTATCATAAACCATAAAATTACTCAACCCAGGTTACTTGAAAAGATATTACAATACCTAACGTAATTATTGAGTACAACAGGGCAGTTGGTACCTGTGTAGTTTTGGCCTAGCAGAATACAATGATCACCACCCCTGCCTTTCTCGCAGGTGTGGTGGTGACTGAGGGTTAAAACAAGTATTTCTTGTCAAAAACCAAGCATTACGTCATTCAATGTTTGATGCAGAACTAATATTTCCCCTTCTAATGCTTAATTTGATAATGTGACAAGTATTATTTCACTTTCTAATGTTATAGTTTCAAGACACAAGTATTGTTTCATACATATTAGATCCTCTATCTCTTGTATAGCACCCAATTGATTTTAGTGGAGTCAAACTAGCCAAATATCTACAACAACGCTGCTTTGACTATTGTTACTTATCTATTAAAAATATAAATTTGTAAATCTATTCGTCCCATAGTATCAAATCAAGAAAAAAAACTTGAAATAGTACTCACTAAAAAGCATAAATAGATTTAGGGTCTGTTTCACAATCGAAAAGTAAAGTTATAAGTATTTACTTAGCCAGTAAATTACATAGAGGTTAAATCCTTCCGGTAACTTTCTTTGCGTTTCACAATCATCCAACTAGTAAATTAAAGTGAAGATTAACTAATAAATACTTACTTAGGAGTATGCTGGCAACTTTAGAGTTTACCGTTTCGTTTCAAGGTAAGAATAATTTCTGTATTTGTAATAAGTACAGTAAATGCAGCAACCAAATTACAAATATTTTTCGTTATGATTTTCACATAAAATAAAGATGTATTCACATGAAAAACATAGTACATTGTGAGGTTATTAAGTGATTTCACCTTTTCTAAAATCAATGTTTCTGTAAGAATGGAACGTACGAGTTGTCAACAAAAGATCCATGTCAAACGTTTGTCAGTGAGATAGGTTTCAATGGTGTCAGTCAGATTATTTTCAATAATTGTTTCAGAGTGGATTTTGTGCAGTGAAAGTGGTGTTATTTTGCTGCACAAACATCCGTGTTGATGTGCAATTATGCAGAATCATTGAAAATAAGTCTTGTGATGTGTTTTATGTTGAGAATTCTATAGTGGTTTTCACCACCTCATCAGTCATCATGAACTTTTACTAGAATTAAATTCACGCCAAGCAGTAGATGCGTTCAAATATCTGACTCCGGTGATTCGTCTATCTCTGTCTGGGCCTCACGAGGATATATTTTCATATACTTTAGCCAAATGATAATTTCTTTAAATAAATAATTTCCTACTTGTTTTAGGTAAACAAAAACCAATGAGACCTTTTGAAAAGGTGGCGGAAAGCAAACTAGAAATCGCAGAAACAAATTAAAGAAGAGGAATGAGAGCATAAACGGAAACAGTGGTTGTTTGAAGAAGAAGACTGGTTGCAAAATAAAATTGATAAAAATTTGTGAACATTTTATTTTAAATAAATTTCTTAACTAACTATATAATGTTTTCTTATAATAAATAAAACATTACATTGTGTAGTGCTCATGCAAATATTATTTGCACGAGCACTACACAATTGTAGGTGTTCCGATTTACACAAACAGAGCTTACAGTAGGTATCATTGTTTTTGGCAGTATGAGGACGGTGTTGGGATGGAGGTGGTATGTTCCAATCATTATCCCTATTGATGTTTGGATGTTTCTTGATCGGTAGCTGTGCAATCGCATGTGAAATTAATTTAACAATTCGACTAGCAGATGCCTTGTTTACACCAGTGAAGTCACCAACTACGCTAAGGAAACTTCCTGTTGCATAATATCTTTGTATTAATAATAGACGATCCAAAGGTTTAACTGCATAATTCCTAGAACAAGGACATAATATATTAATAAAACTAGGTAAGTAGTAGGACTAGGATGCAAAAAATAATGAAAAGTGTAAATTTTACGTACTGTCGCTATAGATGTAGGAATACATAACAACTTACCTCGACGTAGGAGCAGTTATTGAATGCTCTATTAGAGAAAACCTATAATTAACACCCTCTTTAGAAAGTCGGAATCCTATCTTAAAGTCAGTATCATCATATTTTTCCATGTTGTTTACACCATACCGAAATATTGGTTCCCTACGCGGTCCCGTCATGTGACCGAAAAAATCGTCAAATTCATCTTCAATAAGATCAAAAATTTCCATTTTAAATGACAATAATAAACATTGTTGATGAATCTAGAAATGTCGTATTTGAGGTTATCTTGTCATAAATAGATTTACTTCTCACAAGTATACGGCTACTTGGTAGTGCATCCGATGATTAATTTAATCTGCAGATTACGTTGTAATTAACCCTACTCAGAGATTGTGAAACGCAAAAATTTGTTTACTGAGCAGATAAGTTCGAAGTAGCTTACTTCGAACTTTACTTTTCGATTGTGAAACAGGCCCTTAAAATTGTAAGTTAGAATTCTCTTTTGAAGTATAAATACAACCTGGACAACTACCTTAACATTAACAGTGTAATTACAGATATTTAACATCCTGTACATGCCGATGCACCTACTTTTAATTCTTGTTACTTTTTGCTGTCAGGGATTTTGTCCTGCGATTAAAAGTTAATTAAAAATTGACATTTAATCTGAGATTGAAAAAACGAACATCGCACTCATAGAGTGCGTAGTTTATTTTCTTATCAATCCTAGATGTAAAGAAGCGCGTCTATCTATGATCATAGTAAAATAGACGCGGTGCGAGTACCAGGCTGGCAGAAGTGGCGAGGAGTTCTCGCTTCATGCGCCGGTGGAAACGCACTCGTAAGTACTCTGTACTGCTCGATCTTAATGAGAGTGGACAAACTGGATGGCTGAGGGCCGGCGCGAACGAATAATGTGGATAACACATCTCAATGGAGATGGGCGTTAAATTCTATTTAGAAGTTTTCATGTATAAAGTGCAATAAAGATGGTTGAAATATTTTGCATGGTATTTTAAAACTAACGTTAACACTGAAAGTAAGAGATGGATTTTTTTTTAATTTAGAATAACGACTGTCGTATTAATATTAACAGGTTTTCTAGATTTCCATTTTTATTTTATAGTTATATGACCCTAGTTCCCAGTAAGAATCGTGTACTTCATGTTTTATGAACATTCAATAACTTGAAATGTTGAAGCGACGCGCTGAGCACAAAGTCGTATCCACTCTAGCCCTTAAGGCATCATAACACTTGCCCTATAAGGCGGTGGTATCATTACCGCTACCGGCGACCTCCGCGCCGGCTGCGCGCCTGGTAGCTCGCCCCTCGACCGGGCCGTTTTTACACCAACTACCATCTTAACTCACCTATTTTACTCCTAGGACATCTAGACTGCCCCGCGAGATAAAATAAGCCGTATCCGACACAGAAGACGACTCAATTTTGAACGGGCAAACGCAAAGAATGCATTGCCCTCTGAATGGTGGCGCAGACATTTCATTCACGTTTCTTTCGAGCTATCGGCATTTGGAATATGACATAAATGGCCGAGAGAAGTTCGCTTGAAAAACTTGAAATGCGCACTTTTGTTTGAGACACACATCGATGAAGCTTTTGCAGCTGATAGCGATCTCCAGTGCTGCCTAGCTGTGGCCGCTTAGATTGCTAAGATAAGCATAAATGGTTCGATTTAATTATATTTTTGGTTGAAACACAAAGGTTACGATGTTTTTCAGGCGTCAATAGTATCGAGAAAACGTTTATAAAAACCAACATCACCTATTAATTGTTTTTCATCAGTCAATTATCGCATGCCTATATGTGTTATTAATAACTTATTCGTGACCAACAAATGTCTTCCACTGCGCAGTCCGGTCGATGCGTAAAAAGTTAACTGCAACTCATTACGCTATAAACTGTATTTATGTCATATTACGATCATAATGACTGGTCTACGAGATTTCTATGCGTGGACAACAATTTCGTTGTCTTTGGCATTAATAGTTATTTGTTGTACGTGAGTGCAAAGTTGTTTTTTAACCGCGTGCTCAATTTTGATGACCGAGCTAGCGAAGGATTCTAAAATTGAATCACGAGCGTAGCGAGTGATTTAAAAATTAGAATCCTGAGCGATAGCGAGGGAATCAAAAGAGCACAAGGTGAAAAATCTTTGCACTCGAGTGCAACACGTAACTTTTCATCCCCCCCAACGAGGAAATTACAAAATACAAAAAAAAATACAATCACAACAGTTTCTGTTTCCACCCAGAAACATCCACAACACCCTCCTATTAACCCAAACACACTCTCAACACCCACCCAGAAACACCCACAACATTCACACCCATCCACTCAGACACACCCAAAAAACACCCATTCACCCAGAAACACCCACAAAACACCTATTCACCCAGAAACACCCACAAAACAACCATTCACCCAGAAACACCCACAAAACACCCATTTACCCAGAAACACACACAAATCACCCATTCACCCAGAAACACACACAAATCACCGATTCACCCAGAAACACACAAATCACCGATTCACCCAGAAACACACACAAATCACCCATTCACCCAGAAACACACACAAATCACCCATTCACCCAGAAACACCCACAAAACACCCAGTCACCCAGAAACACCTACAAAACACCCATTCGCCCAGAAACACCCACAAAACACCCATTCACCCAGACACCTCCAACACCCACCCATCCTCCCAGCCACACCCGCAAAATTTATCCAGACACACATGTAAGTACCTAATAAAAATTACCGTCCCTAATGGAGTTCCGAGACGGTCAATCAGCTTGAGTCAAGCACGTTGTGTATGTTTTTGTTCCGTTGCTAGCGTAAACAAATCAAACAAACCTAAAAAGCTTTTAAATGCTTGACTCAAGCATCAAGCAAGCATTATAGACGATCAAAATGTTTAAAGCAAGATTGACGCCAAGCTGATTGACCGTCACGGAAATCCAAGGTTTTAACAAATTTATGACGTGAAAAGAAAATGGCGCGCGCAAAGCAAATTACAAAAAAAGTACACCAAGAAGGTTCCGAGTCTGAGTTTTTAACAAATTAAAATAGGTTGCATGATAATTTCGGCACCATGGAGGTCGAAATAAATAGGTTTAATGATGTTTTGAATTCACAAACTCATTGCACACGATGTTCTAAATTCAAATTTACTTTATCCTCTAGAGGATAATAACGGCCTTTGCACTCAGATATCGAAGAGCAAAAACGCCTTTTCCGAGATGGTGGGATGAAAAGAATCTTTTACAAGCGTCAGCTATGTTCCAAATTAGCAAAATGTAATGTAAGCCAAATATGTATACAGAAGTAGTAAAACAGAAAAACTAATATATAATATAAACCTACTCTTAGAACGGTCTTATTATGACAAGGGCTGTTAGCCATGTGAAGAGGATGATAATCAATATGAATAATTAATGAATACTTACCTACTTAAGAATAAAAAATTGAGATTGCTCGTATGGTGATAAGCCTGCAAAAGGAGTAGATGGCGCGAGAGAGAGAAATAGAGGCGTATATTACAAAGTGGGACTGTACGCTGTAACCTACCTAGATCATCACAAAATATCCGTTTAAAGGCCTATTTATAATTACTGGAATTTTGCTTATGTTAGTCTTTTTTAGACCAAAGCGCCTGTTGCATACGTAGTTTTGGTTCCTGACGCATTTATTTTGTTTGAGACCTTGCAATCGCATTACGGTAGCAATGAAATAGCGATCATTGTACTGAGCGATCAATACAATAATGTGATACAAAAAAGGTGTGATTTAAAAGAAGACGCGACAAGAAAAGGATACATACAAAGGGTCACATAGAAAAAAGGAATGAAAAGAGAATGACAAAAGGATTAATGTCGGAAGTGAATTGAGAAAAAGGAAGGGGAAGGCCTAGGTGGATCTTGTATAATCAGTAGTATGTAAGATCCGTAACAAGTGAAAAGAAGTCATCTTTACCTACCCCTGTGGGAGAAAGACGTGATATATGTGTGTATGAAACGATAACTCTAAGCATTCCATGGATTCACCGTGCGGGTGCAGGGGTCACAGTGTAGCAGAGAGGGAAAGTCAGTGGTAGCGCTTTGGGACTTGTGACCCAAGTGTAGATTTACGATGTATTTTATCTCTGCCCAGCCATATTTGATGCCATAGCCATATCAACTTTATTGAAAAATACTGACGATTTCTATGCTTAATGCTATGACGGATGACCATAATTAAGTAAGTCATTGAAAAACTGCAAAGAATATGCCAGTATTATAAGAATGGAGACTGATAGAACATAAAGTAGGTGTACATAAAATATCCTTAGAACAAAGATTTTAGTGGTTAGAAAAAGAATTTCGAAAAATTATGATCTTGAGGCGGGAATCATAATTTTTCGAAATTCTTTTTCTAACCACTAAAATCTTTGTACTAATTTTTCTAACATTTATATAATGTTAAAATTAAAATCGAATAGTATATCCTTAGAAATTATTCGATTTTAATTTCAACATTTTCAACAAAGATTTTGGTGGTTAGAAAAAGTTCGAAAAGCAGTGGACGCGGGTTCGATTCTATAATTAGAGACCATAATTTTTCGAAATTTTGCTAACCACCAAATCTTTGTATCCTTAGGAATGGTTGACGAAAGCTTATCCGAAAAGTCTGATGCCGTAGCTTTTGTTGCCCACAATGCGTCGAGTGCCAGGTAGTACACGATAAAAGCGGGCTACCGTCTTCACTTCGCGGAGTGGTGTGTTATTAGCGCGGATGTCGGAGGCAGATCCGAGACCGGCCGCTGGACCAAATTGCTATTGCTGCGACTACTGGGCTTGAGAATTATCTTCAACACTATGCTTAATATTTTCCGCTGGATCTCCGAGCTCTTGTGTGATTGAAATAATAGTTCTTGATTGTAAGTTGAAAACTTAATGATAGTTATTTCTGCCCATGCTTTTACCTTTATGACTGGCTGTCTTGTTTGTGTTTTGGTCGGTGTTATTGTAGGTAATACTTTATTCGTATTAAACGAAGCGTTTCTAATTCACAGTTAAGTGTATTCAAAATTAAATTTACGCGATGTGGCTCTGCATATTAGGTATTAGCTATTAAAATAATTTTTAAACTTCTATTAACGATATTTCCCTCAAATGCACCATGCGCTTGATCTGTGTTTAAACCACTTTCATCAGAATAAATATCTTAACGAGGTAATTGCACAATTTACCTTTCAAAATTAATTTCACCAAACCATCACGACGGATTATAACTCACAATGGTTTTTCCGATGTCGATAATGACGGAGTTCCCAGACAATACCTCAAGTTTGTAGACGCTAAGTGGCGTTCGCGGGCAATCTCCTAATACCAGAAGCCGAGATCAATAGCAATTTCGTCCGGCATTACTGCGTAGAGCAGGGAATCGAACCTCTAATAACACGGTGGGATGTGGGCCCGAACACATTTATAATTCTACATTATAGCATGGCTCGTAAGATTAATCTGCTCAATAAGCGGAGAGTTGGTTTAAGCGCGCGTAATGTAAGGGCGTCGATGCGCGGACAAATTGATGGCATTAGCTGGCCGTGGACAAAACATGCCCGAGGACTTGTTTGATCATCAGCAGGCCTAGCGATCGAGGTGGACAAAATCTCTCTCAACCACTTGACAGTGTTTTGTCTCGGGAGTTGGAGCGAGGGGAAATATTTTGTTTTCCCCGAGGAGATTTTGTCCACGTTCCGTGCTAGGCCTACAGGCTACAGCAGTAGTTCGTGGCGGCAGTGCGGGAAATCTCAGAGGCTCGCATTGTTCACCTCTATACTTCAGTCAGCTTGGAGAGAGAATTTGTGTAAACAAACCGTTGGATATTTTTTGTGACTTATTACGACGTATTCACTTTCTTCTGACGCAAAAAGAACACTTACAAAATATAGTTTTAACAGTTAATTTTATTACATAAGCTTAGATTTTCCACAAGGACTTAGTTATATTCTATTATTCGGTCAGCTGAAATTAATCAAATAATTAACCTTATTCTAAGCTAATAAATTACTTTTGATATCTTTTTAAAAAACACGTGCCCAAATTATAGGTAAGATTTAGTAAGGCTGGAAGTTCCTCAGTAAGTTCTTATCTTGATTACAGATTCAATGGGATAAAAGACAATGGTTGCAACGAAGAATCAATCCGAACTTCAAACGTCAGACAAGTTTACATTATATAATTATACACAATCAAATTAATATAATTCAATTAGCGTTATGTTAACGGGTTCCTAAAAAAGGCAACAGGTCTCAATCTGCAAGCAGTAGCTATTAAATAAATTAAGTAATTGTCATTAATTATTCATTACTCGAAAAGATTTATGTCAGTTTCGACCTTGTGCCCTTTTTATTATGTTCTAAACATTGTTCCGAATCTGTGACTCTAGTTGCCCAGATAATCCAATCCACAAGTGGTTCTCTTAACCGCACAAGAAATAAAAGCTTTCGTTGTTACGTAACCTTCTCGGTTAAGTTTGTAATTATTTAAATAAACAAGTAATTTCTTGTTGATCCGGTATATTATGATATGAACCTTATGCAAATTAATGATGAATAATTTGTGGGTGAGCAGTTGTAATTGTTCGTAATAGCTTTATGGGCAGTGCAACGTATAAAATACTTGGAACAGTATTTTTAAGTCGAAGCATCTATTTTAATTAATTAATGCTGTTAACTAAACGATCGGACTATTAGTTTGTATTCTTATCTTTTGGTCTGAGAATGCTTCTCGCTGTTAGTAAAGATTAAGAAAGTCGATTAATTCATTAGCGCACTTAGTGCTTACTTAATATGGTGGAACTTTTTTCTTTTCTTTTACATCTATCTTGGATAATCTACACACGTACACATTTACCAACACGTTGTAAAATGTATGGTATCTATTTCTCGTGAAGTGTACTTAGTATAACATTACAATGCAATTTGTGCGGTGACGGCAGAGCAGAATACGGGTGTCACCCCCCAATCTCTGCCGCGGGTGCTAACATAATTGGCGAAACTTGGGTGAACCTCTGCCCACTCTTTCTATATAGAATGGATAATAATATGTGTGACCTATGTATGTATGCAATTATAATACAATATCTGCGTTGCGCCCAGGCCTTCTCTAAAAACATGTAATCAAACGTTTCAAAAATTTAAAAGGAACAATTTTGGCGCATCCCAATGCGCTTGCGCACCCCAACATAAGATAATAAACGGGCGCCGAGCACAATGGCGGCGCATGAATGGAATGGACCGAGGTCTGGATAATTGCATTGGCGACATGGTCACTGGCTAACTCATTTGTTTCTTTAAAAAATAGTCTTTTGTACTTTTACTGCCGCACTCAGAGACGTCAAATAACGTTAATGAGTACTTAACGTCAAAAAATGACAATTCAAAACTAGTCGCTATTCTTGCCGGGTCTATGGTCTAGATTTGAATGAAAATTTTTGGCATTAAATACTCATTAAAGTCAATTTATGTCTCTGATTGCGGCAGTTAAACATTATGTATGGCTATTATTATTTCTTATTTCATTTTAAAAGCAAGACAGCTGCCTAAAAGCCTTTGCCAGTTCCGTGGTAATTAGTAGATTCTTTTTTACTAATTAGTAGATTTATTTTTACCTGTAAAATTACAAATAAATCGGGGTACTCCGGAACGGGGAGATCGGGGTACTCAGGGAATAACCCATTGAAAATGGATCAAATAGGTAATAAATCTATTATAATACTTTTTATTAATCAGCATTTATTTCTGCAATCTTATTGGATATAACTTTCAAATGTTTACGGTAGTTGTTGCAAAATTTATTTCATTAATAATGGCTTTTAAATGAACTGCCCAATGATGGAGTGCTTACGAATCATGGCTTTGTGTGTCAAAAGGGAATTGTTTTAATGACGCGAAATTAAGTTTCCGAGGTGACGGCGGAGACGGCAGTGCGCCCTCTCTGAGGATTCCCACCGGAGGATCGAGTTTCGCTTAAAGAAAGTCGGTAACCGTTTCGATGATTGATGATGCCAATAAAAGGCGGAGAATTAACCGGTCATTTGCCGGCGCCGGCTGCTGTTACCCCAGCTCAAAGGTCCATTAATTACTGAATCGCATGAGCTGTACATTTATAATGTTACCAACGATTTCAACATAAAGTAAAGTTATAACTTTTTAAATTGAACACCGCATTTGAGACGTTAAGCGAGTGTCAGCTGCGACCACTCGAGGCCGCAGGCTCTTCTAAATAACTCAAACAATATTCGGTTTCTTAGCTCCGTGTTGCCATGGGAACGACAATATTTTGTCCAATGTGCCAGTCCCGACTCAACCCAGGGATATCGTAAGAGTCTAGTACCTATGGGGGATTTTCCGGAGTAGGTATATATCAATAAATACATTGGAGTACCCGAATAGTGTGTAGGGCAAAACACCAACAAAACCTTGAGCAGTATGGATACTGTCATCCTAATCACTCTGTCCCATGCATATACATTTACCCCAGATGGTGGTGATGGTGATGGTGATTCAATTTGTCAGTTCTTAAGTATTTCTAGGAGCTAAACGTAGCTACTTCAAAAATTAAGAAATCAAAGTGGAAAGCTTTTTTAAAAGAAATGTACTTACTGTTTATTCTTACACAATACCTACATCAGATTTAATTTAAAAGTATGAAATGTCTTTTATGCGCCGTAAACGATAGTATTCTGTCATACAACCTATATGGGTTGTAGCATCTGAAGTTTGTATGTTTTCATTTTATTTTCATAGTAATTTTATGTTGATTTCAGTGATCTTAATTAATGAATATCTTTATTTCCAATATCCCTAAAGACAATGGATATCAGTCCGTTTTATAATCTTACATAGGTAGCCACACTATATCCGTTATTCATTCACTCGACATTCCACAAAAGCAGGCAAATTAAAGTTTTATAAATCAAGCGGTACCCGTCGATAAATTGTATTTCTTCAATTAAAAATGTCCAGTAATTAAATATACATTACCACAAAGAGGCATCGGCTGTATATCATTTTTATAGCGGTGCTTGTTACTCCGCCGAGCGATTTATATTAAATTTTATGACTTATATTCCAAGTCGATACACGTTATCGATATGACAATAGACTACTGATATCTAGTCACTATCCGAATAATAATGCAGAAATTTATTTAAATTAATATACATTGGACCAAAAAAAAAATCGTTAGTCTAGTGAATTATTTTAAAAAATAAAGAAAAAAAAATGGACTTTTGACAGTTTTGTTATAAAAAAGACATTATTTTGTTGTTTCTGACCATTGGTCAGCTGTGGGCGCAATGGTATTATCCATTCTGTAGATACAAAGGTGTCACCTGTTCGAAGGTCGTTCGAAAAGGCGGTACCTTGACCGTAAAACATTATTTTCGGTATTTTATGGTCTCTTAATCAAAGAGGATGCTTATAGCTAATACTCATGTTCTTGTCTTTTGACTTTGGTTATATCTTTTATGGTGACATCCTTAAAGCCTGATAAAACGCTCTTTACTTAAATACCATATATTTAGGATGTAGAACAAGATTCTTAATGCAGGTAATATACTGTGTTCTAATGTTCCGAAACTAAGTTTAATCGCTTGTTGTTACATATTGTTACTTTCTAAGGTATTATTTTTAATGGCTTTTCTCGAATGTTTTCTGCTACTATTAGGACTTCCACTTACCCAAGTGTTAGTAACTTGTCACAATAATAATATAGACAAAACTATAACTTATAAAATCACTTTTGTACCTTGTCACAGTAACGAACAGTTGTGGTCGTAGTGTGACAAGGTACTAAAATTTTCAGCTACCTATCATGCTGACCATACATATCACATTGTCACAAGTATGCACTAATGGGCTTGAGCTAGTCATTTTCGTGACAGACGAAGGTGAGTAAAAAGTCATATATTATGCCTCCTGTTCGATTGAAAATTAAAGTGTCATTAATTATCATTTTGAACGCCTCAATTACGAAATTATTAATATTGGTCGTTCTAATTAGGAGTTGATGTTTATATCGAAAATGAGAAGTTATATATCTTAATTAAATACAGATTGTTGTTATTGGAAATTGGTAGGTATAAGGCAGCCTTGATACGCCCCTTAACGCTTCATCATAAGCTATCCGGAAATCTAGAAACTGGTTTGCAAAGACAAATTGCAGTTCTATAAGATGGTAAAATAATTTTCTTGGTGATCTTTTAAAATAAACTACTAAATGTACTACTACTAAAATTACACATAAATATTCACATATTTTGTTTTGCATTTTACACTCCTCTCTTATTATACCAAATCGCAATCATCGCGCTAGGAATAATTCATGCCTAATGAAATATAAATGAAACACAGAAGTTAAACTAGTTCCCAGCTAATGATATTAATCTAGTCAGTATTAAATCATAACTTTTTTGTTTGTTTGAGTTGCTCTACGGCCCGGTAACACATATATTATGATGATTAAGAGCAAATAATGTAACTGAGACAGGACAGTAATTAAGTTCCATCTGATAAAGGAAGTGCTTGATTGATATTTGCAATTAGACAGAATTATGTTTATTATCATTTATTTTTACGGATACGATTTAAAAAGTCCTTTTTCATTGTACAGTCCGCATTGCATCAAGTTATGCAAAAGTCAAATATTTACAGTTAATTTTAATTTTTTTCAATTTGTTTTGTCCCAAGTACAAAAGGGATGATAATATGGCAAGAACACATTGATTGCATTTTCGGGGAGAGTGAGTTGTTAGCTTAAGATTTTATCTTCTTCAATCTCGTATTTATTTGCATATAATCTAAAATTTTTATAATATCTCAAAAATCACACCACCCTGCCCTGTTCTCTAAGGGGTAGGAGCAGTATGCTTCCTTTTCTTTCTTTTATTCGTATCAGTCAGACGTCATCTTGCCATTCACTCGCTTTTAATTCAAATCAGACATCAGAAAGGTGTTAGTGATGCATGATTGTATAGAAAATGGTGCAAAGAACATGTAGAGACCGGCGAACAGAGATAGTTATTAGGATGACAACACTCCAAACCATTTAGCTTTTTTATTTTGGATTAATTTTTAATACATACTGTTGCCTTATTTCCAAAAGCTTCCAGTGACACAACTTCTCACGTTTTAAATAGACTTGATAAAAAATTCGATGAAATGCCATAAATGGTAGATTTTGTTCAAATTATAATTCGTAACGATATAACACAATCACGACGTCACAATAATTAACAGTTATATGCAAAGCAATTGACATTCAGTAAGTTATTGGCCTGATTTATAATAATTTTAGAGAGATTAATTTTTTCAATGTTACAAATCAAAATGAACTAAATAAATAACAATAATAGTCTCATTATTAATATTCTGGGACAGGTTTTAATTAAATTTTAACATAATTCAAAGTGATTTATGCGGAACTGGAGTATTCGGAGTGATCGGCTTGAAATTAAACTGATAACTTGAGGAAAATGGGCGCGGCTACTACCATCTCCGATGCGGTTATTTAAAAATCTTTGTCAACAGTACGCCAAGGAAAGGCATCCCTTATATGTAATAATGTGGATAGTTCATTCTATTCTCATTGGTGGTGGTGGGTTATGGCCCAATCTCCTTATATTCTTCCATCCATAAAGAAGGCCCGTGCCACAGCAGTGGGGATAATAAAAGGACTGGTGATGAAGATGAAAACTATTCTCATTATTTTCAGAATTCCGGTAGAAAAGGCATCGAATTGTTTAAAAATAAAGCAAATACGTGGACAGAAAAATAGAATTCCTACACGTATCTTTAAGTTTTTATTTAATCACAACCAAAGTGTCATATAAACAATACGTTAACTTTACGTGTTGCGAAACCTTAAAGGCTTACATCAGTTTTTATCGCCCTTAAAATATTTACTTGCACGGTGTCAATACTGCTTCTGAAGCTATAAAGAGCAAAGTGGCGATAAACCGCAGATGTAGTTGGATAAATAAAACAATTAGAGTCGAGCCCGGTAGCCACGAGCTGTCCCGACTGAGCGCTCACCAGACAACACCACAAAAAGAAGGCATTCCAGAGATTTATTGTGTATCGATCTCGAAAAGAAATCGAATGGGGCAGTAATCTTGCGCCCGTCTCTGTCTGGCGGCCGGCCACGCGGGACCTCTCGCTCTGTTTCATTCAATAATCTCGATGTTCATACGGGATTGCTTTTGATCTTATTTTCGATTAGGGTATGATGAATGAAAGATTTACAATGTACACTGACGGACTGACAGGGAAATTATTCTATCGGTCACTAGTGAGGGTTTCGTGCGCGCATCGAGATGCTTATTGAAAACACACACCTAATGGGTAGGTTTCCGCTGTACTAATTAGTTGTTGACTAAAAACATAATATGTAAATTGATTTTTTGCCGATATTTTTAGAGTGCTCTCGCCAAATAAATAAAGTGATCCAAAAATTTAAACACGACTATCTCTATGGTAATCCGCGGGAATGAATTATTCAAGAGACGCGCATTATGTTGTAAAAATGTAGTATCCGCCAAAGCGCCGTTATATATATAGCGAGCCTAGACGTTCTAAAACGGGCTAGTTGATTTCATTAATACTTAATTAGGCGTAAAAGTCGAAAATAACTTTCCAACTCTTATTTGAACGGTTTCCGAATATCATTTCAGAGAGAGAAAGGCTAAGATTGGCCTGAGAGTTAAAAATAATCTCATTTGAATGGGAATGCCATAAAGTATATTTAAATTGGTCACAATAAACCCCATTATTAGCTAAGAATCCTTTTGGTGCCACATTAGGAGTTGTTGACTCACTTAAGGTTACTGGGAATTTTTCATTCAAATGTGACCAAAAATATGCTGCTGTAGGCTGTTCACCATTGACAAGAATACAGTAAGCAACAGAGCGGGCAAAAATTGTAAGTCGATCAAACATTGGACGCAACAATTTCAAGACGCATGCGTAAGAAGTACGCGAGTGGCACTGACGTTCATGACAATGTTGTTAAAACAAAAATAACAAACTTAAAAAATATAGTCGAATTGAGCACCTTCCCCCTTTTATGAAGTCGGTTAATGACAGATAATCCCTGGCGTGAGTAAAATCACGTACGGAAATCTTATATCCCCGAAGAGGTATGTAGAGGTGAATTAACACCCACGTTACGTATCCCTTGGTCGCCTTGTACGACACCCGCGGGAGGGATGGGGGTGGTGTCAACTGTATTTAGCTCTGCCGGCACCACTAGGCCTAAATACGTACGTAAATCCTCGAAAACATATTCCCCAAATACAAAATGTAACCGAACGGTGGAGGGCAAACCACCAACAACGAGGGTTGGTGTCAGCATACCCAAAGAGGGTTGGTGTCAGGCAGGCGGCCGGCTGTAAAACCTAAGCCAAAACATTGATCAGTATGGATTGGAATATTGTCATTCCAATCGCTCTCTCCGTTCATCGGTCTCTCGACATGGTCCGTTCCGTCTCTTTTCTATACATTCATTATTCACTAGCACCTTTACGGTGTGATGAATGATATGAATCAAAAGGGAGTGGTTGGCTTGATGACGTCTGACCGATACGAATGGAAGAGGAAACATACTGCGCCGACCCCAGATAGACTGGGAACAGGGCAGGTAGAAGAAGAGTTATTATAAACGTAGAATTTCATTCATGATTGTCCACAATCACGTCACGCACTTCAGTATCAACAGATAAAAATATTGTAAATAACAAAATTGTATTTCTTCATTTAAAAATATTGAAATGAATTAGGTATAGTGAATTATTATTCGATAAATATTTGTAAAACAGTACATTTATTTTATCTAAGCACATTTCACATTTTAATCTGATTACTGTCCGATCCCCTATTAAGAAGTGACTGGTTTACCAACGCCACGATAGATTCGTCATTCGTCCGAAGCTGCCAGCGGAGGCCTGTTTCAGATAAGGTCTTACAAAACAGCTAATTGGCAACACACAAGTCAAGCCTGTCCTGCCACCATTACGCCTAGGACGGGCCGTGGACAAAATCTCCCCGGGGAAAAGGAAATATTTTTCTCCCGCTCGAACTCCTATTAAATCTCAAGACGAAACGCTGGCAAGTGGTGGAGTGGAGAGAGATTTTGTCCCCTACAGGGATAAACCTTTGATTCGAGTGGCGTTCGTCAGCTGGCGAACGGCACAAGGGGAACCGGCTGCGCCTTTGACAACGATTTTGACTTTGGACTACATTGTAACATCGGCCGCAATCTGATCTTGGGACTGTGCAACTACTCGTACGAACTTACACATGGCGGACGTCTAGTACGGTCAGCATCATAAGTCGATTACCACTTTAACCCTCTGTCATACCAAAGACGCACAACTATTGTGACAAGGTATTAAAGTGTTAATCTACTTATGATGCTGACTGTACCAAAATATCTTATAGTTCAATTTAGTCGATTGTCAACCTTAACTTGTTGGTAGTAAAGCGCAAAGTCGATTGAGAAAGTTTGGCTTTTTGTGGTGGCCTGGCGTGCTGTTGACTGTGCATTTGTTAGGTTTAAATCAAATTTTATATTATATATATGATTATAATTATGATAATAATATTTTGTGCTGTGGACTCCTTGGTCTGACTATGAATAAATGATTTCTACTTTACAATATACAAATGAAACGAGGTCAGAAGAATTTTGAAAAATGATTGCCTTGACCCGCGTCCTTCGCAATCCGGGTGGCTGCCAATACCACTCGGCCAACCTGGACGTTGTTCGTCTAATTTTTTTCTAACATATTATGTATAAATAAAATTCGAGAAATATTCCATTGTGGCATAATACTATTTGCGTTTATTATTCTGATTGGTTGGTTCTTAATCTTGTTTTTTTTAACTCATGGTAAGCAGATGACTCCATCTTCTGGGTTGAGATGAAATACAGAAGCGAGATCACTAATACTGCAGGGCTACACCTTGCCTACCTGTAACTTTATTCTTAACCCGTCGATTTGACTCTTAACCCGTCACTTGAAGGACCCGATCTTACAGAATTATGGGAGCACGTCATCTTTGTTCATCTTGACAATAAGATAGTGTTTACAATCTTCAAACTGATAAAATCTAAATTCGCTTTCATATGTAAATCAACAATTGAAAAGGAAATCATATATTGTGGATAGGTATATCGAATACACAATCGAAATAATTGTCAATAGTCAAAACGTTCTTGCATTACTTTCTAAAGCCGCTGAGAAATTAATCGACTGTGCGTTGCAAAACGTCTAAGTTATACCTAGCTACATCACTGTCAGTATCGTATCCTCATTCCCACTGACACCTTAGGCAAGCAGATAATTGTTGGAGCACTTAAACACCAGCCATCGTAAACTATATTCACTTAATGGTATGATCTTGCGAATTCTCACGGTCATGGTTAAACCATAAAATATATCGGTGGCTACCGGTGGATGCCCTGATTGGCAAAAACAGATTAGAGCCCAATCGATGGATATTTATAGCTTAATTAAATTTGATTTGGCAACAGAGCGGTCTTAAATCTTAATGCCCCATGTGAACAGGAAGTGTACAAAGCTCGCCAAAAATACGCGCCTTGGAAAGCTCTATAAATAGAATGTGAAATTGATAAAAATCCTGATCAATATTCTAGTTCGGCGACCCCGGCGAAATGGCTGTTTCGTAATGTTGGTAGCTATCTTTATGACACTCAATTTGATGTGGAAGAAAGTGAAGCCAGATGTACGACGCGAATACTGACAAGCGAGACACGAGCGATGCCGTGTGGTGACGGCAGTGCAGGATACAATTGTCACCACCCCCATCTCTCCCGCGGGTGTCGTACAGGTCGGTGACTAAGGGTTAAGACAGCAATGAGTAATGAGCAACAGCGTTCCTCTACAACCTAGCATGTACTACGTTTTTCGTGCCCGATAAATGGCTATGGGATAGCTATAGCTACCTATTACATGGGACCTAATCTAATTGGCGAAACGTGGGTGTTAGTTCACCTCTGCCTAACCCTTCGGGGATATAGGCGTGATTAATTTGATGTGGACGAAAATGAAGCCAGATGTACGACGCGAATCCTGACAAGTGAGACACGAGCCTCGCAAGAACCGCAGCCCACGGTGGCAGAGTAATGGGTTTCTCGGATATCTATTGCAATAAACGCACAACTTACGTTTTGCAGTTTTTGTGTTAAGTGAGTGCGCTAGAGCGCGTTTTCCCCAGACCGATAGGTTTTTGCGTCCCGCCGCCATTTGCGAGCAGTGGAGTGAAAATTTCGTTGTGTTTTGTGTCTAATTGTGCAGCTTACTAACGCGAGGCTGCCGGCGAGTGGAGGAAAAAATGTAAACTGGTCAATTGGTATAAGTATTTAATAGCTCGCCGCGATCGCCTTATAAGCGCGCCAGCTTTATTCAACTGTAATTACGGAGTATGACCGACGAGTGCGTAAATTACAGCGAATTATATTTTAGGACTTGTATTTATGAACCGGTTCCATAAATTTCTACCACGAGCCGTTTTGTGACGCGGGCCATCGCGTCAGTGCCGATGATGTTTGTGGCAACTATTAATTAAACGACTAGATCGCTCATTAATTAGTTTGGCTTAAAATTTAGGCTTTAATTGAACGTCAGTTTGAATCTAAGCCATCTGTTTCGCTGTGAGTCTTCTGTTCGTGATGAATGGTGAATTGGCAGCAGCGTTCTTCATAATGTGCCCGGTGGATGGAAATAGGTCCATTTTAGTGATGCACTAATTTAAGTATGTATATGTAAATCATGCTTGTTCGAACCCTGAAATAACTTTAAATGTAGGTAGGTATAGTATTAAAATATCCGATGAGCAAATGAGTATGTTTTCAAATCAAATGCATGAAATAAACAGAACGATAAAGAACAAAATCCATTTGTTCATTCAACACATAGATCGAGGTGTAAATCAAGGTCTATTAGATACATGAATAACATTACGCCTGTTACAAAATAGTGAGGAAGCGTGCGTTTGCTCCTATACTTTCAGTTAAGCTATCTAACTCGATACGCACTTTTTGCGTCTCCCGTTGAAACATTGTTGCCGGTAAGAAAACGGTAATAATAACCTGGATTGCAATGTAGCCAATAAAATTAACTCTAAAGTGCGCTGGTGACGGCAGAGTAGAATACCGTTGTCACCACCCCCCATCTCTTCCGTGGGTGTCGTACAAGGCGGTTGAGGGTAAATACAGTGGTGAGTAATAAGCAGCTAGCCATATACCGCGATTTGTGTGCTCGATAGACGGCAATAGGCTCGCCACCTGAGATCTAACTTAATTGAAAATTGAGGAAGTAGGCGTGATTTATTTATGTATGCATGTTAACTCTAAAGGCGAATACAGCTACAAGCTGCAAAGTTAAACAAGTCTTAATGATCGCACGGAGAATGGCAATTATCGTGCAATCGAAGAAAAACATTGACTAATAGCTTGTGTGTAATTGAAAATATCGAAGCTTCATGTAAGGCTTAAAACGTCAACTGATGTCAGTATTAGCGTACAGAGATTTGTTTTTGCTTCGAACGCCTATGTGAGTAGGCGAGTGATCGGCACTGGGATATTTGCTATGCGCGACACCTGCTGCGCCGGAGATGCTTGCTTAAGTTCTTCTCGCGATTTACAACCTCCCGGTAGAAACAAACCCAATAAATTTAATCAGACTGTGACGTAACGCACAAAAAAATATTCCAAAACAGAAATAGCGAAATACTGGCACATATTTACATAAAAGCGAGATAAAAATAGTTCTGCCAATGAATTTATTTTTGACTTACGTTACCTGTAACATAATAAATTTAGAGATACGACCACTTTTACAACTGATATTTATGAGAGAGCACGGAGACAGAACTGTTAGGAAGAACAGAATATATCACGGCCAGCCTTTAATTTATTAAATTGTATTCTTAAGCAGCTACAAATATTTTGTGCTCCGGAAAGTATAGGAAATAAATTTAGTTCGAGAGCAGTTTCGTGACATGCAAGATTTATTTTCAGATGGGCAATAAAGCAACCAAGCTTTAATGTGCCAATCGTTATTTCGATTTGAGGTCTATTAAGTTAGAATCAATATTTTAGAAATAAGTTTATTCAATATAAGCCTTTGCAAGCTGAGTCAGCCACTTTGCTTTTAGCTAGAAAGGTGACATTAAAAGCCATGTGCATCAATGATAGTAAATTTAATATTATATTCCTAGTAACACTGACATTAATTGGCATGTATTTTAATATTGTGTGAAATTCAAGACGCTTTCTTCGACGCTTTTACAACAGCTTTTACAATAACTCTTACAAGCTGTTGAATGGAAAGCTTCGATTATTGATAAAGCTTAATTCTCTGCGAAGATTTCCACATCAGCGGTGAATGTGTTCGAGTTATTTTCCAATGTTGTCTCCACTGATTCACTCACACCAAAGATTTTCACAGGAGGAGCTTGATAACACAGTGGGTTAGTGCATTCGGCCTACAATTGCGGAATCTAAGAAATGTTCGCTAAGGGCTATCTTCATTAAAACCTTCTTCTGCTTGCTTTATATGCACGCTAGCATTTTGTGTATTTATGTGTTATATTGATGTACATACTTAATAGATGTGAGTTGAATTTACACAACTCTGACAATGTAGCCCAGCAATGTATTCACATAAAATATTCTTCTTATTGCTACTTATTAAACTTGCCGTTACCAAGATAGTAACACTACCACCTTCTATAGCTTATGGCAGTAAATAGCAAGTAATACCATCGGATATATTATCTGAATTGACGTAGGATAATGGAACTTCTTGGGGCGAATCATTGATGTCGGATTAAGTATTAGCTTTGTCAGCAGATATGAATAGGTTACATATTTTTGGGAGTTATGTAAAAGCGATATATTTTGTTCAAAAATTTAAACAATTTTGACCTTAAAAACTATGAATATGGCTATAATTTGATTTTTATTTAAACGTTCTAAAATGTTAGAAAAAAGTAACTCAGATAATAAACAAAAATTTATTAAAATAAGTAATAATTTTTCTAACATTTACATTGTAATGTTCAAATTTATATTTTCAATTTGACTCAAATATAGATCAAAATTATATAAAATGTATGAATCATTTTTATAATATTTTTTCAAAAGAAAAATCAAGAGAAATCCCATTGCTCGTGAGATAGAAATTATCAACAGGGAGAAATTAGACATGGGTTTGCGGTTAACGTAACTGGAATACACAAAGGTAATGTCCTCTAGATGTTATGACTAAGGCCGCTATAACGTGATCGAAATCGTAGGTGTAATGTAAATAAATAAAAGATGTAAATTAACGCATCATAAATTAAAACGCGAGTTAAAACCGTTAACTTGTTGTGTTACAAATGAAACACGCACTTTCGATTTAAACATTTCGACACAGTAGAACAGTGACATCAACATTTGGCCGTCTATACTAAGTTTAGACCTCTAACACAAACCAATTCTAATACGGTACACCTCAACACTAAAATCGCCCACACACATCGGAATAGGCATGATCGGAATAGGCACACTTAACAAAGCGTATTAAAGATGATAGGTGTGAGTGTAAGATATATTTGTTTAGGTATTTTATTTATAAAATACCTAAACAAATATATCTTACACTCACACCTATCATCTGTATAGCCCTGATTAAGTAGCATAAGCGCTTGTCTTATGGATACTAAGATGACAGACAAATTTTAATACACTAAATAATTATAGATAGAAACATTTATAATAGGTACACTTGGGTCTCAAGTTCCAAGCGCTGCCCCTGACTTCCCCCTCAGCCACACTATAAATCCGGCACCCGTGCGGCGAATTTAAGGAATAGGTATAAGAGTTATCATCTCATCATAAACATTTATAAACATCCATGACTCGGGAACAAATATTTGTATTCACCACAACATTTAACCGTACCAGGATTCGAACCCGGGACCTCCTAGCCATTCGACCAAGCTAGCCGTCAAATCTGCACGCAACGACCCAGAGGTTAACCTAAACCAAGTACCGAGTTCACAAGTGTCGGAACGACGTTCTCTTAAATTCTATTTTTGTACGCGCAATAATATTATTATTTCCAAACGACACGTGTGAGTGCGGTTATGTTGCTTGAGCGAGGCCGCCTGACAATAAGTTCGTCTAATTCGCCATTAGCGTCGCAGTTTTGGTCCTGCTCTGTGGAAATCAGCGCGGACTGCATTGTTTACGTTTCAGATAGAGATAGCTAACCGCTCTCAAGAGTAGTATGGACATTACTTGGCAATTTCAGGCTTTTTAATCGTCGAGAAATCGGAGGAACTTGTCGGTGTATAAACCATTGAAGTATAAAAACACATTACAATCCACCTGCACCAAGCTCTTCCCTGGGTGTCAGAAAAGGAGTGTTTATTCCGCAAAATACTGCGATTTACACAGTATTTCCCCTCATCGTCATTACCAGCCTACGGATGAAAGAATATGGGGAAAATGTTTATGAGTCATGCAGATGTCAAACAAACAATCTTTACCGAAGTCACACAAACCAAGTCTCAAGTGTCATTGTATACAGTGATGTACCTGTATTTGCATACACTACAGTAGTGGTATTACCTACACAGAGTGCCCCATATCGTCTGTTACGGCCTCAGAGCACGTATCCACAGCATCCTCTCTTGGCCCCGCGGCGCACCAGGCGCGACCAACACCGGACGGCCTTCCCCGACAGGTCACCCGACAACCGGCTTCTAGAGCGGCCGGTTGCGCCACAACCCGCTCGCCAACCACGACGATACATCAACCGCCTTTAATTATTACCAAAAGCTTAGACGTGACTGACATCTGACAACTGGTATGTCTCCGTCTTTATGCAAATGTCCAACGATGGATATAAAAATAGTAGGTATTCTCCGACGTTTCTCAACGAAAATAAATAAATAATTAATATATTTGTTTGCGCTTACACCTATCATATACCCTAAAGTCGAACAAATTTTAAAATACAATAATATAAACATTTATAATCTATATTAATATTATAAAGCTAAAGAGTTTGTTTGGTTAGTTGGTTAAATGCACTAATCTCAGGAACTACTGATTTTTTTTTTTTGTGTTGGATAGTCCATTTCTCGAGAAAGGCTATATGCTATATAATAACCGACATTAACACAAGCGAAGCCACGGGCGACCACTAGTATACTACTTAAACATATAAACATCCAACAAATGTCTGTGTTCATCACAAAATTTGCCCCAACCTGGATTCAAACCCGGGAACTCCTAGCCAATAGTCAGCGATCTGGCCATCCGACGAAGCCGGCCGTCTAAAAGACCGAATTAATATCATATAACATTAAACTTACCATATCCAAAAAACCCAGTGCGTTTATGATCTCAATAAAACATCAAATTGAGATATCTCATCCCCGATCGGTTGAGACAAATCGCGTTCCAGATAAACGAAGGTGTGGCCTATTTGGCTTGTAAATCAATATAATTAGGGACGTAAAACTCCTGTTAACACCTCGGTACGACTGCGGGCTCGTAAATGGAGATCAGTCTGCATATATAAACATCAATTAGAGGAGAATGCGCGCCTCGGACCGCCATCGCGCGAACTCGTGCCATCTTACTACTTCAACTCATGTAGGTATTGTAATTGTTATAATTAGAGCTAATTTTTCGATCTCGCATAAAACAATACAACAACAACCCTTGGATAACCAGGTTTTCGATGTCTAGCGTCTTGACCATTCATAAGTGTATTGTAATCAGACCTCATTTTCATTTTCATTTTTGAATACTTATCAGTGGCATTAAATTAAGTAGCTTAGTAGGTGATGAAATTTTTTTAATTAATATAAAGACATTATGACACGATAAACATTGTTGTTATACGGATCAGTTCTCAAAGAAATCATAATTAAGTCCAATGTTAGAATAATAACACTTTGAAATAACACGTGCGTAAAAGAAACGGAACGTGTAGAGCAACTCTACAACAACATTAAGTTTATATTTGAATCGTTCTCGTAAAAAAAGCCATCATTAATAGAAGAAGCACCTATAAAATACGCTATCTTCGATCAGTAATCAGATAGGTGCATTTTTATGTGTGTTTTCATCAAATATTTTCATAATTTTCACTTCTTTAACGGCCTCTAGTCGGAGAACACGTGCGTTAATTAAGCAACCACTTTTACTTGCATTGAGTGTCGGATGTCAGTCGACGTAATTTGACAAAGTTGTTTCTGGAAGTATAAAAATGGCAAAAAAAATATTTTTATTTGAAAATATAAATACCAGAAAATTATGATCGACTCCCGTATTAGCATCAAATTTATCTTTTGACCTGTTTCTCTTTGTATAAAATGCTTTAGTAGGAATAAATTCTTCTTCCTGCCCTGCTATCCAATCATGTAGTGCGTCCATGGTCATTCTACTTTCAGATTTGGCTTGTTATTATGGGCATATTATTATTTATATGCTTGAGGATGGTGACGGTATCTAAATATGTATATGAAAAATATTACATTAAATTGATCCTTAAAAATTACAGTGCAAAATTACTGACGTTTATGTCATAAATAAACTACGGGCTGATAATCCAAAAAGCGAGGTTTACAAAATTGGCAATAAGGAAACCAGTACACAAACATTACGTACCATCGTCGCATGCTGCTACGCAATGTAGCGTGGAGTCTACAAATAAACATGACGACGGGGCATAAACATCGTGTTCCATTACATGCCAACTTGTGTCTATGGATCACTTATTGCCATAAATAATATTCAAGCACAATAATACACTACTACAAACAAACAAATATTTGAGGTGCAAAATAATGCTGCACACTCAACAGCAGGTTAAGATATACATACATATACTCATGTCAAATTTTCTCGCATACATGTATCAAATATTTTCGCATACATGTGTCAAATTTTAACGCATTATATGTCAAATTTTCACGCATGTACATGTCAAATTTTCACGCATATACATGTCAAATTTTCACGCATTTACATGTCAAATTTTCACGCAAATACATGTCAATTTTCACGCATATACATGTCAAATATTCACGCATATACATGTAAAATTTTCACGCATATAGATGTCAAATTTTCACGCAAATACATGTTAAATTTTCACGCATATACATGTCAAATTTTCACGCATATACATGTCAAATTTTCTCGCAAACTTAGGTCTTTTCTAAATCGACTTTCAACTTTACGTCAAACATTTGGGAATATTTGACAATTTTGTATATTCTGATGTCCTGTTGACAATGAATTGTCAAAGCATGCACTGCTTGTACAAAACATAACAGCAGTAGTCAATCAATTAATATTAACTACACAAAATAATTTAAACAGATTAATTCGACTTACCGATGATAACTCATAATTTTAATCATAATATAAATTATGTATTACGATTACTTTGATCTTAATTAAATCAATGGAGTATAATTATTTTGGTGTTAAACGAAATAAATCAATGCTATTACCTTGTCTAGGTATTAACTAATAAAGTCAATGTATTTTAGGTTGAAAATCACAGAATCACAAAGCCACACTGTAGTTGGAGATCTTTGGACGACCAATAACGCGAGACAGGTTTCCTGGCACTCTATCATACATTTTATTACGAGCACCGTTACACAAAAAAATAATCCGTTTCTGTCAAATCGAAACCACTAACGGCGGGTTCCTATATTCTATCTACAGTTGAAAGTAAACTTACTGAAGTTTAGTTGCCTGGCATTTTTTGTTATATTACGATTAATAACAGAAATTCCTAGGCGACTTAGCTGTAGTACGTCTATTTTCAACTGTAGATAGAATATTGGAACCCGCCCTAAGAAGAATATTATAAACATTGATGGATTGATCGTTTTGCACCCGAGAGTGAAAATTTACAATAGATATAATACTGGCTTAGTTACCGTAGGGTAAAGGCACACTACCCAAAATGGGCACTGTGTAAAATTATCTCCTTATACATATGGGATAAGTTAATTTGCACCTCAAGAGAGTAAGCAACGAGACTGGTGGTATTTAATATTTTATTTTAGACAAGAGAGTGCTAGTTTTACGTAAATTGGCGATACCATCCACTAAATACTATTGCAAAACTAAAATACTATAGGTTTGTTACTCGAGTATTCGATACGAACGCCTCGTGCGACAACGCTTACCAAAGAATTCGTAACGCGCGTTGTAATTGTCCAATTGAAACGTTTTGCATACTATCACCTCGTTTTTGTAGCACATTAGTCTTAATAACGGCTTAATACAGTCTTTAATTATAATTAAAGTGGACACTGATTGAGATGTTGACTTGATATTATAATATTAACACGTACTATATTAGCATGACCAGTGAGCATTAATGCATTGTTAGATTATATTATCATAACCCTGGCTGCTTTTATTTATAAATTTCCCTCACTGTCAGAGATTTCGGCTAATTACGTACTGAAAGCTAATTAGCTTTCTGTTGCTAGCACGACTGTTGCAGTCTTTGATTAATGAGTATATCTTAATATTAGTAGAATTATTTCATTGTGTCACATAATTTATGGTAATTACTGTCCTCAAAACATGCAAGGGTGAGTAATTTGGTACAGCTCATAAGCGATATGGGAGCTACAGATAATTAAAAAAAAACAATTATTAAGTTATCAGATGGCAATAGGCTCGTCGCCTTTTACATGGGACCTGACATAATTGGCGAAATGTGGATTTAAATACGCCCCTGCCTACCCCTTTAGGATTAAATAGGCATGATGTATGTGTGTATTATTAGGTATGGGTTTTGGTAAGTTTCTAGTTTTTTACTGAGGTTTTATACTGAGAGATGTTTAGAACGTTATTAGTTATTAGTATAGGATAATCAATGAACGCAATATTAACAATTTCCTGCAAATGGTGCTTGGAAACTAGTACGTCGTTAGTCACTTAGTAACGACTTCCCCCCAAATAGTGCGCGCTGTGCTTCCGCCACCGCTGTCCATCAGATCATAGCCACAAGAGAAACCACCTAATCAAATGCAAATAGGTTCATTAATCTAGACATTTTATTGCATGTTCTAGAAAAGAAACGAAAGCAACAGAACACGAAAAAATAACAGAATTCGTCCATTTGCATAGTGGCCGAGTAGATCACGGAGTGACGCAGAATGCAGAGGTCGACTGATCGGTGGACCGATCGGTCGACATGGAAACACGTCCGAGATTACTATTAATTGATCATGTTTTTGATGGGCCATCTAATTAACCTGTTGCTTACCCAGTTCGGTACGACCCGGCGCATAAAACCCACAAACGCTGCATATTTACGACGAACGCTACTATGTGCCGTCCATTAATTGTATATTTTATTATAGTTGAAGACTTTATTAATTATAGTTGTGGACGTAATGTGGGACTATTGGCTGGTGACACACTAACGTAATTTAATGTTTTATAGATTAAAATGAGTCGAAATCATATATTTTGGAATTAACTCTTCTTTGCGTGGATAGCGATGGTCGTATTTTTTTGGGAATTGGCTTGGCATTTATCAACCTGCCTCTATGCTTCACAGGAATCTATCAAAAGTAACTCATTCCAAGCCTTTATAATAGGTACCTATTATTAATTATCAAGATGATGGCAAGTGATCGGTGTTAGATTTTTGAGTGAGTGTTATCGGGTGATAAATGGTTTTCATATAATTGTTTTACCTACTCTGGTAAATTTTGCAGCTTTATAATGCCGTTTTACAAATTTATGAATAAAGTAGTGCCTCTCTCCCAATTTTCACCACCCCCAATCTCTCCCGCGGGTATTGTAAGCGACTAAGGCTTTAGATATAAGATAAGCCTAATGGGCAGCAGCGTTCCTTTTATACCATCTATCAATGCTGCGATTTGCGTGCCTGATAGATGTCAATAGGCTCGTATTAGATTGGATACCTATGAGATTGGACTTATTTTTGATGAAAGCTAGGTGTTAATTCACCTTTACCTACCCCTTCGGGGATAAATAGGCGTGAATTATATATGGATGTATTAATAAAGGAGCTATACGTAATTTTGGGACATACCACTTTCTTCATCTAAGTAAAGTAAGCTCAAACATTGTCTTCTAATAGCTGCACAAATATTTTCACTTTGTCTGAAGAGCTCTCGATGCTACTGGCTACAAGGCAAACATGCAAACCGAATAGAAACTTATGATTTATATAATAGAACAAACAATCAAGATAGAACACCATAAAAGCTTTCGCGTATATTATAGTCCGACGACCACTCCCGTCGTTGGCCATTGCTCGGACAGACGACTGCCAAGGATTTACGCACAATTTTCTTAACAACTGGTATAGACGCCAGGGTTATGTGCCAGATTGATACTGGATGCCATTGTGTCTAAGTGCTAACAATTTTACAAAGAGCGAACGCGAATAATCCTAATGGCAGAAAGCTTCTTGACCATACGGGAAAATTGAATAAATTAACAAATAGAGGTCTTTACGCGCATGTCTTATCTGTTCTATAATATTTTGTTTTTGCAAACCAGAATGTCATTTATTTCGTAAAACTTACTTGGATATTCTAATTAATATGAGTTGTAACCGATTCTTCGTTAGAGTCCAGATTGTAATTGTTATTAAAGTTAACCATATAATGTATTTGAAGACTCTCCCTTCACAGATCTCTGGATCTTTGGATGTTGGATGGGGGATGCTGATATAAAGAGTATGTAAATACATTTTGTATGGAAATTTGTAAAATTTAATGTATTATCCCCGGTGATGAGTTGACAGCAGAATGGAATACGCTCTTCCTCGGGTGACCTACAAGGTGATTGTTACCCGTTTCCACCAACAACACCTAACCTTAAGTCCCCAGATACTTTATTTCCTATGTAAATTAAATGAAAATAAACTCAGTATCTAGGTACTCAGTTTCAAATAATAGGGTATTAGCTGTCGCTTATTCAAGCAATTACAAAAATTATGTTTTTCACCTTTCGTTAAAAGCTATGGAGATGACTGTGTTTGTATTAAAGCGAAGAGTATTAATAATTCAAGCTTTTCCCGTGGTTCGGAATTTACATTAAGTGATTGAACTAATATTGACTGGACCTGCAGTCAGCAAAAGATTTTAAGGCTCTCGAAATACCTATATTTGAACGAAAGTATTGAGCTTTAATAAAATTTCAATTATAGTTCTCCCCGCATTATAATACCTACGTCAATCGCTTCCAGAGCTATTCGCCAGTTCTTAAAGAACCGGTTATATAATTTATAGGCTTTTATTTCCTTATAAATTTGTAGGTGAATTAGTTCAGGCGGTATTAGCGGCCCATTTACGACACGGCGACTCGTATGTGAGGCCGAATGTGTGAAATATGAAGTTATTGTAGAATGAATTATGGGCCGTGATAACGTTTTATCACCCACAAATGTTGTACAATCTCTCTGTAATAACGAATAACCTTGAATTTATAGTCCTCTTTACGAAATACGTAAAGTACCGTCGGCAGAAACGGATTGTTCTTCACTGATGCTATCTTTTGTGAAATTTTTAATTCGACTAATTAGGTATTGTTAATTTAAAAATTTTAGATATCTACATAAATAATTTAATTTTAACAAAAGAAATTTCAAAATGTATATAAAATCTTATAAAGTAGGTATCCAAAAATTATCAAATTTTATATTCCGTAGATGTGAAACAGAAGAATGAGTTAATGCATATTTAAACCAATACAATACCTGTAAAGTTTATTTCCATCAAGATGTGTAAAGTAACCTGAAAACCAACACCCAAAAAATCAATCTATCTATAGTGGTTTTTCGCAGGGATGAAAGTCTGACAATATTTTCAAGCGGCTATTGGCAATGTCTATTTGTATGTTAACTTCAACCTGAATCATTTGTTATTGTTATTTGTAACACTTCAAGATTGTCTCGATAATTTACTCTACTCTAGTGTCCTTAAAACATTCCTTAATTATGCAATACTGTATGACAGGTCTTTATACTGGTTTTTTTAATACACATAAAAAAAACTATATAAAATAATTAAAGAAGTTTTTCCTGATTTCCAAAATTGTAATAACTAAATCAAAATTATTGGTCAAAAACTAAAAAATATTAAATTTTTAAATTCAAATCAACAATCGTAGTTCCATTTCTGAATGGGTCCGACCTCCGCGCGCTGTCGGTACCGAGCCGCCCGCCGCGGGGACACGGGCCGCGGCTTTATGGCCCATAAACTAGCCGCTATCCGGTATCTCTGGTACCCGTTACTTTAGATACCGAATTTATTTCGTCAATGCCCATCTCCAGCTCTAATAGAATTATATTGGGCACATCGGCTTATGGTGAACTTTGGTGTCATGGGAAAGTGGTATGGGCCCTTAGTTAAATACCTTAAAGACGACACTATTTTCAAATTTATCTTTTTCTTCGAGCTTCACCTCGTACCGTTTGCATTTAGTAGGTTAAACTAAAAATTCTCCTACACAGCTTACATATAGAATTTATAGCGTTGTGCCCTATAATAAATATATCTTTATTGACTTGAGGTATCTTCTGACTATATATTTTAGAAAATAAACCACTAAAAATAATTAAATATTCGTATTGCATAGTAAAGTCACTTGTTCAAACCACTTGTCTACCCATTGAGTGTACCATTAAATAACTTGCTAATCCCTGTGCTTGAAACCTGATATATAATTGCTGTAGAGGCTGCAATGAAAAACAAAGCTGAAGAGAGATAAAATTTAAAGACACATTAAAATTGAGTTACGACTTTTACTGGTGTTAAGAAATCGGTCGTGGAAATTGTAATAATTTCGACATTGTTGAGTCAGCCAATGACGCAAGTTATAGTATCACACATCCTTGGCGTAGACGGCTAGATTGCTTCATTATTAGGTTTTTTTTTATCACAAGGTGTGAAAATGACTCAACTCCTCCTGACGTTTTTTTTGGGAGTACATACATACATACATAAATCACGCCTATATCCCCGAAGGGGTAGGCAGAGTTGAACTAGCACCCACATTTCGCCAATTATGTTAGGTCCCATGTAATAGGTGGCGAGCCTATTGCCATATATCGGGCACAAAAGTGTCGCAGTACATTGCGACGTGGTATAAGAGGAACGCTGCTGCCCATCCCTCATCACTGATTTATCCTTAGTCGCCTTGTACGACACCCACGGGAGAGATTTGGGGTGGTGACAATTGTATTCTACTCTGCCGTCACCACACGGCTCCGCGTTTTTTGTTTCCGGTTTTTGTCCGGTTTTTTGGGAGTGATATTATATTATTCGAGATAATAATAATATGTTTTTGGTTACCGATGCAATGACTGGTCTCAGCAAACCTTGCTTAGTTTACGCAAATGCACCATTGTGCTCCTGTAAAAAGCTGCCCACCCTTAACGCGACTGAAATCATATTGACAGCAAGAAAAGATAATCACTACACTAACTTAATCCAACCAACAAAAAATATTTGCTCACGAAAAAGGTTAAATGCTCACCAAATTTACATTTTACGATATAGACTTTCTTGGTGGTCCGTGTGGTGAAGGATACAGTTTCCAACAATATTTTTCATTATCACATCCAGGGTACAGCCATCAACAGAATTCCTTTGTCCCATACAAGAGCTAGTGTCAAGTAGGCGGTCGTCTGAAAGTGTGGAAATATAAATAAGGTTATTAGTTAAGGTGCTCATTCTAAGGAAGTAAAAAGAGTACTGGTCTTTCCATGACTTGGAAATATTGGACATTTTTGTCCCATAATCACCAAGGATTCGTTGTTCTAGTGTTTTGTGTCCTCTACGTTTTAAAATAAAATAAAAAATCTCTATGTTTGTTGGAAAATTCAATACGTTAGTTGCGTCATTAGCCGTCAGCCGGTCGCATTGTCAGTTGACGCGTTTGCGAAACATCGCGACGCACCATGATCTTGGCGACCTTACGCGAATAAGACGCATTTGAAATAAATTTTGTTAAATATTATGTTATTTTAGAGCCCGTAGTGTCTTAAAAAATTATGAATAATAAGCCCTTTTAATAAGGCAATGTAATAAGGCCTTTGCCCAGCAGTGGGATCTTATAGGTTAATAAAGTTGCTTTTTATATTTAATTTTTTTCTGTTTTTGTTATATTATTATTTATTATTTTACTAAAATGTTTTAAGACTACATTCATATTGCTATACGTTATTGTTTCCGCTGTACTTTATACCTCTGATTGCTTACAAAAATAAAACACTGTATACATTGTAATGACTTAATAATAAATAGATTGTAATAAATAAGACGAATGCAAGTGCAAAACATGTAGTTAATTTTTTTCACAGTGTATTGATATATCTTACATTACCAGAAATATTTCATTGGTATCGCGGAGCAGTATATAATTACTGGCAATAAAACAAATTATCAACAATGTTCCAGCATTATTGGAAGTAGGAAAAAAAATATAAATAGACGGCGCTTTCCGGCCAGATTTAGCAAAAACAATTGAACCCGAGGCGATTATGTATCGATCTCGTGTGGATAACTATTAGCTGATCGTTACTAATCGATAATGTCGGCACCGGCTTTAGATTCCACTGCACAAGGCCACGGGGGCAATTAATTGGTGAGGAACCGATAAACATCATCCTTAAGTGCATTTTTGTTTTAGGCTGGCTTAACCAACAATCCCTACTGCTGAAAAATGCAATTGGATAATGGTCGTCGGTATCATTGCTATGGAAGCAGTTAGTAGGTGCCGTCAATGCTTCTTTGTTAAATTAGGGATTGAAATCCAAATAATAGAAAAGTCAAAGTCAAAATTCGTTTATTCATATTTGGTATGGTTACAATACACATATGAATCGACAAGAGACTAGACAGCAAAATCCGTGTGTTAGGTACTGTGTTGGTATCGAAATTAGTGCTTATAAAGGAAAAGCAGTAGCAGTGCATTGGTATAATTGTGGTATAGAAGGAGAAGAAGGCCAAAGAAAAAATGGATGGGTAGTGGAAAGGTGAATATGACAGTGAGAGGAATGGATGAGAAATTGGTGAAGAATACAGAGGAGTGGAATAAGAAAATTTGTTGTTCCGACTCTGCCTCCTAGAGCCAGTTAAGGACAGGAAGAAGAGGAACAAGTGCACTGGTTTACCATTGAAATGGTCAAATTTCACTTAAACTACCGTACAATGGTATGAATGTTGAGAATTATAAGCAAAAGGGAAATGGCTAAAACTATAAAGGAAAGATACAAGAGAATCTAAGTTGACTCATGACGAGGGATAAAGAAGACACAGCAGCCCCTTGTAGAATAAAAAAGGTTAGAATTAGGTGGATATATTATTACAGAAAATACTAGGCAGAGACTTCGACTTCAAGTGTAATCCAATTCTGGGCTCAAGCGCCTCTAAAATAAGATTTAATTTCATTCTGACAGGACAACCGGCCCGATCCCGGTCCTCCTTACCGTCCATTCCCTCTCACCTTGACCTATTTACAACGTTAGGCGTTACAAAACTCAATAAATCAACACAATCAATTAGTGAGGATGTTCAACCTTCGATTGGTACGAAAGCTGTTTGCCTCACGCGGGCGCCGTCGAGCTATAAATATAGTGTCGTAACTAATCGAGAGGAAAAAACTCCAAGAACCTAGCCACATGACGTCCGCTGATTTATGGGGCTGACTGCACCGGGCTGCGACCTACGGTACCAATTGGGCTTATAGCCTAAAATAATGTAATTTATCGTAATGATTGAGCTCGGTCCCGTTGCGATGCTGTGGCGCAATGCTCTGGAGTGGCTGAACCGAATGCGCTTAGAGGTCATAGTGATAGCATAAGGCTTGCAAAAACATCCATCGATGGACGCAAAATAGCACCAAGACGTCTTCTAGATAAATTCTATAAATTTACTAGCTGACTCGACAAACGTGGTTTTGCCGATGTCTTAGGGGTATAAAAAATAACCTCCGACCTAATTATCAGACCTACCAAATATAGGTACACAAAAAATTTCATGAAAATCGATCTAGCCGTTTCGAACTAGTTCGATAACAAGCACTGTGACACAAGATATTAGATTAGATCTTCATGCCGTGTGGTGACGGAAAAGTAGAATACAATCGTCACCACCCCCAACCTCTCCCGAAGGTGTCGTACAAGGTGGCACCGTTTCTCTCATGCCACCTAGTAATATATTGAGATTAACAACAAAACACTAGAACTTAAACGACAGTCAAAGAAAATACTGGCTTTAAGGGAAGTTTGTAGTAAGTTGGTCATGAACAGCCCTTACACTTCTCAGATATTCAGAAATAGACAATACATGTAGAGAGTTTGTAAAAGACGAAGAACTTGGATCTTGAGACTTATATTTTGATATAATCATTTATGATTCATAAGAAAACAGAGAAGATTCTATCATCGACACCAACTGATGTAGGAAAAGAGAGTTTGTTTTGACAACATCTAAATTGTTAACCTTACAATCGTTATACAAACGAACAAAATGTTGATTACAGGTGTAATAATAATTATGCCCTATTGGCAATGACGATTATCGTCATTTAATAGATCGTGTAAATAACTCACAGGCCGACATCCACACGGGCCTTACCAGCAAGCGGTTGATTTCCTTGAAACAATATTTATACGTCTGTCCGAGAGCATGACTGTTTGCTAGAATGTTTATAATAAAACGGGCGCCATTTTAATTAGCCCATTATTCATGGCAATGATTATTATTGATTTCAAACGCTGTTACACCGATGATCTATTGGTTTTGAATTGGTTTCATTTGCATTAAAATGTGCAATGCCATTTTTCGGAACCATATTAGAGGTGTAGTCGTGAAGGAAAGGAGATCCTATTGAGTGTAAATACGTTTTTGGTTTATACTTAAAATGTATGATTTTTGCTGGTACATACTGTTCTAATAAATAAATAAAACTAACGCTAAGATCTGGGCAATTAAAACCTACATTAGTATAAACTTATATAAGATTATTTTCAAGAAACTAGATTAAAAAAAAAAATGAAAAATATTTTATTATTAACATTTTAGGGGTTACACAATACAGAGGTTGGATTTCCCTTTTAAGTGTGAAAACACTTGTGCCAGGGAAAGCCAGTCTCCCATAGCTTAGAGTGGTTAAATACATTAGTTAATCTTTATAAATACATAACATTAATCTAAACTAATTCGCAGTTCGCAGTTGACATTAACAGAATATTATATATATTACCTACATATTGACAGAATAGGTACATAATATTACTAGAATACACTAAATTAAAATACACCGAACCTCTAATTTACCGTATAGATTTAGGTTTCACTTTCGACTTTGTCCAAGTCATAATTGTTGTTAAATCGTAAAAGTTTACGTTTCCTTAGTAACCAAAGCATCGCGTGCGCACAACACGCTAAGGCAGTGTGGATCCTATGACCACAAAAAATAGGAACTTGGAACTTGTAAATAATAAATAAAATATTTCTTATACCTATATTCTAGCCGCAAGTAAATAGCACACACACATTTAAGCGCCTGTGTTATGGATACTAAATCACGGACAAATTTTAATACACATAATAATTATCTAATAATCATATGTATAAATATTTGTAATATAGGTATAGGCATCTGCCTGATTGCAGAGGACGCGGGTTTGATTCCCGTATCAAGATTTTAATTTTTCGAACTTTTTCTAACAACAATTTTTTTTGTACTAATTTTTCTAACATTTATATAATGTTTAAATTAAAATCAAAGAAATACAGGTCATATTATTATAAACAATCATGACTCGAGAACGAATGGCTGTGTTTATCATAAACATTTGAACTCAATGGTTTAATTACCTGAACGAGCGATTTGAAAATTTGCAACAACAGTTTCAACATTATTAAAAATGCAATTGCATTAATTTGAAAAACATTTCTATTTGCATTCAACTGTAAAAACTTAGAAAGGACTTTTATTAAGTCTAGAACATAGATGAAATTAATACTAACTCTTAAAATATAAATTAAAGGGGATTTGTGTTGTTTTGGAATCTAGGTCAAATATTGGCAATTGTTCACAGTATCAGCAGTGTGTGATTGGCGTTTCATTCGATTGATCGTTTTTGATTAAATCGAATTAGGGTTATTAAATCAGGTCAGTTACATCACTAACAAGTTTTGTTCACTCTCGAGACGACCATGTCAAAGAGAATTATGGCAAAATGTGTTAAAACACATAAACAGGAAAAACGAGTTCCATTATTTTGTTGACAGCTTTCGTATGTATGTAAGTATGTACAATATTTTAAATTAATTTGATTGTATGCGAGCAAATATCATTGAATAAGGTTGGAAATTTTAAAATAATTATCATCATAATAATATTGTAGCCTTCATGTAATGAAAAACGGAATAGTGATGATCAGAGGCGTACGGCACATATGTACGCCTCCGATCATACACAATAGTAACAAAGTTATTAAATAGGAAAATAAAATGTAGAGTCGAGTCAGCCAGTTTGTGAGCTTTCAATCAAATATGTGACTGGAGAAGTTTGTTAAGGCAGATGTGACGATTCGAAACTATGCAAAATGTGGTGACGGTAGGACCGAATACTTACAATTGTTACCACCCCAGTATAAGACAACTCCTACACCGCCTAGCAATATACTACGATTTACATGTATATTGCCAGCTATAGATGACAATGGGTTCGCCACTACCATGAGACCTAACATAGTTGGCAAAACCTGGTTGTCAATTCACCTGTGCCTAACCCTTTCGGGGATAAATTGGCGTGATTTTTATATGTGTATGTAATAAAAGTAAAGTGTGTTTAAGTATAAGCAATTAACGCTTCTAAAAGCTTAAGCTAATTAAAAAGTGCTCATTAGGTAAAACGAGCGAGCTATCAGTGCGCACGCACGCCACTCGCCAAATCACCGGTCGCCGTTGATTAATGTCCCGATCGCAATCAGCAGCGTGTGTCACTTGGGATTTTTGTTCCTCGTAGATAACCAGTAATTGATAATGGACATCTCTCGCGTATTAGGTGGGCCGTGGATCAAGTTGAAAGGAGGGAAATAGTGTTGTCGACCGTTGGACGAGCATCGAAAGCACTATCGAGTAGCATCATTGTTTGTCTCGGTAACAGTGAGCGATAGTATCGCTTTAACACGTTTCTATTAAAAGGAAACACGAAGTTGTTGCCATGCAAGATGACCAGCATTTTAAGTACCCAATGATTAGTTTCGCAGTTAGGTTTGTTTCTTGCTTTTATGTTACGATTGTAAAACTATCGATAAAGGAGTAAAGTAGATAGGTAAATAATAATACAATTGTATATAATATTGATACATTCCCAAAAAAACTTATCATATTACCTAGGACTTTCGAAAAACTACCTCTTAAAAAATAAATAATGTAACAGAATGATACACCTGAACTTTCTATTACAAGTTACAATATCACTCAATGATTGTTAGAGAGTAAGCTGCAAAAGAAAAGATCTTAATACCTTCTTAATATGATACATTTTGTATTGGCAGTGTCAAGCATACTACGTTAAGTCTGTCTGTAGCTGCTCTACATGTTTCAAAAGATAAATTGTTTGAATAAGAATTGACAACTGTGACGACACATTCATGTCCGTAATAAGCATTGAAATATAAATCTTAATCGTTATAATAATATTTCAATTGGTTAAATTTAATTTGATAATTATATAAACGACAGTATAAATGAGTTTAGTGCTACCGAACGACGCGTCTATGTAAAATTATTCATATTAAGTCGTCATATAACATGCGCTACATTTATCAATATTAATTAACCATACGATGAACTTGTAAACAAGTAAATGGAGTTCAGTAGATTTTTATATTGTTTTTAATATCTAGACAGAACAGAAGAGACATAATATATGATAACTTTGTATGTAACGACGATAAGTTAGTGTTAGTTAAATATCAGTCTGATATTTAACAATTAGTAATAATTTTTGACAATTGGTCGAGTTAACTTTGCATCTAAAAACCGGCCCTTAATCAATTATTTATTAGGTGCTACCAATCCAAAAAGAGGTCATAATACAACTAAATGAGTAGTTAAAAGACATAGAAGAATTTAGAGCTTTTCTTTAAAATATTTTCCTATATTTGCACTAACACTATACATAATAATGCATACACATAGGTATCTCACTTTTTCATATCTGATTGTGTTTCTGGTGCAATATTATCTTGACTTTCTGATTTTACATGTTGAAACACAACGACTAAAGTAAAGCCCATACATTAATTTATGACTATGATATTAATGTATTTGATAATTAATGCTAAAAGACTAATATTCCCAATAAAACTGTAAAAGCAGATTTTGAAATGTTTAGTGATTTGCATTATGCAGAATAGGCAACCATGTTAGAATCACTAATGCGCTTTGAAATGGTTGTAATTAATATTTCTTACAGGTTATATAACAACACACTAAGACAGGGTAGCCTTACGTTATGTATATTTATAATTAACCTTCATAATACATAGGTAGGTCTAATAAGTAGCAATTCTTAATTTTTCTTTATTCGTTATTTCTTTGACGCTGACGATTCATGAGTATAATTATTGAGTATTATGAGTATAATTAAATCGTTTATTCATTTAAATGAATAAACGATATTTTCATTTTCATTTTTCAATACATAAAAAACAAGTGAAAACAGCTTATATTTGTTATACAGGCTTATTGTTTATTCTTATGAATACCTAATTAAAAATACACTGTATAAATAATTAACTAAGGCATTATTTCACCACCTTCGAATAAGTTCCCAATAAATTACTTAACAGCAGTACAGTAGAATTGATAAAAAAATTAATTGATATTTAAATTTATTTGTTGGACAGTCGCTATCCGAAGATGGTGACTGCCGCACTCAGAGACATCATTTAACTATACCAAATGAGCACTTTTTGAAATTATTTGACAACAATTTTATTGAAATCTAGATCATAAATAGATCCGGCAAGAATGGCAACTGGTTTTGAATTGTCGTTTTTTGACATTAAGTAATCATTAAAGTTAATTGACGTCTCTGTGTGCGGCAGTACGTGAAACAAATATTGATATTAATAATAATATAAGTGGTCTTGCTCGGAACAGGAGGTAATGCGCAGTATTCGCGTAAATGCGTGTGCGCAGCCCCAAGGTCAGCCTCTATGTTTCTTTGGCCCATTCCCGCGCAGCCAATAAGCAATAACATAAAATTTATTAATATAAAAAAACTTTTAGTGTCCTATTTTTAAGAGGATCTGTTTTTTTATTCTATTTTTACGCCAGTTTTATTTACTTAACTCTGAGACTTTTAGATATACTTAGTACTTATGACAAGAATATAAAAAATACGAATATAAACAACTGATAATAAATCTCAAATAACACAATTTTAATTGTAATAACTTTACCTTATGTAATTTTATAATTCTTTTCAAACCACTTACGCTGTGGAAATTTCCACTATTCTTGACTTTATAAAAATATATAACTACAATATAGTTACGGTCTGCTATGTTCACAATTTACAATATGTTTTTAATAAGATTTTTAATAAGTACATACATACATACATAAATCACGCCTATATCCCCGAAAGGGTAGGCAGAGGTGAACTAGCACCCACGTTTCGCCAATTATGTTAGGTCCCATGTAATAGGTGGCGAGCCTATTGCCATTTATCGGGCACAAAAGTCGCAGTACATTGCTATTGCTAGATAGTATAAGAGGAACGCTGCTGCCCATTCCTCATCGCTAATTTATCCTTAGTCCGCTTGTATGACACCCACGGGAGAGATTTGGGGTGGTGACAATTGTATTCTACTCTGCCGTCACCACACGGCACCTTAACGGCATTTTAATAAGTCTTTGAAAATAATACTGCATTGGTTTAAAACGCGTCTCTAGGTAATATTCATGGTTATCCTCCTGGTGGGGTCACTTGAGGCCTAAGGTTAGTAAATATATGACAGCTTTAAATGTTAACGTTGATGTTTTCAGTTGCAAGAACTAGCTTGATTGCCCTCGCTTCGATCTGACATCGATCCACGTAATGCTTTATACCTAGTTCAAGGGTCTAGCTGCTGGCGGGTACACAGGTGGACGCGGAGATTATATCTAAACAATTGTAACATTTATTCAGGTGTATTTATTTATAGCGTAGGTATAGTGTAATCTTAAAACGTGTATTATCATATAATACATACAATAACCATGAAATGTTAAAGCCCACTGATAGAATATAATACAGTAAAAGCTCCTCATATTATTATTGTCGTTACAAATTAAATAATATTGCATTTGTTGGATTTTACCAATTCGAACAAATAGAATACAAAATATGTATGAAATTGACATATTACAGAGAAAACTACATGGCGATCATCGTGACAAATGTAAGAGAAGCTGTCAAATAATGACATTTATATTAGATTCGGCCAATCTAGATCATTTTTCTAGACCCCCTGATGATTGAGTTACATTAAAAATGTATAAATTTACTAACCGTTTTGAAACTTATATAATTATAAAAAATATGTTATCACAATGAATAGCAGTGAACAGCCGAAGTAGGGAGGTGAAAACCGCTGTCGCTCATGGCTCGCACCCGCACCAGCGTATCGCAACGTAATGGGGTGAGCTATTGCGCGCGATTGCGGATGCGGATCACGTACCTCCTGGAGAAATTACGCGCGTCGATCCCGCAGGAGCGGCCGGATTCGGTCAATCGATGCCTCTCCCAGGGATAGGCTGATATCGGAACCCGGAATGCGTCATACGTGACGCAGTAAATACACTTGCTACTGCCGCACGGAGGTGATTGACGAATATTTATATTTATGCCCCGCGGCAAGGGCTTGATGAGGAACAAACATTTGTCTGTACCCTTCTTATAAGTTCACGGCAGAAGATAGTTAGTTATCAGAAGAGATCAGGCCAGATATATGCTGAATATGATCCATTCAACTGGTCTGTTATCTTTCACTCGTAAAACATTGAAAGTTATGATAATGGTATATTGATGCCAATGTAGATACTTTATCATTGATTCACTCGATATTAACTAAGACTAATTCTTGTTTCAGGTGCTAATACTGATAATATGTAGGTAACTATACAAAAAAAAGTCATGGCATCCCTTTTTTATGTCATAGTTCAGTTACAGGTTTTCGGGGTTGTCTGCGAGAGGGGCCGGCTTAATTTGAGTTGCTGAGAGAGTTCCTGAGATTAGCAACCAAACAAAATCTTCAGAATATTAGTATAGATTGATAAAACGTAGGAGATTTTGTAGCCAAAGGTTTCTTTCTCAATCAAGGAAGTGATTTTTATTCAATTCCATAAATTTTAATATAACTCACTATTAAAGTTTGGGCTTAGATCAAACTGAAAATTATTAAAAAAGTGAACGATGGTTAGAAAACGAGAGATTTAGAGGGAAAAAGTCGGCAAAACATCTCTTGTCCCGATATTCATCAAGCCGAGGCGGGTAGATAGGGCTTTTTCTAAGTCCTCCGTGCGTGAAGGGGGCGCGGACGTGCGTGACAACACTCACCGGGGGAGACGCGGCGAAGTTATGATTACGTTTTTAGGACTCCTGCAATTTAAAATGTCACAGCCAATGCCCGAAATGCTGCGAGTGAACGAAACGGCCCGAGCTGTTTAGTCCTTCATATAATAAAGCTTCACTGGCAACTGGGCAGCGTCTTAGGCAAAACTGTCAATTTCCAATCTTTCAATCGTAATGTTTAAAATATAGTAAAAATTCCGTATATTCACCGTAATTATACGGAATTTTAATCGTAATACTGATATTTTTTACGAATTACATGAATCTATGCCCCGTTTATGAATCTTCAGTAACATACATACATACATAAATCACGCCTATATCCTCGAAGGGGTAGGCAGAGGTGAACTAGCACCCACGTTTCGCCAGTTATGTTAGGTCCCATGTAATAGGTGGCGAGCCTATTGCCATTTATCGGGCACAAAAGTCGAAGTATATTGCTATTGCTAGGTGGTATAAGAGGAACGCTGCTTCCCATTCCTCATCACTGATTTATCCTTAGTCGCCTTGTACGACACCCACGGGAGAGACTTGGGGTGGTGACAATTGTATTCTACTCTGCCGTCACCACACGCCTAATCTTCAGTAATCTTCAGTAAAAACTATGAAATGACTAAATTAGTGTAGCGAAATAATTTGCTACAATAATTTAGTAGTTCTAACACATGTAGATTTGTACGGTCATGGATTAATTAGGACTGAGATTTAAATATTAACATGATATAAAGTGGCCTCAAATATAAAGTTAATCTTGCAAAAACTCAAAATTTATAAAAAGAAGAGCATACAATTTTTTAACTCGAAATAGCAATTGATTAGAAATTTTCTACTGCGTATGTTCACAGGAATGGATTACTACATTTTTCTAAGTTAAAATATTCAGGGAAATTGGAACCCTGGAAGTTTGAAGTCTGCTTCGAAAACATTTATCGTATGAAATAAGAAACTGAGAGTAGACAACATACCGACAGTTCCCATAACAATTCAGTCTACTTGAAAAGGAAATTTATGTAAACAAACCGTTGTACGCAATTCGTTATTCGGGCCTATAATCACTTTCAGTTTTCGTCCAAAGACCTCACACAAAATGTTTTTGATTTGAAAAAGTCAATTTGATAACTGCTTACGTGCTACAAAAACTTGTGATGAAAATAATTGATCAGTGGTGTTTTTACAAAAATACTCTCTTACTGCCGCACTCAGAAACGTCAATTAACTTAAATGAGTACTTAATCTATTCGATTTTAATTTTAACATCATATAAATGTTAGATAAATTAGTAGAAAGATTTTGGTGGTTAGAAAAAGAATTTCGAAAAATCTTGAGGCGGGAATCGAACCCGCGTCCGCTGCTTCTTTTTCTAACCACCTAAATCTTTGAGTGCTTAATGTCAAAAAATTTCATTTAAATCTAGACCTACGACCCGGCTAGAATAGCGACTAGTTTGGAATTGTCATTTTTTGACATTAAGTATTCATTAAAGTTAATTGACGTCTCTGAGTGCTCCAGTTAGTTGGCTGAAGTGCAAGCAGGGTAACGATACCTTCAGTTGTAACAAGCTTGTAGCATGGGGTGCTATTGACCCACTAGTTAAATTACAATTGTTTCAAATGCCTGAGTGTGGTAAGGGATGTTTCTGCCTGTCTGTCTCCCTCGCACCTGTCAAATTACATAAAAACATTGACACAACAAATCATTTAGCGTCGCCATTCTCGTCATCCAATTTTTCATATCGTATAACGCTGTGTCGGTTTACTCGGCTATGAAATCCTGTGTCCTGGAAATAAAAAGATGCCAATGTTTAGGGGGCAAGAGTGCGGGATGTCACAAAAATAACGGGGAGCATTTTAGGAGATATATTATAACGAGATACGTGCTAGGGGAGCTCGGTACTGGCGGCGTCGTGTACGAAAAGACACGCAAATAAATTAAATTTTTTAAGGCATGCCGCGAATTCTCTTCAATTTTGAAGAGATATTATGGGATATTATCTAATTCTTTAATACAAGTTAGTTGTTTAAAGCCTTTTTGAAACTTAATTGTGCAAAGTAGTTACACCTTTTTTAATTTGTTTATATTTAGGTATTAATTTGGAAAAGACAATATTTAGTATATATTATAGTTTACGTGATGGAGAGAAGTTGTTGTCTTCTATATTTTGTTCAGATATAGTATAAATTTTTGACCAATTTGTATTTTTATTAAGCCCATTCATCAGCAACACTGCTATTTTCATTGAACGAAACAATTGCCAAAATGCCGCTGCCGTTGAAATATTGAGCAAGATCGGTCCTGGTCCCGATAATAATTTATTGTAATTACCCCAACAGTGTTATACTGTCACATCAAGAAATCGGCAGGAGCCGCGTGGCGCCACAGACGAACACTGACCTTATTTCTTGAAGTTAGGGTGCAGAATACACGCGTAGCAACAGCGAGGTAAATACTAGAAATGAGAAATCTATCCATGGAGAGTGGTAATCTTGAATTATTGATGCGGAGCGCGCGTTACGCGGTGTACATCTATTTTTACGATGCCAGGAGGCTCTTTTTATGGCACTAATATATTTCATGCACTCGATAGTAGAAAAAATCCGGAATCTATTCGCGAAATTGAGTCGATAACCTAAACAGCGATATCGGAGACGCGACCGCGCATAACTATGCGGCCGTGGTTATTGTTATTGGCACTTTTTGCCGGGAGTCTACTAGTTTTATAGTATTGGAGCCGATACACAACTCTATTTGTGCCTTATTTGCTTTCTCGGAGGAAATGGGCTTGAATCTGGATCTATATTACTATGGCTGCAGTGCCTTATACAGAGCCTTGTGTATTGCAGAGAAGATAAATGCGAATTCGCTTACTTAATACTACACATTTGATACCCTTATCGAGATAAAGCGCTGTAATTAGACACGTGAATATATAGTATAAATCATAAGTTTACATACATAAATCACGCCTATATCCCCGGAGGGGTATGCAGAGGTGAATTACACACCCACGTTTCGTCAATTTATTACCATTTATCGGGCACAGAATTTACACCCACGGGAGAGATGGGGGTGGTGACAATTGTATTCTGCTCTGCCGGCACCACACGGCTGATTAACCACGGATCATTAATTTATTAGTAGTAATAAATTGAGGGTCGTAAAGGGCCCTTAAGCCATTGGCTCATCAGGTCAATGGTGCATGTTAAAACCACAAGTGGCCACTAGTGCGCTCAAATCCCTCTTTTTGTGAAAACTCGCCAAATGTTGCTAAGCACTGGTAATATGATTGTGTCCCCTCCCCTCAATCTGTGAGGTAATAACAATTTATTTGTTTTTGTCATAGCCGCAGATACGGATTCTGAGTTACTATGGCTAGGAAACCATATTGATAATAACACTGTTTACGACAAAATAAACAACCGAATGATACAAATAACACTAACGTAAGCGAAATTTATAACTGCGTTTCGTGACCTTATAGTACCTACGACACGAATGTAATAATCCAAATGAGTATGGATCAAGTATACATTTTCCCTGTCAAATATCTGAACTTATGAGCTAGATATAGAAGCATTACTTAGATTTACCGTTTTGCGTATAAACAATACTCACATGACTTTTACTTTTACTCATCATCCCCCTTTGTTATCTTCATCCAAAGGAAATGTCTTTACCATTTCCGTAATAATAATGTAAAGTAAAAAAACATGATTACCATTGTATTAACTAACAATAAAAACCATAATTATTTCGCAGGCTGTTCTGTATGGGACCGGGCACATCAATCGCAGTATTTCTAAGTGATGATCATGAAACCGTGCTGCCCAGATGACCATTTTATCACCCAAAAGTAGGCAATGTAAGAAAAAGAAAACACTTTTGCAAAATTTATATAAATCATTATTACGTACAGTTTTTAAATGTATCATCCAGTATCATAACACAAATGCTTATAGTACTTACTTTGGAGTAGATGACAGGTGTGTGTAGTGTTGACTGGTGAATTGCCTCACGGCGGATCCCAGACTCTCCCCGCTTGAAGGGCTAGGGGAACACCGGAGTGGTTTAGTGGGTATTCCCGACTCGAAAGAGTCGGGCGAGTCCCACACACGTCAGCCGCTTAGCTAGCGGCTGATATGGTGCGTAAATGTGGTCCACTCCGTAAAAAAAAAAAAAAAAAAAAGGTGTGTGTAGTGTAAATATTAATTAATTTAATAGTATCTATTAATTATTCTGCGATTTATGTGCCCGATATATGGCAATAGGCTCGCCACCTATTACATGGGACTGAACATAATTGGCGAAAAGTGGGTGTAAATTCACCCCTTCGGGGATATAGGCGTGATTTATGTATGTATGAATGTATTAATTATTCCTGTTCCTTTAAACATAAGGGACCATTGAATACCGCGTAGGATTACAGTTCTATCAACAAAGAGCTGGCAACAAGCAGAACAGGTACGAAGTGATAGAACGGGACAAAGATCTCGCAGACAAGCAACAGGTAAACAAATCGCGCGCAAATCGCCTTATACACACTGCAACAAGCCCGGCAGCATTCCCAGAGGCCTACGATATTAATTAACATTCACTTCTAGCGCTTATCAGTTCCTAGTCACAATTGCAGCGAATAAAACAAACCTTATTCTCGAGACAATAAGGCCTGCAGCAATAGTGGACCACTCCATCGATCACTAGCGAAACCAGTCCGATTTGCACGTTACAGTTGACAGTTATCGAAAGAATAATTGTATCAACGCAAGGTTTATTGATTTGGAATACTTTACTGTTTGTTTATATTTACATCCGAAATTCTAGTAGGTAATTGTTTGTGTTAACAAAAACATGCCATTCGCAAGTTCTCAAGTGTCTCTTCTGAGATATTGTTCAGTTAGAATTATCTTTCACTCTATCCCAGGTGTACAAGACAACTTCATCTCCCTACCCTTCCCACATGTCTTCTCTTCCAGCCTCTTCTCAAACGTGAGCTCAGAAAGAACTCCCCTCTTCTTTGACCGTGTACCTACTATTACTAAGCAACATTGTTAATAATTAGCTCCATGTCCGACTGTCAGGTACACGAGCGCGTGGCTAACGTTAATTACTAATTACCGTATTAATGTGACCAGCGTAGATGTGGCATTAGAACAATGATTTTTTGTGTCATTCGTGTAGACAACTAGTCACTTATATATTTTTTTTAATGTTGAATAAGCTGAGCGTTTGACCACAATCCTGATGAATCCGCCTGATGGAAAATAACCTAAGATAAAATAATATGAGATTCTCATAAAAGATTGTATAATTATGTGATATCGGATTAAAAAAATACAGTCCAGAAAGAAAATACCCAGTACCTTTGCTGTATCAATTGAAAAAGACAAATTTCCCGTTTTACTTCCGATTACTAAGAAAAATGTAATGAATAGGTACTGTATTATCAATAATTAGAACTGGATACAATTTAGAAGTGTCGTATGTCTCCTGCTGCCCACTGTACAGCCGTAAGGACCTTCGCTGTTAGCCTCGGGAGAAACTCGTGCCAATACAGCGAATGTCCTCGAATCCCGAAGAAAGCTAATCGAAGATGGTTAAAAAAAGCGCGCTCCGGGCGAGACATGGCCAAGCCAGCCATTTAATTTTTCCCTCTGAACGTTTTAAGTTAATGAATTATTTAACAGTCCTTAATGCAGACGCTGTAGTAACAATAACAACAGCCACAAATTACTACTAAATTCCTAATGAGCCCTACTGTTATGTCATAACTACTTTCATGAATCGTTTGCGTCCTCGCTGTAGCATTAACGGAGCTTTTAGAACACTTTTACAACGAAGCAGTGGTCAATTAAACGTGTTTTAGAAGTTTTCTATTACACATTGGAGACTATTCGTCGATTTATTGCTGTGTTTACACGCAAATGGCGACGTAATGGCAATGAGAATTAAAGTAGGTAGCGTAATTATTACGATAGGTTACCCAAGTAGTTACTATGGCAACTCTGTCTATCATTTTGTTCTGTCATTAGTTTTATATGAGGATAGAAACTTAATTCAATAAAAGCTGTACCACGAAGACTTTATTTAAAGCGTTTTTTCAAATTATTTAAAGTCGCAATAAGCGGACACGATATTTAAAACTGTTTGTAACATAATCTTAAACGTATTTCTCTGACGATTTATGAGTGTGTGTAATGATACCTCATACGAATAAACCATACTTTAATTTATTTATCACAAAACCCATATCTTTGTCTATTTATCACAATGTTTTAACCGTAAGTCTAGAACGGATTACCGCAAGCTAAATAAACTTCTCGCTATGTCAACATGGATAAGAAATTCCCTCAGATAAACTTATTGTTAATCTCAGAATGTCAGCGCAACGTTATGTTCAACGGTGGGATCGCATGTTCGGAAAGCGTTTTTCTCCGATCAACTGCGAACCGTAAAAAAATAACTCGGCTTCGATTTCCGCGCTAGCTCGACAAAAAGAAAGAGTGCATGGCTCAGTTGGTTCCGTACTAGGAGAGCCGTTGATCCGGAAAGAATAGCTGAAAACGTGATAACAACGCTTTTAAGAAGCATTATACCTATACATTGTTTACGACAATCCTTTAGCGAATCTGTTTGGTGGGAACTATGAGTCCCATAGACCTATGGAGAGCGAATAGAGGACGACTGGGCCAGAAAGAAACTTTGGGGAAGGTGGCAACGGGTATGCCTAAACCGTGGTTTATAAGATAGTTTCCATAACTCAAGGAAGCAATCAATAAGAATGGCGAAAATATAATACTTGTTTTGAAATTTTATTTGATATCTACACAAGAGTCCCGGTTTTAGGCAGTATATCCGTTATGCACTTCCACGACTGTCCTCTATAAATAAATGTGCACCCTTTTTGTTACCCATTATGCCATTGCGCAGTGGCAAAATGCTTAATGAATCATTTCAATTTCGAATGCTGCATATAATTTCAAATTAGTATTCTAACCATATTATCAGATTAATTTAAGTATTGCAAAGTAAAATTGCTCGTTAATGAGAACTCTAAATCCAAATTAGGGCATGTACACACCAAGTTCTGAGGAATGCAAGGGGCGCCCGCGCACGTAGGTGTCCGTCAGCCAGGTGTGCCAGGGGCCTTATTTATGCCTGCCGTGGGCCCGGAGATTTATAATGGCCGTTGCAGTTAGGCAGGGAGCCACCTCGAACAATTTGCAAAGTAAAAGATGCTCAAATATTTTTTTCAACTTGCAAATAAGTCGGATTTGTTTTTCTCAAGCTGCCAACTAACAGTGTTGGAGTATTGCTTATTGAATAATTTTCCATTAGAGGGCTGATAATGAATAATGCAAACTTAGTGTAGTGCAGTAATAATAAATAAGTTATTTATGTTGGCGCATGCGCCTCATGCGTCACCTAAGCCCACAAGCCAGCTATAAACATTGTAATCAGAAATGCAGCAATTTCCACGAGTCACAAAAAATATCGTAAATCATAGCTCAGGAAAATGCTTCGCAGTCAAGCATCACGGTTGATTAGCCTCGACCGAGCGCTTATAGAAACCACGATTTTGCCAATTAACAGATATTTTCACAATCGCACAGTGGCAATGATCGATGGATGTATTTAAGTCTCGCATCAGTAATGGGCCTTGATTTTTTTGTGATAATAGACATTTTATCAAATGAGACAATTTCACTTATTTTGTGATCATAATATTTTACTGCATCCATTTTGATTCTACATAATAATATTACATAAATGATTGTACCGCCCGCCGCCACGTCCATTTAAATAGACGGATGGATAGTACTCATACTGCCAATGACGATATTGGGATTTAATTATACATAAATACATACATAAATCACGCCTATATCCCCGAAGGGGTAGGCAGAGGTTAACTAGCACCCACGTTTCGCCAATTATGTTAGGTCCCATGTAATAGGTGGCGAGCGAGCGAGGATTTAATTCATCATCATCATCACCACCCCTTTAATGTCCCTACTGCTGGGGCACTGCTGGGGCACTGCCGGGACCAACAGCTTAACGTGCCTTCCGAAGCACGGAGGAACTCAAGATAATAAATTTTTTGTCACCCATCTAATGACCGGCCTTAGCGAAATTGCTTAGTATACGCAATCGCAGGCCAAGCGCGCTGTGCCACTGCGCTAGCGAGCTCCTCCTTGAGGATTTAATTATCCTTATATTATTATTCGGGTTCCATGTAGGTAGTATATTCCAACCATTTTCACTATTTCTTCAATAAATAAATGCAAAATGTATATATGGTAAACGTAAGTTTTCTCTTAAATTTAGTGTCGATTATATTTATAATAAGTTAAGCGAGTCGGCTCCCGCGGCACAACTCTCATCGCAATATAAATGAGTGTTTTGCGTATTTACAACTCGAGAACGTATTTGCTGAGCCGGCCACCTGACTTATGGACATTATTATTTAATAACTAACCTTTATTTATGGGTGAAACCTTTAAAATGACAGTAAATTTTATACTTATTCGTTTTGTTTCAACAAATCATTTTGCAGGAAGTATCGAAATGTTGATCCAACGCAACATGAGCTATCATTGTAGTAATGTTAAATCTTTCATGCTGTCTATACAAACTTTTGAATACATTTTGTTTACACAGTCAACCCTTAAATTTGTTTCCAGTTTCCATACTCAGCGTTAGATCCACAATCTGGTTCATAGATTTACGCCTTAAATAAACTTTACCCCCAGCGACGCCGGTGCTCATTAAAGAAGGGTTAAGATTTACATCATCAAGAATTTTCGACCCCACTGCAGTGGATCTAGAGTTTTAACTCAATTAGCAAGTTGGGGTCAAGTATGATTTATTGCTTCGCAGCTTTGTTATTGTTTTTTTTTTATTACGTTTTTTTTAATATTCATTATTTTGAGTGTACCTATACAATACTTGTGTAAAAATTAATTCATGTCAAATTGTCGCATATTATACTAACTATTCGTACTTGTGTTGTATGTTTACGTCCCTTGAGTTATCACTGACGCGTAATTACTCTTAGGGTATGATCAGATGTACCATATCTTAATAAGTTACTAGATACATTGGTTTTACTTTCTATATTTATATATTTTTTATATAAAAACAGTCATATACAAATCTTGAACACATAACCAACCAATTTTTAATTTACTTTGGATTCCGGCTTATGAAAGGTTGTCAATAAGTCCTAATATGCCAAATAACCCGCATACTTCTTATGACGAAACAACAAAATTCTTAATTAAGCACTTAACGTATCAATTTCCCAACAATGCGCCTCCCGCCCTTGATACCGCTGCGTACCTATCAAAATGTCCATGTCATAATCATTGTTCGCTCCGCGAGAGACCGTAAAAATAGTTGGTAGGCTATAAAACCGCGGCCTTCGATCTCGACTAATCATTGCTTTTGTTTGTATTATTAGTGATAGATCAATTGCCGTCGATATTAAAACAGACGTGGCATACGTTTTTAAATCGAAAGAGATCCATTTGTGAGGAGTTTAATTTTAAACTTGAAACTCAAACCGTGTGACGTTAAATATATTATTATAATTATCTATTTAATGTTTTTTTTGTTATTAAATATAGTACCTATGTTGGTTTTAAACGAAAAATGGTTTTGGAATTGATCGTATTTTCAAATTTCGTCAGTGAACAACCTAAAACTATCACCAAATAAGTCCGTATAACGTATAAACTAACACATTCTAGAAACTTAATTATGGTAAACTATTTTTTTTTGATTTGACAACCACACAGCAAAAAAATCCGTGGATTATATGGATGAGATGTTAAGTACGTAAAATCTACTTAACAGAAACATGCAAAAGAAAAGTAACAATAATATGATATATATTATTTCTGAAAACATCACTCACGAAGTTGCCAGTATAAATCAGCAATAATTTTTTTGGAATTAAAAAGTCTTACTGTCGCACTCAGTTTACGATAATGAGTGCTTAATGTCAAAAAATTAAAAATTTTAAACTAGTCGTTATTCTTGCATGGTCTAGATTTAAATGATTTCTTTTGACATTAAGTGCTAATCAAAGTTAATTGACGTCTCTAAGTGCGGCAGTTAGATGAACATTTACCACTCTTTAGATCAGAAATGCTTTATATCTAGTTAAAGCCGTCCTCATCAAGCAACTATAAACCGAATTGCCCATCTCAAAACTGCGTCCAATAACCAATAGTCTATGAAAGCGGCCGCGGGCGATGATCGGCCGAATGTGGCCGAAATATAATTTAATTAGTCGCGTTGCCAGCCCGCCGAAGGTGCAGGTGCGCGGCCGAGCCGAGAGGGGCCGAATCCTTGAGGCCGAGACGTTGCCGAATACGGGTTTTGGAACGTGGCATTTCATCAGATCGTATTGTAGTAGGTAGGCCCTAGACGAGACGATAACTCTTAGCGTTAACATTAACGATAAGTCTTATCAGTGGTAGCGCCTGGGACTTGTGCAAGTGTAGGTTTGAGGGGACAACTAGTCAACACTCACCTTCGCCACCCGACTTCTCTCTCTGCCTAGCCATATTTGATAAGATTCCGTGAAAGCCACCTTAGACACACGTTCAATAATATTAATGAGATATTAGGGGTTGTAACAATAATATTCTGCTCTGCTGTCACCACACAACAACGCGTTTTACACATTTTAGTTTTAATTATTATAAATTATGGAGGATATGCTTGAGCTGTAGATAATTTAATATCTCTTTTTGAATATTTTGCCATTTTACATAGGTACATACATACATAAATCACGCCTATATCCCTAAAGGGGTAGGCAAAGGTGAACTAGCACCCACGTTTAGCCAGTTATGTTAGGTCCCATGATAAATCAGTGACGAGGAATAATCAGCAGCGTTCCTCTTATGCCACCTAGCAATGTGCTGCGATTTCCGTGCCCATAAATGGCAATAGGCTCGCCACTTATTACATGGGGTATGGGACCTTAACTTATTGGCGCAACGTGTATGTTTGATCACCTCTGCCTACCCTTTGATAATTCACCTCTGCCCACGGTATAGGCTTGATTTATGTATGTAATGTAAGTATGTATAGTTGTTTCGGTTGCGACGGATTGGGACTGTGTGTTATGCGGTCTACTGTACCTCACAATGAGTATAAACAATCCTCTCGGATAACGAGACGCATCATAATCTACGCCCACGGGCCGCGGCTCACTCACCGCTGTCACACAAATTGCATTAAATTCGGTTTGATCCCCATTGACAAGAATGCAGGTATAATACGAAACTGGCAGACATTAATTTTTCAGGCCATAGCCATGAAAAACAGCAAAATTATAAAGCTGAAGAGTTTGTTTGCTTTGTTGGCTGACTCAAATTGAAAAATTCTTTTTGTGTTGGATAGTCCGTCTGTCGAGGAAGGCTATATAATAACTGACATTAATGCGAGCAAAGCCGCGGGTGACATAGTATTACAATGCACAAATTGTATTAAAGAACATCTATTTCACCTACTTAAACTCTTTTCTAAATTCCCTTGTAACATAATTACTCGTATGATGTATAACCCTGTCTCACTCCAGTATGTGCAGACAAGAGAGAAGTGCAATGCGTGGTGCAGGGACAGTTTACTTACAGACGTGTTGTCAGCTCGATATAAGTTTTATTACTGTTAATTGGTGTTATTAGCATTACTTAAGACTAATACGAAGAAACACTTCATACACTGCAGAAGATATTTTGATTTTTTATCATTTTCAATAAATGGAATTGACATTTTGTTAAAATGGATATCGTATTTTCTACGGTATATTATAAACTGTTTTCGTTGCATTATTTATTGTTGCCAGTGCTGCCCTGCTATAAAAATTAATACATAATTACGAAAATTTGAGTTAACTTTCATCTATACTTCTATACAAATGAGTAAGATCTGTATAATCTATAATCATTAAAAGATATCAAATACTATTATGATAATAGTAAAGAATGATAATGCGTTATATAAAAAAAATAGAACCAGCAAGGGCACGCAGATCAGATAGAGGTACTCTTTATATTATTTACATTTCCGTAAAATCCCGAAGCGAGTGCAAACGAAACGCCACAACAGTAGTAAACTCGCTATTTGTAGACGTCGAACACGAAATTGGTGGTCGCGCGCCCAGGCTGACTTACTGCCGCGGCTACGAGAAAATGCTAATTCCCACCTCCGCGAGCAGCGCGTGTTTGAACAATTGGCGACGAGTTTATCGGAGCCAGAGCCAGAGGATAGATTTAATCAACACTAGGCCTTAACGGCGCCAAACAGAAATACGATTATCGCTACACAATGGGGTCTGACTTTCAATTACCATTTTCATCGGCAGCTAGGTGCTTGCAATGTTATAGTCGCCGGATAGCGCTGAATGAGAATTTTCCAAAAATTATAAAACGTATTAATTACTATACCTACGGTAAATCCTCCTAGAACTACTTACAGCCGTACTCAAAGAAGTCAATTAACGTTTAACTTGTCGGGTCTATGCTCTAGTTTTGATGGACATTTTTTTTTCATAGAAAACTTACACGCGTCTGACCTGAATATAAAAGAAATATAAATTTTGTGATGGGATCACTTGGGGTCATATTAGGAAGGCCGGGTCTAGAGCAGTCCCTCTATTTCCTTTACATTACATGAGTGGAGTCATCTGTTGATATTTATGTACAGGCATGCAGAATGTTTACCCTATTATCACCAGTGTGTAATCATAAATCCTTATCTGGTTTCATGCGTCACTGTTTAATTGAAACCCGTACGTAAGCCCATAACCACGTCTAGAGTAATGAGCACGGAACATAGTATGAGTCGCCCACCAGTCCACGTGTCACCGGAATGCAGTACTTAAGAATCCAATTTACAACAACCAACCAAACACGACCGCTGGACAACCGACCAAATCACAACTCAGCCCGCTTCGCACCAACCACGCGAAGAGAGCCACCAATCAAACTTTGCAGTGTTACAGCTAACACAGATGTGATTGGCGATAAATCACAATGCACACGTTGAATTTATAATACAGTTTGTTTAATACGACACTATTTGTATGTAAATTTTTAATGTCCGCGAATCAAAATGTTCATGTGGGTTAAGGTCGCGATTTGTGTGGCACGTCATGTTTTTGTCATTGTATGAGTGCCAATGTTGGGTAATATACGATGTAGCTATTACTTTGGGCTTGGACCAAGCCTATCCTAATAAAATTTTCATTTACTATGACAGTTAATGACAGCGCAGTGGTAATATCACAAATTCATCCGACTATTGACTTATTCTGGATCTATTAATTCAATTCGCAAAGATAAAAGTGCCAACGCAATTAAAGCACGCGTACCAAATACAGTTACAGCAATGTCTTATTCCATGTACCTACACAAGAGCAAAGCCATTAATTTTAAGACCGAAGCTTCTAACGACTTCCAGCTACGAATGTTATGCAAACGTCTTTACGAAGAGACCGAATAAAAAAATTAATAAAAACTACATGTTCAATTATGTAACCATAAATTATCGAAAGTTTTAATTTATAAAGGCGGATAAAAATGCAAATACGTGTAATCATAAGGCTATATATCACAACGTGCCTTTATAGTAGCTGAGCTTATTTGCATAGATGTACAATCGTAATAATTTGGATGAGCTTGACCTGAGACCGTTCATTCTTAAAGCCATAAATAATATTTCGACAAACTAATCTCAGATCGAGGAACGGTACCGGTATACCGCCAAGCGACACTTTTCCTATGGAATTAAGGCATGCCTAATGACCACTCCACTGATGAGATACATAAACAGTATTTACACGTATTGGGTGAAAGCGTCTTAATTTGAATGGTGAAGACGCAGATGCCAATCGTGAGGCAATATTCTGCGGTGTGATACACACAAGTTTTCTAAAATGATAAAGATGGCCATGAAAACCGAAACTAGTGTCGTAACTCGCCTTTTGTTTTCTCCGCTTACCCCTGTGATACGATTAGTTTCACAAATCGATTAGCATCTTAGCACCTTAGTAAACTGTCAAACGCATGACAGCGCTATTGATGCGCGATGTTGAACAATAGCTGCCAACAAAATAATTGTGGCTAAAGTTTCAATGTATCTACTTTTGAGTCGGTTAGGGGCTTCGATGCATTTTAGATAGAAGAATATAGGGAGGGCAATGACCGCTTTGGCAGAATTTGATTTAGTGGATATTAACTATAAGAGTGTACAAATTATGCTACAGTGCCTACCGAAGCACGGAAAAGCTCGAGGTGGTATATATACGATATTCAGATCATGTAAGTGTCGTACACCAATCACCGGACACAAAGATTATGACCATTGAAAATTCTACACACTAAGAAAGGAAACACAAAAAAATATTTTATAAAATATAGCACATATACGTGCAGTGATTGCTACATCGAGTATGAAACATGGCGAAGCTTGTACAACCAGCAATCAACTAGAAAGAAGTACTTTCCTGTACAATAATGTTAGTGATTCGCCCTACGAGTGGACTTCTGCATAAACGCGACATCGCATCTGCGCCGGCGACCTTGACGGATCTAGGAATGTTAATTAATTCCATAAAAATTTGGCATTAATCTTAACTTAATATGCGGGTGTGGAGATGTAAAATGTTATTAATGAAATATACAAATAGGAAGTGATCGCCGAGAAATGGTGGGAGTTGCTACCGAAACTTGTAACTGTAATTAATATTATTATGCTTCAATGAATAATGCTCTGTCGTCAGAAACTCCAGATGCGACACATACGAAATCTCTTAAAAATCTATCAAACAGATAGGCGAAGAGAAATTAGAATTGGCTATAATTTTCGAGAAATGAAATGGATGGTATTAGTCCCTTACAGTACAGAAACATGGTATCAGCTTCTGTTTCATCTTTATCATCCAATCGGCATCTAAAGTAAATGTGTTTTCTTGGTTACTAAAGCAATGAAACCGCAGAGGAAGTAGGTATTAATTTGAAGTCGGAATTGTTTTCTTTACATATTATATTTTTTTCTGGTCACAATTTTAATCAAGACGACTAAACCGTTACGTAACCTAAAAGTTACCTCCGAACAATACCGCGTTAGTCATGTCTCCGTTTCCTCTACGGCACACTCAATCTCGTAGTCAACGGTGCATACCATTACAATCAATATAAAGCGCCTCCTAAAATTGGCCTTAAATCTATCCTCCCTGCCTAATTCCACCCTACTCCAGTCAGCTTATAATGGGGAAGTTAAAAAAATATCCGCTTAAGGGACGGTTAGTTCACCTTACGCGAGTTGGGGCTCGCTAAGATTAAGCACCACCTATTTAAACTCAAAAGATTAGGCAATTATACAAAAGAATTGGTTTAGTTTCAATAGTCGCGGTGGGGTCCGAGATGTATTGGAGTGATCTGGGTGGAAAAGCTCAAAGTTTTAAAGTCAAGATGAGCAAATATGAAAATAAGCCAATAATCACCAGACACGCACATACGAATGTAATGTGTAGGTATAACCACACTTGAAAATTCCGAAATAATGCTAAAAATAGTATATATTCTACACCCGCTCAAAAATTTTAATAAAGGTCACTGACCGACAAGCTTGCATTGATAGTATTAATTCCATACTGCCGCACTCAGAGACGTCAAATAACGTTAATGAGTACTTAACGTCAAAAAATGACAATTCAAAACTAGTCGCTATTCTTGCCGGGTCTATGGTCTAGATTTGAATGAAAATTTTTGACATTAAATACTCATTAAAGTTAATTGACGTCTCTGAGTGCGGCAGGCTAAAAGAATAAGCGAACACATCAGTAGAGACAGTTACATTGAATACAGAACAAACTAAAATTTTAAAATTAAAATCGAATTGTCGAAGTGCAATTTTGCCAAACAGAACAATTGAATTTAATTACACAAAAGTCGTGCTTCGGCGTGTCGTATCGTATTGGGTTTGTTTTAATTTTATTTTGTACCGGTACAAATTAATTCGCGGATAAATTTTCTTTTATGGACGTTTCTATTTCGACTTTCCTTGGGGGCTGATTTTTTGCATGGGGTCGAGGGTGCCGTTTAGTTTTTTATCGGATGTATTTAAAGCGTGTCCCGGCGTGGGGTTAAATTGTAACAGTTTAATACTTCCTTCTTTACTTGTACCCACTCTTTTGAGGCTTTTGGGTCTGTTTGGTCTACGCTTATAATAAATAATTTATTGAAAACATTTTAAGTCAAATTTGTAAGAAAGAATGATTACAAACATACTCGTTTCGTCTACATTTCTTACGCAAAATACTGTGATCTTGCCTTTAATAACCGATTCCATATACGTAGTAGCTGTAATAATTTACTTCTGCCTACCCCTTCAGGGTCTGTATAGATGATTGTCTTCGTACAAAAATGACACGTAACAAGCAAATACAATATTTTTGCCTTGTACAATATCAAATGCTTCCTTTGTTTTGAACGCGGAACGTAGGCACACTTTTATACACAATAACAAATGAAATGTGGCACAACAAACCGCTTTCGTAATTCCGTGCAGTGCAATGCAAAAAACGCAACCCCACAAGATCTTGGCTCACGTAAAATGTAATGGGAAATTACTCTAAAATAAAAAAGTCTCCCTCTAACCCACGGAACCCTTACTGTTACGGCAATTTGGATAAGACTCCCCCGGCACGGAACACTAAAAATTCCACTTAGAAACAACTCTCAATATGCACACGGTTATATTTCTGGTGTCTTCCCTGTTACAGCACGGACTCATAAAACTTGAACGGTTTTAATCGAAACGAGGGCCTCGCTGAACAGAATCGCTTTACTGTTTTTCAAATCTCCGTGTCCTACCCAAAACGAAACAATAATCTTATATTTATTTTGTTATAAAGTTATTCTAATTTGTTTATTATTTTAACACTATTTCAACTTTATTTGTCTACCTAGTAGTTAGGTTGTAGTCTCACCTCTTAGTATCTTTCTTGTATAAGTAATTGTTTAAGTGTCTACGTAAAAAAGAGAGTACATACATAACTATATGAAATGAGCAGAATTTCTCTTGTCACTCGTATTTTGGGGAGAAGTATAACTTTCATTAAGTTGATCCAAAGTGCCGAGGATTATATTTGTTGAGCAACGTTCGAAACAGAGGCTTTTTATGGACAGCCGGGCACGGTTCACTAATCCCTCACCAAAAAACACAATAAGCCATAGCGTGGCGTCACACGAGGAATGTGAGCTAAATTATTATCCGAGCCATTCCAACCCCACGGCGGGCGATCTCAGCAAAGCGTTTGATAAAGTGGATCACAAAACGCGACGCTATAATATAAATAAAAACGGCCCATAAGTGGTCCTTGCGGCACGCCAGGTTTACCCTTGCGGAGTCGCGAAAGTGGTTTCGTAAGCTAACCGTGCGAAACGACTTCTCAGTTGTTATTGTGGAATATGAATTATGAAAATAATAAAAAATACGGCGGTTTGTCCTGGCGGGGGTCTAGCGGCGCACGCGGCGGCACGCGCGCCCCAAATATTGAAAACTTAACCGCGGCCATTGTGCCCCGCCCCCGCGGGTTAGTGCTTTTTAATGCGACACGTGCCTCTCTTAATTTTCCTCGTAAAATTGAAGTGCCGCTATCAAATCGCTGGATAGGTGGCTAATTTTGTACCACAACACACTCCATAGCTGATGATTCCATAATTGAATATATCGTTTTCAATTTTACTTTGCGATTCAAATATGGTCTTACTATTTGTAAAAGAAACCCGGCCAAGTGCGAGTAGGACTCGCACTTGAATGGCTCCGTACCATTACCTATCTATAAATCAAGCAAAAAAAATCACGTTTGCTGTAATTTATTTTATTCTGTTTTTAGTATTTTTTTGTAATAGCGGCGACAGAAATACATCATCTGTGAAAATTTCAACTGTCTATCACGGTCCAGGAGATACAGCCTGGTGACAGACGGACGAATGGACAGACAGTTTTAGTGATAGGGTCCCATATTTCCAATACGGAACTCTAAAAATGTATAAATATGTAGGTCAATATTATGACAATTTCTCTAATAAGCATTTTAGTAAAAGTCCAGATCAAAATAGAACACACATAATTTCGTTTTTGAAATAATTTCCAGTGAAGGATTTGATGAATTAATTAAAAAGGTACTGCAAGCAGACATCAAGCGAATGATGCACTTGTTTCGGGTGAGGCTGGTGCGCCGGCGCGCTCTCCATTATTCGATCTCACTTAATAAGGATTATCTCCATCCAGCTCCCGTTCATTCATCCAATATTTATTTGACGCCGACGCCGCCGTATTAATAGTGGAAAAATTTAATACTGTTAGTGTGTGCCGCGCTCGACTATCGCCCGGATTACAGAGGGGGGTAGTTTTTTAAATAGGGTTAGGTCCGCGCTCCTTCCTCCCTCTAAAGCGAGGGTTGTGATAAATGACACATGCACATTTTTCGAAATACCCAATTTCGGATTTAAGTCACCCCAAAGTGGCCTGGTGTCCGGTGGACAATGGGCGCGTAAGCCGCGCACAATGCGATCTCCCGGATAATTTACACCGACTCGCGTCGTGCGAAAGGGTATTTTTGTTTGCGCACCTCCATCGCGGACTATTGGAAACGGTTATGGGTCTTAATAATGCATTTTTCTATCGGTTCGTGACGGCCCACCATTACGCAGAGATAAACTGTGCGTAAAATTGGCGGCACTGGAAAAACGCTAAGTATGCGTTGTGTTGACGGATAATTACGGATTTAGCCGGGATGCCCTACTGCGGCTCGCAGGGGTTTTGCTCTCTATAATGCTACGGTAAATCATACATACATACATTTCATACTAACATTTCATACTAACATTTCATACCTCCGAACCTATTCTTAAAAGATCAGCACGGATCTAAAAGACACCACGTGCGACATTTAATTTTGACCTCAACTATCTACACCAGTATATCATCGCTGTAGTGTAAATTGCGAAATGTATCTTTCTTAAAGATTTCTATGCTATGGTCCAAGTCATAAGAAAGACATCGATGAGTAATAGGCAGCACCGTTCCTCTTATACCACCTACCTAGCATTATACTGCGATGATTGTGCCTGATAAATAATAAATAAATAAATATTTTTACACTCACACCTATCATCTAGCCCAAAGTAAGTAGCCTAAGCACTTGTGTTATGGATACTAGATGACGGACATATTTTTAATATAATTATGTATATAAATGTTGAAAATATACTACATAAACATATTCACAACCAAGACTCGGAAACAAACATTTGTGGTCATCACAAAGTTTGCCCCTACCAGGATTCGAACCCGGGACCTCTTGGCCAATACCCAGCAATCTGAGCATTCGAACAAGGCGGCCGTCTATATAGATAGATTTTAATAAGCTCGCCACCATCACCACATTACATGGGGCCAAACACAATTGGCGAAGCGTGGGTATTTCTCACCTCTGCTAATGTATTTTTAAACTAGCAAGTCAGTCGGTTAGTCAGGTGAGAGACCTAATCCTTCCCCAAGGATGTCCAAACCGATCGGCCCTACGCTGCCCGCATCCAGCGGCATCCCGCGACCTTCACCCCTTGTGCCTACCAACGCTGCGCCTGCCGGTGCGCGGCTGCCATTCGAGGAACTTTCCACCCCAACGTCCGTCAGTCCTCCTCGCAATGTGGCCTACCCACTGCCACTTAAGGTCCACAATTCTTCGGTACTTTTATGCGTAAACTTCATGTGTTTACCGCTAAGCTTCTGTCACTCGGCCCACAGAGTAACGGTCCGCGGAGGCGCCGGACGGCAGACGCGCGGTTCCGCTGCATTACCCGCCAATTTCATATGTTTTAACCACTGATATATCGCCAGTTGTAATTGCACACACAGGGTAACATACATACATACATAATTCACGCCAATATCCCCGAAGGGGTAGGCAGAGGTGAACCAGCACCCACGCTTCGCCAATTAGGCTAGGTCCCATGTAATATATGGCGAGCCTATTGCCATTTATCGGGCACAAAAGTCGCAGTACTTTGCTAGGTGGTAGGTATAAGAGGAATGCTGCTGCCCATTCCTCACCCGCCCCTCCTCACACAGGGTAAGGGTTTTAATTATCTAACACCACTACTCGACACAATAACCAAGCGATAGTTCTTGGCATGCCATAACACCGGAGGCGAATGACACAGGTAAATTGAAGTTAATTTGAAAACTTGTTACATTAAATTGGCAGGGATTAATTAACAGGGTTGATAGTTTGCAAATTATTATTAGTGATAGTGAGGTGTATATTTGAGTACGATGGATCACCAGGAACGTGTAGTACTCGTCGCTCCATTATTACTCATGGCTTCAAATCGAAATGTTACTCCCAATTTCAACATGTAGCTTCAAGTTATTAGATAGCTAGGGCATTTGAAGAAGCTACATTCATCAGAAGACGACAGACATTATGATTATGATAATTGAAAATGTACATATTATACAAACAAATCGAGCCTGTGTATTAACACACATTTCTTCAGCTATAAGTATGTATAGGTTCCATGTGGAAGTGAGCGTATTGACATCTATCGACACATGGAATTTAACATAATTAGCCAAACAAAAAAAAATTAATACACCTCTGCCTATGGATAGGTAGGTATAAATGAGATTGAGCTATTATATTATATTTAATACACATTTCCCTACCCCTTCGGGGATTATTGTGCGTGATTTATAAATGTATTTGTTTATTTACGGGAACATAACAAAACATTCGTGTACTTGCGAAATCTAACAAATCAACAGGTGGTCTGAGCAATTTTTGGAACAGACTATTTATATTTACATACATACATACATACATAATTCACGCCAATATCCCCGAAGGGGTAGGCAGAGGTGAACTAGCACCCACGCTTCGCCAATTAGGCTAGGTCCCATGTAATAGGTGGCGAGCCTATTGCCATTTATCGGGCACAAAAGTCGCAGTACTTTGCTAGTTGGTAGGTATAAGAGGAATGCTGCTGCCCATTCCTCATCACTGATTTATCCTTAGTCGCCTTCTACGACACCCACGGGAGAGGTTTGGGGTGGTGACAATTGTATTCTACTCTGCCGTCACCACACGGCCAATAATATTTATATTTACTCGCGTATAAAGTCCATGTTAAATCATAAACCGCCAACAGCCGTCTGCGATGGCTGCGAGCCACTAACCTCAACGTTGCATTAAACTCGACAACCCTGTCGGGCAATTGACACGACGAATAAAGAGAATGCCACTCAAGTTCATAAGCATTATATTTCGATGCCTCCACTGCAATGTTTGCCAAATTTATATATCCAAATGATTTTATTAGATAGTCCGTTTTTGGTATTCTTAAACAAACTACTAATAAATTTCAGAGCTTATGTCTATTCTTATGTTACACGTTGCATATAGCAACAGCCTCGGTCCCTACTACATGGCACGTGACATAATAGGCGAAATACATACATACATACATAACTCACGCCTATATCCCCGAAGGGGTAGGCAGAGGTGAACTAACACCTACGTTTCGCCAGTTATGTTAGGTCCCATATAATATGTGGCGAGCCTATTGCCATTTATCGAGCACAAAAGACGCAGTAGGTACATAGCTAGATGGTATAGGGAGGAACGCTGCTGCCCATTCCTCATCACTGATTTATCCTTAGTCGCCTTGTACGACACCCACGGGAGAGATTTGGGGTGGTGACAATTGTATTCTACTCTGCCGTCACCAATAGGCGAAACGTGGAAGTTAATTCACCGCTGCCTACCCCTCCGGGGATAAAATAAGTCTGATGTACGTATGTATGGAGATATTAGATATTATGCCGGAATTTGGGACGTTGTAATAGTAACGCTATGCGTGAACTTTATACTTTTTCATCTTCATCATCACCAGCCCTTTAATGTCCCAACTACTGGGGCACGGCCCTCCCTCTAGATGGAAGATTATAGGAAGATTGGGCCATAACCCACCATGCTGGCCCAGTGCGGGTTGGTGGGTACTAACGACTGCAGATGCAGCCGAGACCAACGGCTTAACGTGCCTTCCGAAGCACAGAGGAACTCGAGATAATTAATTTTTGGTCACCCATACAATGACTGGCCTTAGCGAAATTGCTTTGTTTACGCAATCGCAGGCCAAGCGCGCTGTGCCACTGCACTAGCGAGCTCCTCCTGTACTTTTTCAATAGCTAAAATTCTCAGCACTTGAACTAAAGATTTCCACTTTTGAATAGTTGTTCGACAATCTAGGTTTGACCTGCACTGAAACTATCGCAGCTAGAACTAGCTCGCTGTCGCTTAAGCCCTTAAGCGGTGGAGACATCATCAACTTCGCGGTAAGCACCCCAACTTTCTATAACTAGTTACAAACGGACTATTAACGAGTTACGGAACTGTCTTCCATCACAAGCCATGACAGTTGCTTAAAGAATGTTTTACGACAATTTGATTTGTCGTTTAAAAGTTTTTAACTAGTTCGAATCGGTTTAAAGTAGGTTGTTGCGTTGCAACTGCTAAACTGATTGTTCAAGTTTTTATTTTAATTATTCACCACTATGAATGTTGGGGACTTCCATTCGGTGTATCGGAAATGATAAATGGCTACTTTATCGCTGCATACTTAACTTGTAACTGAAGTTAGCTTAGTAAAGGTAGTTTGTAAATAGGCGAAGTGGGACAAACAAAATACAGTGTAGTCCTGAGATGTGTGAGAATTTTCTTAGAATTTTCTCAATCTAGTCATACATACCTGCATTATTATTATATCACGCCTATTTATTCCCGAAGGGTTAGGCAGTGGTGAGTTTCGCCTATTATGTTAGTTCTCATGTAATAAGGGGACGAGCGTAGTGCTATCAATCGGGCACATAAATTGAAGTATACTGTTAGGTGGTATAAGAGGAACATGGCTTGTTATCATAGTTTTCTTAACCCTTAGTCGGCTTGTACGACACCCGCGACAGAAATTGGGGGTGGTGACAATCGTATTCTGCTCTGCCGTCACCACACGGCATCAGCTACATCTAATCATTACGCATTAATAATTAGTAATCTTATAATCGTATCTTGTAGGACGGTTATTTATCTCATGATGGCAACATTATTTTTGATGGAGTAACAAACATACGTTACAGTTATTTAAAAGTCAGTCTTTGAGTGACGACAAAGCAAGCTACAATTGTCACGACAGTCAAAATTGCATTAAAAATATTTTTATTTTATGATGACTGAATTAAACGTATTTAGATATTAATATACCAAGGTACAGAACAAAATCAAGACTCAATTAGCTCAAACGACATTCGCGAACAATAAACCGCTAAACTGCCAGAAAAAAAGCCCATCTTTTTGCACGACAGAATAATAAATAGTCTTGAACAATGTACAGGTTCGTTCGTTGCCTCCTTTTGCTCCACTTTCCGAAGCATGCAAGGGAAGAGTTTAACTCCAAATCAAATAAGCAGTCCATTTGTTTCCTTTATGGGATCGCTGAGGACATTCCGGGGGCGTTGGACGCGGCCCGTCAATAACGGCTTAAACACCCCGATGGGAAAAGAAAATGGCTTTAAGAATTCCTGGCAAACCCTTCTGGCCGTTAATAAATGTCAGGAAGCGTTGACATTTGAGAGGCCGGCTGCCTCGCCGCGGGCCCTGACGCACCGACCATTGCTCACAGTGTCTTGCCATGGGACTGGCCCCAAGCTTAAGGCACTGTTGGTGAAAATTTAGCTTGACACAAGGTTGCTTTCAATGATTGCGATTTGCCACCTATTACAATCATGAGACCTAAAACCTTATTGGAGAAAATTATTAATTCACCTCGGTCTACCCCTTTCGGGATATAGGCGCGTGGTGTATTGTATGTCCAAAGCTGTTAGGCTGGTCTTTCCACACAAGAAGTCAGTTTGGTGTAATACACACATCGATCTTCGTGTACTACGTAGGGATTTAAATATAGGTACCTATGTATGTTAAAAGATCGATGTGTGTAACGCAGGGCTCTAAATATGAGAGTATGTGGTATGTGTACAGCGTAGAGGCTTCAGCATCTTCATTGGATTGTTTGCTTGTGACATATAGAAGAGTATGCAACAAAATATTTATCTACCGATAGTACCCTAACTCCAACAAATATCCCGCAAAGGTAAATCCTAAATCGATAAAGGGCCGCAAACAGAGGGCCCCAGACCAGACCAGACCAACCTACAACAAGATACAAAATCCAACCCAATTGATACACATCCTTCAGCAACGCGCAAAAACTCCGCGAACGATAATTGCCTGTAACGTTATTTATTGCTCTATCAAATGACCACTTCTAGGAACCGCTTGGCGGCGGGCAGTGGTCAAATTGAGCGTGTTATTGCTGGCACGCGGTTGCGCCAATGCCTGCGTGTACGCATTTCAGGGATTGCGTCGCTTTTGCATAACAATCCAACTGGTAAACCGGCGTAGTTGCATCGTTCAGTACAATGCTTGAAACTCTTATGTGAGGTTTCAAAGAATATCGGAGTACGTATAGATTGTCATCGTACCTGCCTCCAAAAGATTCTGTATTTTAATTTTTTTCTTATGGGTATTTAACAAACCAACTAAAAAATGGCTACATTGTTGGTTCGTATGCTGTAGAGGTGGGCGCGAGGGAAGCGTGCTAAAGGGATTTAGCGAGGTATACCAGCTAAATCCCTTTATACACTAGGGACTAAAAGACCTGTGAGAGTGTGCCTAAGGCGGCTCTCACACAATCTTACCAAATATGGCTGGGCAGAGAGAGAAGTCGAGGTGGCGATGGTGAGTGTCGAAATGTTGCCCATGGGCCCAGTAAACCTACACTTGGGTCACAAGTCCCAGGTTCTGCCACAGACTGCCCTCTCTGCCACACTATGGACCCACACTTACACGGTGAATTCATGGAATTCTAAGAGTTTTCATCTCTAAAGGTAAAAAAAAATCCTCTGTCAATAGGCAGCACATTTGTGGAGTATATCTCTGATGGGGAGCCAGAAACTTTTTTAGTGGTGTTCGGGCTGAAGCATATACCACTCGGCCAACCAAGGCGTCTTGGTAAGACTATCATTTTTTCTAACCACCATTTTCTTTGTTAACAATTTACGCAAAATAACTGTTCCGAATTTCATTTCGTAAAAAAATATAACATGAACCAGTTGCAAATAATGATATTTAATTAAGCAAGCATTTGACGGCCGCCTTGCTCGAATGCTCAGATTGCTGGGTATTGGCCAAGAGGTTCCGTTTTCAAATCCTGGTAGGGGCAAACTTTGTGATGACCACAAATGTTTGTTTCCGAGTCATGGTTGTGTATATGTTTATGTAGTATGTGTTCAACATTTTATATACAATTACATACTTATATTGAAAATATATCCGTCATCTAGTATCCATAACACAAGTACTTAGGCTACTTACTTTGGACTAGATGATAGGTGTAAGTGGAAAAAAAAGGAATTATATTTCTGCGTATCTATTTACATGAAATTCGTAGAATATAATACGTCGTTGCTGTGTAGATCTTCGAGCGTACCATTTATAACAAGGGCATGGTAAAAAACATCAGTTTCATACAAAGGTAATTCCGATCAGGTGTAGGAACCTTTATCTGTACATAAATCAAATAGAACCGCTTTTTATTTAAGCTCACAGTTCCGGACAGCGTAGCGATAGGAATGCAAGGGTGCGATCCCGGTGTTACGCCGTTTGCGAGCGCTCTGCGCGCGCGCATACTAATGAAATAACAATTATCATATTAGCAGAGTTTGCTTCTGATCACGTTTTTTCCGACACATAGAAATGTTTTACTTAGTCTGATTCTTATGGAACCGAATGGCCATAAATCTTCCAAAGGTGGACTATTTTATTTCAACTATAAATAAATATCTTACTTATACTAGATTAAAACGTCTTCACCTTTGCCAATTATGAGCAATCAGTGTCGAAAGGAATTTTTTCAGTATATAGTTTGTTAGTGGATAGTAAAAAATAAACGTTAAACCATCCATTGTGTTTTAAAAATCAGTGTTGTGATAAATTAACAAGCGGAGTCTATAGAAGACGAAATACACTTCTGCCAATAAAATAAAGGATTTCCAAGATGTCCTTTAATTAAATTACCCCGTGAACCGTAAAAATAATATTTATTTAGCGCAACGCACGCACTGTTCCCACCGTGACCCCGGGGCCATTAAAAAATTGTTCCGTTCCACTTTGGGAAGTTAATCATTAGCCGGTACCTATCTGTAGATCTGGCAGTGTCGTCGTTTCGTTACTAATCAGTTGTTGCACGGTGCCGTTCGGGTATTATTACTGCGCGGGCGCAGCTAAGGTGCGCCAACGGTCTCGGAACACCTTGCGAGCACCTTGCGTCTGCCACCTACCGCGCCCAGATACGCCAAGATACCGATTACCCTATTTTAAAACGACAGAACTCCGAACACCACCCACAAGCAACTTCAGACCTTCAGCCATGCTTGCTAAATTACAAAGTCAGTTGACAGTCACGGGGTGTAAACACGGAACCCCACCTTTAAGGTTATTTAGCTAAGTATAGCTTTTTTAAAGCGTTTTGTATTAGTGGACACGCTTGTCTTACGGGCTCGGTGCCGGCCAATTTGGACTATTCGTTGAGATCTCACTCTCGATAACTTTGACGGGGGGAGACGAAAGTGACAATGGGCTGTTTTATGAGTGACGTATTAATTTTTTTGTCGACGAGCATTGATAGGTAGTAAGCCTGTCGTTGGCCACTGAACCCTGTTAATCTATATCTATACTCAATATTATAAAGCTGAAGAGTTTGTTTGGTTGAACGCGCTAATCTCAGGAACACTGATTCGAATTGCAAAAATATTTTTATGTTGGATAGTCCTTAATTATATCGAGGAAAGCTTAGGCTATTTAATTACCGATAGTACCGCGAGCGAAGCCAGGCGATCACTAGTGGCAGGATAAACAGACAAGGCCAATGCTGGCAATTTGATTTACGTAATATCATGAAACATCCTCTGGTGCTTCTAGAAATATCAAAGCGGATCTTTAACACACTGGATACAGTTTTCGTTCAATTACATTATTATAGCACTACATTGATTATCCATTATTTTTATATGTTAGACAGGGAAACTCTTGGCCTTTATCTCACCGGATGGTCTCCCCTAGAGGTCGAACCTGGGACCTCGGGATCTTAATTCCGGTGCGCGAACCACTAGACCACGGAGGTGGTTATGATAGTTGCTAATAAATGACGAGTTTCTTGCTGCTTGACAGTTGACCTACATCACATCTGAACACGAGATAGACGATTAGGGAATGTAGCCATTGGAAACTATTAATTAATAATAAGAAATCTTTAACATCAAAGCATTTTCTAATAAATCGGCTGCAATATTCCAATAATATCTAAATTTAACATTAAAGAAATCACAATTATTGAATATTGATGCCGTGTGGTGGCGGGAGAGCAAATGACAATTCTCACCACCCACTATTTTTGCCGCGGGAGTCTTATAATGCGACTAAGGAAGGGTCATAAAGGTGATGAGGAATATAATCGGTTCTGGTGTAATTAGGCAAAATTTTGGTGGTAAAACACCTCAGTCTACCCCTTTACGGGTGAACAGGTGCGATTCATGTATGTTCGATAATCCAATGACAAATTAATCTGATCAATTTTCTATGAATAGTAGGTAAACACAAACACAACAATTTGAAACAATATATCAATTAAATTTTTGCGCTGTAAAAGTAATGCACTGCTTATGAGAGAATAATTCTATAAATAATATTATGATTATGCATGTTCCCGCATACCATAATGCGGTGAGACAACCGTGAAGTGCCTCTGTTACCGCTTGTCTTATCGAGTATGTAAAATTGTTTATGACTTAATTCAGAGCCAATGATCATAACACGATTTATGCCATATGCAAGTGGTTTGTCGGTACTGCAACAAAAACACCCTGTAACCACGTCACGATTGCGTTAGGACAAGTAGCAATCATCATTTGTAAATAGGTACACGGCGCACTCGGAATTAATGTTATTAGATTATCTTTGCCATGCTCTACGCAAATAAATTGTGATACAGCACCAATAACCACTCTAAGTAATGCCTATACCGTTATTTATTAGAAGAAAACATGTGGGGAGAGTCCCCCTACGCGGTATACGGAGATCTAGAAGTATTGGGCCGATATCTGCTAAACAAATGCCACAGAAGTCACTAGCTCAGTTTCGACAAAAAACGGAAACACATGCAAAGTTATGTTTGCATTTAGTTGACGGGAAAATGAACCTTATTCCTGGGGATGGTGAAGCAAGATGCTTCACGCAGCTGCACCGACAACTTGGCCAGTATGTACAATTGCGTGTAACAGTATGACAGCATAATAGCCACGAGTATAGTAATAAACACGTTATTTTACAGGCTACAGGACTGTGGCAACGATCCAAATTACTCTTTCACTGCCTTTATTTTCATAAACATAGGGATTACAATTGAATAAATAGGAGTGGTTGGATTTGCAAGCGTTTGGGAAGCCTCGGTGCGTGACGTCGACATTTTGAATGCTACAAATTAAACTGCTGAGCCTATATGTAGTAGGCGATTGGTGTGACCAGGTTTTCTAGGAAACCAGATTCTTATTAAGTCATTCATTTATCGCAATAAGAAAAAGTAGGTATGTCTGATTGCGTTTGATAATCTGCATTTATTTATCGATAGCTACTACAATGTTGTTAGCGTCGGTCTAAAATGGCCTCTCCTTATAAGGTCACCGCTATTTGACTAGATCATTGCTCATTTCATTAACTTACTTAAATGGAATTGTCAAATGGCTGGCTATCAGTAAAATAGTGGAATTATAATTGTTGGCTGCTTATTCGGCCAAAAGGTTCAAAGCTAATGTTTGTGTGATGAACACAACGTTTTGTACTTGAGTCAGGGTTTTTTATTTAGAATACCTATGTTGAACATTTTGTCTTCAATTGTTACTTATTATTTTATTTGAACATTACATATATGATAGAAACAAAATTATTTTTAAATGTCCCGTCCTGATACGGGAATCGAACGCGCGTCCTCCACTGTCCTTTTTTTCTTTCTTATTATTTATACATATTATTTGCGCTCAAAATATACATATTAGATTATAGAATTGTAAAGTAATTGATCTAGTATTGCCGGGTAATTTCTAACTCATAAATTAGCTTTTACATCCATGTGAATTCCCTTCTCAGTGCGGGATAACTTCTCTCTCGTCACGGCCCAGCGTTAATCCAGTAGTCAGGTCTAGAGTGGACTGGTGGTCGCGTTATAGGTGACTAACGCGTGTTCACATCGCCATAAAAACTTTACAGTTTAACTTTAGCCGCCATACTCCAACCAACCTACCAACCATATACCATATGACTGTATTAAGGACAGGGGAACTAGAGATTGTATATTTTTGGCTACTTAAACAATGACGACGCGTGGTGACGGCAGAGCAGAATACAATTGTCACCACCCCTAATGAACTAAGGGTAGAGACAGCGATGTGAAATGGATAGCAGCGTTCCTCTCATACCACCTAACAATGTATTGCGTTTAATGTATTGAGTTAACATTATTGGCGAAACGTGGGTGATAATTCATATCTGCCTACGCAATTATGTATGTATGTATACAATGACAAGCCATTTCTTAACTTTTCACTTTCACGAAAAATACGCATGCACAAAAATACACCAGAGTTCTTTATTTCGACCTCCTATTCTAAGCTCGGGTGCAGCCGGCCATCAGATAGGATGCGGCTTGGATCGGGGTGAGGAGTCACTTCGCACACGATCAAACTGATGTTTGTTGCAAGGACCACAATATGCGACTAGAGATGATGTTACCTAGATCAAAATATTAGATTACATGAAATAACAAACTATTTTTAATGGTAATTGGTTAAATTGTTCAATCAACATAGTCCTTTTAATAGGATGTCAATTGAACTAACCTTTGAACTGAACAAAAGTTTTATCGAAGTAAGTGAATTTGGCTCGCAAAGTAGAATAGTATACTTTAGGTGTTATATCAATCAAAAGGTTCAAGCTCTGTTGAGGTAGACTAAAGTGGCAAAAGTGGTTATTTATACACGAGTATATATTATTTCCAAAAGTTCATAGATGAAACATAATATCATAGTAGTTCTTATTAAGAGTGTAAGAAGTATAATCTAGCTCAAAGCAAGTAGCTTATTGGATACTAGATGACGGAAACATTTAATAAACCCAATAATTATATACAAATATTTATAATGCTATAAAGACATATATAAAACCATGCCTTAGAACAGATATGTGTGATCATCACAAACATTTGCCTTTACCAGGATTCGATCCCAGAACCTCTTTCCGTTTCATCACAAGGTCTTAAATGTTTTCAGAAATCATAAGGTTTTGATTCTTTTTTTTTCTGAGAAACAGCTCTATAAACTTCCGAAGTCGTTTAACTGAAAGAGTTAGTAGGTAGCGCATCATTAGGGCCGCCCAAGGGCGAATGGCCATGGCTTGAGGGTTGAGGGTTCAAGTCGTTCCATCTCACACCCTCGCAGTCCCTAAACGGCTCAGAGGAAACGGCGTTCCATATTGTGGTGCAAACCTATTCCTATAAGAAACTATTGTTTTGATCAAATATCCAAGTTAAAATGTCTTTCGATTTGTGTTAATCTTTATATTGTGATAGTTTAAAATGCCTTGTGGTGACTGCCTATCACGTGTGAGTCTTACGTTGAGTAAGCAGTTTGATTAGCGAACGGCAATAGTCTCGCCCCCAATTACATGGGACCTAACATAAACGTCAATAATCACCATCAATATCGTATTCTTCACAATTATCACAAAAAATATTTTGAATCCCGGCCACGGATTGGAATTGGGAAACAATTTATATTCTTGACTTTATGGAAGTCGTATATTTACGCTTTGGTTTTCTTTAAGAAAGCTTCTCCCCTAACATTGGTCCGAATTCATCAAATTAGTCTCAAGACCCGTATCAGTTGGTATTGGGCCTATTTTAATAATACTCTATAAAGGAACGCAGGACAAGGTAAATTGGCATACCTAAGTCGACCCTTTGCTTGCTGGCCGGTGTATTCTAAGCTTAGTGGGCGCAAAACAGAAATGCAAGCGATTTATTGAAGAAGTGCGTAGTTTTCTAGCGTAAATTAAATACAAATCGAAATAGTTAACGCCATTTTATATTTTTATAACAATAGAGGTTCGTTTACTATAGCCTAATATATCATTGCTATTACAATTATTATTGTTACTTAATTACTGGCGTATTAGGAATTCGATGGCAAAGTTTAAAAAGGCTCATTATTAAGAATGTCTCTGATCGCAAGTATTTGACGATAAATACACGATCTGAGGCTTTTTTTATCGCCCGAGGTAATTAAATATTTTTATCTCACTAGACTAGGAAGTGGGATTTTCTGTACGCGTAGCGGGCGGAAAAGTCCACTTTAGAGTCAGGTGTGACATAAATACATATTATCGGCTTTACATGTTATGTTATCTTACGCCACAAAAACCAGAATAAAAAATTCTTACAAAGATGACGCTTCAATTATTCCTCGAAATTCCAAATGAAACTATCACTCGTATATTATGCCGTATGATTTCAATTTTCGCAAAGCTTCTGTTCCTTGGGCCACCCGCTCAGTACAAGTGCGGCGTTGTTCGTGCGTCTCGTCAATAATACCTTGCGGATTATGGCCGGTGGTCAGCCCGGGCAAATACAGATTACCGGCTGCGGATGCCCGATGCCCGGCCGGGACTCGCCCGTCCCAACACTACGCGCGTAGATTGCGATTGACAGTTTCGGGACGGGTAAGAAGTCCTAAGTGACACGTCTCAGATTCGCCGTAATGAACCGGGTACGTTCTAGGGATTGGGCACTTGTTTTGTTTTTAGTTAGGACTTTCCATAGTTTTGCTTGAGACATCTGAGATTTAAGGTGCGCTATACGTAGGTATAAGCGAGAAAGAGAGAAAATTGGTTGCTTATTTCCAATCCCGTTGGATAAATAATAAATATATTTTTTTTTTTTTTTACACTCACACCTATCATCTAGCCCAAAGTAAGTAGCCTAAGCATTTGTGTTATGGATACTAGATGACGGACATATTTTTAATATAATTATGTATATAAATGTTGAAAATATACTACATAAACATATACACAACCATGACTCGGGAACAAACATTTGTGGTCATCACAAAGTTTGCCCCTACCAGGATCCGAACCCGGGACCTTGGCCAATACCCAGCAATCTGAGCATTCGACCAAGGCGGCCGGATATTCAGCAACTCCTATTCGCGACATTGAGAAATGTGGAATTTATGGAGCAACTAAAAGCAACAATTGCAGCAATTAGGCGGCCGGCTTGGTTGAATGCTCAGATCGCTGGGTATTGGTCAAGAGGTCCCGGATTCGAATCCTGGTAGGGGTAAATTTTGTGGTGAACACAAATATTTGTTCCCGAGTCATGGTTTATGTAAGTATATTTTTAACATTTAATACATAGTTATTATGATATTCAAAATATTTTCTGTCATCTAGTATCCATAGCACAAGTGCTTAGGCTACTTACTTTGGCTAGATGATAGGTGTGAGTGTAAAAATATTTATTATTATTAATTGTGATTGCTCGAAAAACCTTGGCCGTGTAAGAGCACCTTTTCATAGTCATAAAGCAATCTCGAGCAACGAAACTGACAAATGGCCTTATACATAAGAACATTTTGGATACACATAGAGTCCATGACTGACCACGGCAAGCGTCGTCAACGGTTGCGGAAGCTAATTCCGCAACCGTTGATGTAATTCAAATAGGAACACACACAAACCGATTAGCATACAAATACTCCACCGAAACGGTGTAAAATCCAAGCGCGTTTCCCTGCAAGTGTATCCAAAAGGTCCGGCGGCCAATTGCCGCTAGTTTGCGGCTCATTTGCCGCTCATTTGTCGCTGCGGTCGCCGTCGGGCGCCTGAGTGAGCTATTTGTTACTTTTCCAGCGTTTACGGCTTGCGGTTAACCGCGAGTTTGTTATTCAATTCCCCTTATACCTGTCATGTCTTAAGTCGTAAGTTTCAATTGTTTGCGGTTCATTTTTTGTTTGGGGCGGTAATTGAGTAGGTATTGTAATAGTAATTGCTTGTTGTATCAAATTCAAATGTAATATACATTTGATATATAAGTTGCAAAATAATAAATAGGCAGCAGAGAAAATGTAGTCGGTTTTTTTATTATTGTGACATTTTTCTGGCCCATTTTTTTGTAGTAATTTTTCTAACATTTATACCTACGTAATAATAATAATTTATAAAGTATTTAATTTATTTAAGATTGATCTTTTTGCTATTTCATACTCTTGCACCTATAATATTCCCATTTCCTTTTTCGTATTTTTTATTCCTCATTACCCTCTGTTGCCTGGAAGAGATTTTTTTTTAGCAATAAGGCTACCGAATTGTACTTTTCTTCTTCTGTTATCAATGAAATGTATTTTTGTGTGTGCAATAAAGTATAATATTTCATTTTATTTATTAATTTTGTTGACCCATCTCTTAACACCTTGGCATTGTAGCTTCCTAAGTACATATTATCATACACCGAAGCCTGCCCTCCAATATAAAGTTGTCCTTGCCACCATAGAAATCTTGGCCAACTTCGAACAAGCCTCAAACATTCATAAACTGGCCGGAAGTCGCCAATAAATCATCGGCTGCCCCTAAAACTGGGAATTCCGGGAGTGTATGAGCGCCCCGGCCGTATGTCATCCGGTCAAGATGGCATTTGTCTCGCAAAAATTCGGATGGCATCTTAAGAATGTCACTCCCTCTTGTCCGATCAGGAATGTGTTAGGGTTGAATGTGGAGGCGAGTTGTTTGCGAGCTGATCGGGTGGGAGCTAACTTTGGCTTGAGAATGCCAATTTGAAAAACCAATATCGTCTGGCTTCAGTTGAGTTTGTAAATAGAATTGATCGAGGAAATGTAGTCGAAGCGAATCACTTCTAAATCAACATTTTATTGACAATAAGACACGACTGCCCATAAAACTCAATACTTAAATCACGCCTTTTCCAGAGGTAGGCAGCCCGTAGCAGAGGTGTATTAGCACACACATTCAGGTCCCGTGTAATAAAGGGCGAGCCTATTGATATTCACCGGGAGGTTAAGTTAAGTTAGATTATGCGCCAGGGCCCAGAACTCTTAGTCGCCTTGTACGGCACTCACGAGAGAGGTAGGGGTGATGACAATTTTTATTCTGTTCTGCCACATGGAAAATCCCATTTATGTAACTAACAAAAGCATCCCAATCACTCCCACAATCACAATCAGCACCTTTCCGTTGTGATGGATGATATGAATCAAAAGGGAGTGGATGGCTTGATGACATCTGACCGATATTAATGGAAGAGGAAACATGCTGCGCCGACCCCAGATGAACTGGGAACAGAACAGGAGATGTGACTAGCAAATGCTGAAGAGAACGCGAATTTCGAAAGGGCTCTGCAAATGTTAGAAGATTTTTATCTTCTAGGTAATTTTAATTTATTTTTTTAGTTAAATAGGCAGAGCTTTTATCCACAATCATGCGTGGTGAAAGACGATGATAAGGTGGTACACGCTCGCCTAGAAGATGCCTGTTCACTCTGTCCTCGAAGATGTCCAAGAAAGTTAAGGCTGGCCAATGTTTTGGGATGTGGAGTTGTTATTCCTCTTGTCTCCCCAAGAGTCCATATTTGCAACACAATAGCGGGGTGCGTCTCCGAAAACATTTCACTTGTTCCCGAGTGTTTGCCGAGTGCAGACGCAATCAGGGGCCTTACCAACAACTCTAAACGCGACTCAATTCCCATTGTTAAAGTGAGACAACGCTATAAGCCGAGTAGAGCGGCGTCCCGTTTTGTCATCCGCGTTTGGATCGCACTAATACTTCATGGTACAACCACAGGGCCGCTGGCTGTTTGCCGTCCGCCAAGACGCTGATTTGTGTGCCCCGGCCTGTTTGTCTTTCGCGTAAGCCGCGACTTTTAACCGAATCACGCGGGCCAAATGTAAATTCGTTTCGCTATTTTTTGCTCGAGAAAATTAGGAGCTTTGGATTTGATTTTGGCAATATTAATGGAGGAGCTCGCTAGCGCAGTGGCACAGCGCGCTTGGCCTGCGATTGCGTAAACAAAGCAATTTCGCTAAGGCCAGTCATTGTATGGGTGACCAAAAATTAATTATCTCGAGTTCCTCTGTGCTTCGGAAGGCACGTTAAGCCGTTGGTCCCGGCTGCATCTGCAGTCGTTAGTTATGGCCCAATCTTCCTATAATCTTCCATCCATAGGGAGGGCCGTGCCCCAGTAGTTGGGACATTAAAGGGCTGGTGATGATGATGGTGATGATGATGAACATTAATGGTCTTTGTATGTTGACAGTAAGATTAGGTAAATATGCAACCTTAATGAACATGTAATCATATTTTTTATCATCACCAGTCATTTAATGTTACTGGCCATAAGTCAGTACCCTGGTTCAGTCTAGATTGGTGGGTATTAACGATTGCAAATGCAGCCAGGACCAACGGCTTAACTTCTCTTCCTATAAACGACGGAAATTGAGTGAATATAGTTTACACGAGTAAACTATGAAACTTGCTTTATTTAAAATGTATTTGCAATAAGTACTTAATGAAGAATAAAACTGTCTTACAAAAAAAATCTCGGCTAGTTTCAAGAAGGCAATATTGCAGTTTGCACCAACCACACTTACACGTGACCTCAAAAAAGAGGGACCAACTACAGAGAACAAAGTGGTTGGCTGTTAAGCAAACGAATCAATTACGCCGTCGCCGGCGCCGGACAAAAACCGCTGCTAATGAGGCCCTAATGCGGGCCTAATTCGACCCTAATTCAGCCTTCGTTTACCGCTCCAGCCCCTGTAGCACGGGACGTGGACAAAATCTTCTCGGGGACAAGAAAATATTTTCCTCTCGCTCCAACTTCCACTAAGTCCTGAGACAAAATACTGTCAACCAGTGGTGGAGAGATTTTGTCCACGCCACGTGCTAGGCCGTAAGCATGTTGTAATCGATATTTTTACGGGTCTGCGGTCTTCGTGTATTGATATTTGAGCTCCTTTACGCCGTTTTGCGGTAAGGGCTCACTCACCGGTTACTTTGTGGCGCAGGTGAAACTAATGAGCTGTGTCGTGGTTGACGCCACAAGGAATCTTATTGTACTTATGTTTTAAACATCTGTTCATTTGCCCGAAGGGGATTGGTGTCAGACGAGCTGCTCGCTGTAGAACCTTAGTCAGGACTTTGAGCAGGATGAATTGGAATGTTGTCATCCCAATCACTCTCCCCATTCATCGGTTATACACCGTCTACAATATTTAATAGTGTTCGATAGGCTTACTGCACATTTCTACCACCATGCATATTCTTCTTCATGTTTCTGCCCTGTTACCAGGGTCGGCGCAGTGTGTTCCTCTTCTATTCATATCGGTCAGACGTCATCAAGCCATCCACACCCTTTTGATTTATATTATCCATCGCACCGCAAAGGTGTAAGCCATGAAATAATGTATAGAAAAGAGACGTAAATGACCATGTCAAGAGATCGATGAACGGTTTAATTTTCCTGGCATAAAATAGGAAAAATATCAAGTGTCCTTCCACATAAAACAAACGGCTTATTTTCTCTAAAAGAATTCTAGTGAAAATTATTTTCCCGTTCATGTGGAATCTATTGAACCTTAGGCCCTTGAGGCCAATAAATAACTAGAGGCGAGGCAGCCTCGCGAGGCCTTCAATACGAGCCGTAAGAGGTGCAATCAGCAACGCCCCAGAGGTTTGACCAGTGGCCTCCGCCCTACATCTATTTGTCTTCCGACATAGCATACACACAAATATGTTGGCTGGAATTCGTTAGATATATGTTTTGATAGACCTGGCAAGGCAGGAATCGAGCCCGTCTCTAAGCGGACCAATTAGTGAAGAATATTACGTGCACAAAACATCACGTTCAGTTAATAAAATAAAATGTTGAATTGAATTTTTTTAAATAAATAACTTATATTTTATGTCTGAACTAAGTTGAGGCATCTCAATAGGTTCAAAATACATGTTGTTTCATAATATTAAGGCTTTTAAAAACAGATTTATTCACAGAAGCTGTGAATGTTGTGAATTCGATACGATACTCAAAAAATGTCGCCTGCACAAAAGTTCTTCAGGGGAAGCTGATATAAAACAGTATGTTTTATTGATCCCAAGAGTGTACAACCGACGGATTCCCATGAATTATTGTCTATATTATGTTCCGGTTTTCCCCTACAAAATAGAAAATACTTTTCGCGATTTGCAGATACACACACTCGCAAAATAGTGCACAGATTAAAACGAACACCCAAAAAGTTTCTTTCTCGAGACTTATCAATTACGACGGGAAATCTGAACCGAACAACTTGTAAGTATAACTTTACATACAGTGCGATAAGCCGAGTGTGTTGAGGAGGTGGCATCCCCCAAGACGGATGGCTGCGGTCAAAAAAACACCATGTCCCCTAATAGCCGTCCGCCCACCTTCCGGAGGCCTCTCCGCCTAGCCGCTATTGTGCGCCGCCCGCCCATGTACGGCGAGGCCATAACGTGGGCGATTTCATAAGAGACTTGTAGGTAATGTAATATTTTCTTAAACTTAGCAGCTTGATAAAAAAATATTTATGCTTCATTGATAATATTTCGGATAGGACATAGATCTCTTGATCCATTGAATGTTCTTGGTCTCATAAAAGGGTTTTATCTCCTATCTTTAATGATAATTAGCATGCTTTTTAATTCGATGCCTATAAAATAAATTATACGTGTATATTGATCTCTTTATCTTCAAATGCAAAGTGGGGAGCAAGCTTACTATCTACCGGATGGTCCATCCATCATATTTATTAGCCCAGTGGTATTGTTTGACACCAGTAGAAGTAAAAGGCATTACGCTGTATATGAAATAAGTATACACATACATACATACATAATTCACGCCTATATCCCCGAAGGGGCAGGCAGAGGTGAACTAGCACCCACGCTTCGCCAATTATGCTAGGTCCCATGTAATAGGTGGCGAGCCTATTGCCATTTACCGGGGCAAAAAATCACAGTATATTGCTAGATGGTATAAGAGGAACGCTGCTGCCCATTCCTCATCATTGATTTTTCCTTAGTCGCCTAGTACGAAACCCACGGGAGAGATTTGGAGTGGTGACAATTGTATTCTAATCTGCCGTCTTTTTATCGTTAAAGGAGTAGGCAAATTTCGCTAATTATGTAAGGTACAGTAGGGGAAGCAAGCCTATTGCCATCTATCGGATAATCCATTCCTCATCATATTTATAACACTTGATGGCCTGGTACGACACCAACTACAAATGAAATATAAATGCATATTATCTAACGAACGAACTTATAGCGTTAAGATGTATTTTTACCAAGCAAACTATGTGCATCATGCCTATGTCTGTCAGCTCAGTTGAGTTATTAAAAGGTCTCCAAAGCAAGTGCAGGCTAAAACAGACTTTCGAGATGTAGAAGAGAATGAGATAAATCTTGTTGCTAAATTACAGCCTGTGTGACTTTGAGCTTAGTGATCATATTAGGTAAATAGTTCCATATATTAATCTGAATTAGGATCGCTGGTTTAATGGCCCGCCAGCCGCGTTGGTCAGTGTAACAGACGTTTTATTCCGTTCTTATCTGATTTATTCGAGATTTAGCCTTCGCTGTCCGATTGCGGGAAACAATTACGTCTCGGCCACTGCGGTCCATCTGAGTTCGCTACTAGTTTATTGTGTAACTAACTTTGGGTTGCATTAGGGATGCTCTTTTAGCTAATCCTAGATTTTCAGCACCAGGTATTAATTGTTTTTGAAGTTTGATTCGTTCGTGTGTTTGTGTTTGTGTGTGCGGCCGTGTGGTGACGGCAGAGTAGAATAGAATTGTCACCACCCCAAATCTTTCCCGTGGGTGTCGTACAAGGCGACTAAGGATAAATCAATGATGAGGAACGGGCAGCTGCGTTCCTCTTATACCACCTAGCAATAGCAGTGTACTGCGACTTTTGTGCCCGATAAATGGCAATAGGCTCACCACCTATTACATGGGACTTAACGTAATTGGCGAAAAGTGGGTGCTAGTTTCACCTCTGCCTACCCCTTCGGGGATATAGGCGTGATTTATGTATGTATGAACTGCAACTTTTGTGCCCGGTAAATGGCAATAGGCTCGCCACCTATTTTACACGGGACCTAACATAACTGGCGAAACGTGGGTGCTAGTTCACCTCTGCCTACCCCTTCGGGGATATAGGCGTGATTTATGTATGTATGATTCGTTAATGTAGGTATCGATCTGTGGTTAATGATACTTCATGATTGTGTATATCATCATCATCATTAAGTCGCCACTTCTAGGGCATAAGCCTAACCCTTTAGATGGAAGAATATTGGGATAAGGGGCCATAACCCTCCAAGCTGGCCCAGTTCGGATTGGTGGGTTAACGGCTGCAGATGGAGGCGGGAGCTCGAGATAATATATTTTTGGTCACCCATCCAATGACTGGTCTTGGCAAACATTGCTTAGTTTAGCCAATCGCAGGCCAAACGCGCTCAGTTGGAGATGAAAGAACCTTTGCAATATCAAGGAAGCAGAAAAATAGAAAAGCCGTCATTACAGGAGAAAAACAAAGATAGGAAAATTTGGTGCAATGTACTGCGACTTTTATACCCGATAAATGCCACTTATTACATAGAACTTGACGTAGTTGGCGGAACGTGGGTGCTAATTCACCTCTGCCTACCCCTTCGGGGATATAGGCATGATTTATGTATGACTTAAGAAGGGCTGAGTAAAAAATTTGAAATCCCGGAAAAAAACCCAGCATCTAAATAAACTGTCACACAGACTGTATCGAGATCAGTAGTGACGATTATTTTCCAGGGCACACAAACGGCCCGTTGTCATGGTGATCGCATTGTAACCTTAAGCTCCTGTTGGGCACAAAGCCTTATTCAATACCAACAATTATACAAAGCAATCGCATAACTTATTCACAAACAGACAGACACTGATTTGGAGTTGCTACCTCGACACGGGCGATACGATCGACGGTGAGCGTGTTGATTGTGTCCAAGATCGGTATCAGCTGAGGTGACCTTTACTCGGTCGTGGGTCGAGCATTATGGTTCCTAACGATTATCCTGTACCGCCGGTCGTGTTCACTTGTCACTTGAAAAGTAATTGCTGCGAGAACGGCCTATCAGAATATTATGTTTCCTTGGCGACCTTTGGTAGTCGCAAAGCTGGTGTATGTCAATGTGTAACGGCTAGGAAAGCCATGTAGCGGCTACGTCATAGCGCCAACAAACAAAGTGTCGAGTAACCGAGGGATGGTTGATGAGCAAAATGTGCGACAGTTCATGTTATGAATGGAGTCAAACCAACAGTGGACCTAAGCCATGTCTCTTATGGTAAGAAAGTACGAGATTGGCAAGTCCTGAATCACGATTCAATGAACAATGTCCTCCATGCTGGCCTGGGGGCAAAAAGCAACGTAGAATGTGTTCATCCCACAGATATTACAAAATCCACTAAGAGATTGCCCAGTGTACCTATAAGCAATTTCTAGCGTCACTTCAGGACACATACAAAACACCATGACATTATTTTTACATTAATCTTCCTAGTGTCGTAAACAGGATATCAATGACGGATACAGCTTTCCAAAAACCACAAAACGCCATTGTCCATTGAGCACAAGCTACACCAAACTCCTAATAAACCTATTCAATGCATCGATCGGTACGACAATGGTCCCATCACTACCGCCTCGAGATCAGTGCTGAGATAAGCCCGTTCAATAATGAGGCTCATACAAGTAATAAGTCATTGAGTTTTTGCTGCGTGCACAGAGGCCGGTAGCTGCTCGTGAATGGAGCACAAAAAGCTCGGATTGACGGACGAACTCTCAACTGATGTGGTTTACGTCCGCTCTCGATAATATTCGAAGATAGATACGTTTTTATGGAGCTCGCTAGGCCAGTGGTATAGCGCGCTTGGCTTGCGATTGCGTGAACTAAGCACTGTTCGCTAAGGCCGGTTATCGAATGGGTGACCAAAAATGTATTATCTCGAGCTCCTCCGTGCTTCGGAAGGCACGTTAAGCCGTAGGTCCCGTCTGCATCTGCAGTAGTTAATACTCACCAACCCGCACTGGGTGACTAGTGTGATGGGTTATACATATACGGGCCCAATCTCCCTATATTCTCCATAGGGAAGGCCTGTGCCCCAGAAGTGGACATTGAAGTGCTGGTGATGATGATGACGTTTTTATGGAGTGCTGTTGTAGACAGTGTTTGGATATACATAGTTATCTGCTCCACTGTGCGACGCAAATAATTCGGGACCATAAAGAGATTTATTGACGCACTAGTCAATTTTGATTTTATTGTTATTATTCTGATGGTTTCAATTTTAGTTTAGGTGAATATTAGAATATTTAGTATATATCAGTAACAAGATTTAACGAGTTATTCACACCTTGTTAATAAGCACAGAAGATAAATTTGTTAATGAAATAATTTTATCTCCATGCTGTTGAATAGCCATACAAATAGAAATTATATTTAGCAAAATTAATATAAATAGCTTAGTTTACAATATAACATTTTTTTATTTCAATTCAATAATAATTCAACATTGTGATCGTAAAAGCGTTAACTTGTTGTAAGAACTCCAGCAACTATCGGAATGTAGGTAATAAGGCACAGGTATATCACATTTAAAAAAGTGGTAACGAAAAAAAAGTAAAAAAATATCAATCAACAATATAGGTATCATAATAGCGGCGGTGCCGAGCCGCGGCTCTGCGCGGGCGCAGCGATCCAATCAGCGATAGCGCTCGCAGCAACTTATTAATTGCTTCTTACTTATAGTAATCGTTTAGTTTTTGTTGTGTAAATACGGCACTAATCGTTACTCGGCTACTGAGCCGAGATGGACGCGAGATTATCCGACTACCACAGTTATAATGAGCAATCAGTGTTTGAAAATAGTGCACTTTGCGTCTATTTTTGAGCGTAATTTTTTATTTGCAACGCTTTACTTTGCTGTGGCACGCAACTTAATGGATGATTAGAAATGTAGACTGCATTCTAGCTGGACCGGTTGAAAGTATGCACACATTTAAGATATTAGGATATGTCTTATAATTATATGTGTGCGTCTCCCTTTTACTGTCTTTGTTACAATTCACTATTAATTTATGTAAAATCCGTAATTAGCTTTAAGATGTGTTTGTAAGTTTATATATTGTAATATATTGTAAAGGGCTGTGGATTTTGTATAAAAAAAATAAAGGGAATAATAATTGTTGACCATTTAGATCGTTCTCTTCTGTGCTTGATTGGCGAATTTTTTTTCCCGGTTATAAACATATCTCTTTTTTTTTGCTTTTAGTTTATAGTTTCAGGAATTATATCTGTCTCGAAATACATGCGAAACGAGTGGGGATTGACGGATAGGAATCAACAGAACAGAGGAATGAATTCTGTGAATATAAATGCTTACGAACGTTAACCAACAATTTTTATTTGCGTAAAAAAGGAACATATTTATAGGTTATTCTAATTATCAATAAATTTACATCATCGTGAAAATATTTATATTGTATTTTGTCAAAATCATTGATGACTTAGACGGAGACCTAGAATTAGAAGACATAGCGAATGAGAAGTTTTTGAAATAAAACTGGTTTTAAAACCAGTTTTATGAATACAATAGGTTCCGATTTTATTAAATAAATGGTGGGTTGATTTTTAAACAATGACTAGCTTTTCCAAACAGAATATGGTTTTTAAACCGTGTTTTGGTTTTCGGAACTTAATAGTTTTGCCATTCCAAATGGACATTCGTATACAATAAAACTGTGTTGTTAGATTAAGATAAGATGAATAATTTGACACTATAATCAGGTAGCCTGACATAACATTAGTAATTATCGGGTTTCCAAATGTAGTGTAAAGTGACGTTCATACACACATATTGTCGCAGTGCGCGTGCGTGGGCCGCGTGACTCAACACACAACACAATGGCCATTGTGACGGACCGACGAACAGCCATTGTTTTACCCACTTTCTAATAACCTTTACTACCCGCGGTTGTGAAAAACCACTGTCAAAAGACGTGTCGCGCTCCTGCCGGTGTGGGCATGCGGCAAGGATGCCAGAATCCGTGGATGCATCATCGGATCGGTGTACATCACCACATAATCCTGAATGTACAACTCGGTACACTACCACAAACTGACTTAACTTCGTGTCAATTTTTTAGTCACTGTCACACCTGACCAGAAAGTGGCATTTTTCGCCAGCTACGCGTACGGAAAATCCAATTTCCTGGGCAGGTGTGCTGACATGAAATTGATTGATTGGATGACATAAAATTTTCTACTTACCTCAGAAAAAAGAAAGCCTCAGATCGCATATTAAACGCCCTCACGATGAGACATTCTTTGTTTTACCGCCCTAAGTAATAAATGTATTATTTTTTCAATAACACAATGTAAAAATTGTAGAGGACAATTCAAATAATTTATGCATCGTCGCAGTGCAATAATATCCTTTTTCTCGTACTGCTCTAGGATTTGTCTAGGTTTCCATAGCTGGCGGTCTAATATGTGACCATTGCATAATTATAAATATTACTATAAGAACTCACTGAAAACATTTTGCCTTATCCTCTCCTCTTCGTACATCGGTGTGGTGCATGTATGACAGTGACAATGACAATATTATACACGTCTCCGGGTGTTTGGTGCGTCTCAGCCACTGGCGCGAGTTGACTTGAATATGTGATGTGACACAACAATTATAAATCTAGCTGTTGATTCAGCGCCATCGTTTCAATATATTATACGGCATGGCACTACAAACGGAAGCCGAATAATTTTGTTTAAATATCGATCGTAATATGTATGACACTCTTTTCTTAAATGTTCAACATGAATAAGGAATGAGAATACGGGTTCTACTTTTATTTAACCCACTCTAAAGAAAATTCGGGCAGAGTGGATGGTGTCAATCTGTCAATACATCAACACTATCGTAGCAATATTACAGGATCACCGTTATTGTTAATTTTATAAACAAAAATTTCATTTGTATTTTTTACCAAGCTTTTTATTATTGCTACGACTATGCGAGAGTTGCAATTAGTTTTCTTAATATATTTTGGTTCAAATAACTCCTTCCAAGCTCAAAAAGTTGTCAAAATTACTGAACATTCGGGAACCTTATCACGTTTAAGTAATAATAATTCCCCTAACCAAGTCTATCGATACTGCGTGAAGCAATAAAACGACAAAGTTCTGCATTGCATACATATACTGTACCAGACTGCATTCTATCATAAATCCCTTCAAAGTGATTTAAACCAGATAGGTAGCTCGACATATTTCACTACGCATTCAGAGGAGAATTATGACTTATGCATATTACTAGATTTATTAAGCGTTCCGATTAGAAGGCACGGCAAATAACAAGGAACTAGCATCGCAAGGTCGTCACGAGCGACGTCCACGTAAGTAATAGAAGCCTTCCTGTACCAACCGACGTAAACAACATATCTGTTAGATTATTACGAAGAAAAATTACAGGAAATTTTTTAATTACCCATACAACATGACTACAGAAATAAATTATTTGTCCATACATTTTGTTTTACTAACCAAAAAAATTGCATCGGGGTGGGATAAAAGTGTAATAATTTCGTTTTTTTAATAACTCCATACAATATATTTATCTTGAATTAACAAAGTAGCGAATGCTACTGTTTGGAAAAAACATCGCAATTTATTTACGTTTTCTGCAAAGTTGCAGAGATGGTTTTAAAAATAGAAAATGCTGTAACGGTCGCAGACAGTGGCCCGAGCGTGACCGATTACGTATGTACATAGATTAATGGCCAATCACAAAACAAAACCCATTAACGGTTGTCAGCTACCGGCGATTGGCAGTCGCGTCGGCCGACAACGCGGCACTAGGGACGCGACGCATCGGGCGCTGGGACACGGGACGCTGGCTGTGGGACGCGGACTTTTTACGGCTGCTTTTCCATCATGGATATACGGGGTAGCTGAGCAATGCTAAAAAACCTACAACAAAGTTGCACCGTTTTTTAGCGTAGAAATACTATTTGTCGATTTTTTGCACATATCTGGGGCCTTACCACCAACTCTAAACGCGACTCAATTCCCATTGTTAAAGTGAGACCACGCTATAAGCCGAGTAGAGAGGCGTCCCGTTTTGTCACCCGCATTTGGATCGCATTAATACTTCATGGTACGGCCCCTGGTAGAATATCTGGTTTTATGTTTAGTTTTTAGTTAAGTACATTCAGAGACAAAATTCTCTATGTAGATTAACTTATTAACATTTTCTTATTTTCATACTCTAATTTATCCAACTCAGAGATAATTCGATATGAAATCGTTATATTGATAATTAAGGTTGCCGTTGAATATGTTTTTATTTTCACTTAGTCTGTACAATTGTATATCAATTTATAATAAATGTAATTTGTTTGTAGTATACTATTTTATATCTTGACGATAATAAATAATAATCATAAAATATTACAGTTTTGTCCTTATTAGTCGGGACACTTAAATGTCTACTGTGATGTCCCATCACTACAATCAATTCATAATCCAAATCGCGCGATCAAAAACAATGGACAGATACGGAAACCACGTGAAATTACCAATTCCGATGCACCTCAGCCGACCGATGGTCCAGGAATATCGCTAATACATAAACATTTCGATGAAAGCTTTTAGTAGTTTGTCAAAAGCATATCCTGTGACATTATGACTCTGAAATAGATTCTACTCTACTTAAATATAAACACAAACAGTGTCACTGGATTTTCTAAAATTATTTCTCAATGTACACTAGTTTTAGAAAAGTCCGAAAAGTCTTGTAAATTACATTTTAAAAATGAATCAACAAGTAATTTTCTGAAATCAGTATGAATCCGCGTCTTCATATTGATTTCTGAAAATTTTACTTCTAATATATTTTATTTATTTCTATTATATTAATCTATCCAATAACAAATATATTTTTTTCCAAAATATCCTCCTTCCTTTAGGTGTTCCAGTTGATAGTCCGTCAAGTTACTACATATTTTCAAACGATGTCTTTAGATTTTGCTCTTAGGCCCCAGAAGATAAGATCGAATTGAATTGAACAGGTTGAATAAATACATACTTTTTCGAATGCTGTATAAATTAGATACTGTATTATAGTATGTATTATTGTACTATATGACTGAAAAATCACCATGAATAATATTAGTTTAAGTGGGGCGTCGCCATTGTCCATATGAATTTTAATTTCATTGCAGTGCAACTCTTGATGTAAACGGTTTCGTTGAGAATTAAGTGATCATTACATTTTAGCTACTGGCTCACTCCTCTTTAGCTGAAGAGAACTTTAATAAATAGTGAAATAGCACATCCACTGCGCTCTTTATAACCCTTACGCTCTTAAACGTTAAATTGCTCTCCTATTTAAAAGTACAGCGCGTCACTGCTAATAGGCCTCTATATCTTTATTAAGCAGCGGAGGGTTAAGCTGAATTGTGCGCAATAAACGAAATGGAATAGTTAACCCTGCAGCGGTCTTCACACTCACTTTAATTTAGTTAACTGTTCCGCTGCGCCCTGGGCAATGCAACCCGCCAGGGAAAGGGTTGAATTGGGATGTTCCTTAACAATATCGATAAGCGACAAAGGCTAAAGGATTTAATATAATTAGTGGTACAGTTGTTAATAATAGTTTTGAAAATACATTGTCATGTAGATGAGTGTGAGTAATAAGTAATGAGCCAAAGCAATCAAACCTTATGTCGATGTTTTACTGAAAGATATTGTTGGATTATAAAACAGTTGGAAAAATATTAAAGAAATATACCTACAGGTTGTAACTTTTTCAGTAATATATTGGTAGGTAAGTATAGATTTATTTATATGCATGAAAAATCGAGTAGATAAATGAAAAAGTTACATAGATATAGAAGTTAAATGTATTTAACTTCTATAGCTAGCGAGCTAGCTAACGAGATTGATTACAATAGGATGTTATTAATTATGCGTTTTAAAATGACATTATTGAATAATTTCATCTATTGTTATAAATCATTATAATTTAATCCTAAATGTTTTACGCTACCCTTAATTATATCTCATTTTTGAAGGTTACGAAAGAGTGCTGTTTTATCGATATTTTCACTTCTAAGACAGGTCCATCACTACCATGCTCAGAATTTTCATCGAGAGCTAATTTATATCGGGCGCTGTGCCCTGCATTAAAGGCTTATAATCGCGATGAAATGTTGCGATGATGGACGCTGAGAATCGTTGCGATTTTATCGAATTACTACTGAATTGTCTGAAACAGTGAAGCTTAAGGGCTCAAGGCTTTGGCATCAAGAAATTCTCGCTTGAAATTTTGAAATCGTAGATTTCTTCAGTAGCTGAAAATAGGTTCAGGAAATCCAACCTAAAGGATGTTTCTCCGATATTAACTTCATGCGGTTTATGAAAACTCGAATATTTTTATTTGTCACTCATTTCAGATAGTTGAATTGATTGAGAGACATGGCTAGACTGGAAATATTGTAAGCAACCTCCCCAAGTGGATACCAAATGAAAATAAGTACACTAATTATATATTAAATATTGATAATATACTACAACAACAGATAGACAATCATGAATCGAGAACGAATGTCTGCGCTTATGACACAAACATATGGAACTACCAAGATTCGAACAACCATCCGTAGGTGTTTTATGTCAGGTACGATAGTTAAGTACATAATTATATAAAATAATCAATAAATTACCAGTGAATGACATAAAACTTTATTTTAAATAGAAAACAGTAATTATATCTGATTCTGGGGCATTTATAATTAAATATAAAGTTATTTAAATCATCGCAATAGTCTGTCTGCAAACCTTGCCCTACAATAGGTTGTTTTAATTGCTCGACGTAAATTACTTTTAAGAATGCTTGGTAATATTCATTAAGTACTAAATCACATTAGGTACGTACCTACTTTTTTGATATGGAATTATATGTTAACTTCAATTCTGTATCTCTATTTAGGGCCTGTTTCACAAACGACAAGTAAGTTCTAAGTAGCTTACTTCGCAGATTATTTGACAGTTGTAATATGAAATATTTTGTCAATTGAACTGCCAAGTAAGCTACTTCGAACTTTCTTATCGATTGTGAAACAGGCACTTAATAACTAGAAACATATCACTATGTTGTTTCCTGTTATTTCACAAAATGCCAACTATGATAAGCCTTATTTGTATATCTTAATACATACATACATAAATCACGCCTATATCCCCGAAGGGGTAGGCAGAGGTGTACGAGCACCTACGTTTCGCCAAATATGTCAAGTTCTATGTAATAGGTGGCGAGCCTATTGCCATTTATCGGGCACAAAATTCGCAGTACATTGCTAGCCTAGGTGGTATAAGAGGAACGCTTCTGCCCATTTCTCATCATTGATTTATCCTTAGTCGCCTTGTACGACACCCACGGGAGAGATTTGGGGTGGTGACAATTGTATTCTACTCTGCCGTCACCACGCGGCTATTTGTATACCTCTCATATAGAATTTATCTACATGTCCGTAAATGTGACTTCTTATTCTATATAACAGTTTTGTATGTATGTATCTATCTTATGCATGTATCTATGATGCGTGTGGTCTAGAGTAATATATAGTAATTATTATTAAGGATTACTCAAAAAATGTATTCGTGACATGTATGGTAGGTTATATACAGAGAAGTATCAAATATCTATAGCGTCATTTTCTTTTATAATAAGCTAAAACATAATTCATTTTCATTCTAAGAAGACTAAACAGTAAACACGACGTAAAATGAAACTATTACATTTTTTATTTAATTACCTCACAACCTCCTTCAACCCTTTCGGACACTTGTGCGTAACTTCATGGCAAATATAAATTAAAAGCTTACTTAATAACCCCCTATCACACGTTGTTATTAAATTGAAACTCGGTGTAATAGTCGGGCATCGAACCTACGACGGTGCTATAAACGCACATAAAAAGCAGTTCCTTGGTTAGATAAAAGACGCGGGTGACTCGCGCACCTGCCTTCTGGACGCATGTGAACTGTGACGACATAAAAAGACTACTAAATATGGCGCTAGATCGATAGATTTTTTTATAAGCTTCATGTCCAGTTTGGGTGCAAAACGGAAACAATAATAAACCTACCTGTCGCTTACCATTTATAGTCACAAGTCGGTAAATTTTCTATTTTTTTAAATAGGATTGTAATTACTAATCTAATTCTTGAGTATTTTATTTATTTATTTAAATTATATATTATGTGTCTGATTCATACTACCTACATTTCATTGGGCACTATACTTAACAATCAATGGACTATCTCGCGGATGCTAGTTTCATAAGAGAGGTACCAATTGAAGGGTCTCCTGTTCTCCCTACGCTAATCCTACTCTAAGTTGGGTCGGAGCAACATAATTTTCTTCTTCTTCTACTCTCCTCTCCTCTCTCAGTCACGAGCTGAGCATGAACTTCCTTGCTCATATAATCTACCACACAAATCCATCCGTCGCTTCTTCGATCATCTTCTTCTTACTATTTTTCTAGGTGCATGCACATTCATACTTAACATTCTAGTTTCGTAACCTTCTCATCATATATTATTAATAAGCCCGTACACCGGGTGCTCCTCAATTTTTTGAAATATATTTAAATTGTGCCTTAATGTGTGTCTGTCTGTACTCGCTTGTGGATCGAACATGGGACCTCGAGATCTAATTCCGGCGAGCGAGCCACTAGATCTCGGAGGCGGTTAAAAGTCTCAAGAACACTTTGGAACATTGTCGCACTTCAAATTGTCCTCCCGTGACCACAGCGGTGCCGAGGCTGCTATCTGCCGTGCGACGCCCTCGCCGCACCGCAGCACGACTAATTACCGCTGCGACTGGGCGTTTGGCAACGAACATTGTCCCATTTCCCGCTAAATTATAACGTTGGCGAAGGCTTGAATTTGTGCGACTTTACGTTGTTGCGGTCTGCACACACGGGCGTTTTTTTCATAACTTTTCAGTCAATCGCCAAAAGTATATTTAAGTGGTTAAACTTTGAAAATCTAATTACGTAATTAATATATACATAGTACAATTTATTTTTACTAAAGGGTATATGGGTACGCACTGTTCCCGTTTGTAATCTTTAATCATCTCATACACGGAGATTCCTTTTCCTCACTGAATACATTAAATCACCATTTGAGTATTTATTTATAATATTTCTAGCCTTATTTCAGACTTTCAAAAGAGTTGAAATTCTTTTTCGAACCACCAAAATCTTTGTACTAATTTTTCTAACATTTATATAATGTTAAAATTAAAATCGAATAGATTATTTTCAACATTTGAATAGAATTAAATGTGCAACTAGATACTGCAAACAAAACACAACATGTTTTCTTCTTCACTCCTCTCCATCCTTCAGCATTTATCATCTACTACTCTCGCTATCATATCCTCCTTTACACAATCCATCTCTTCTTTGGTCTTCCTCTCCTATACTTGATCTCTTGGCGCTTGATAGAAAAAACACCGCGTTTTTAAACCGCCCGTCTGCCGGAGCCCGCGCGGGTGATCAGTCCATACCCTCCGCCCGCGCCGGTGCCCACAACCTATCGACGATTTATCGACGCCTTCGCAGCACGTTATAATTACGCGCTCCACCTAATTGTACAATATTACAGCCTAAACTGACGAGGATATCGATAGAGCTGGAGTTTATGTCTAACTTATTAGTCAGTTATTGCATTAATCAATCAACTTCGTTTTGCAGTTTCGATTATTTGCCGGTTAGCTGAATCAACAACAATGCTGTTTTGTGTAAATTATTATCGTAAAGTGATAATTTATACAAACCAGAGATAAATATACGCTATTAAGTCACATTTATTACAAAATTTAGTTTGCCAATTATTAGTGTAAGCGTTACTACATGTGAAAACTTTTAGTATTTTTGACAATTCCTAATACCTATAACATGGAATGTTATAGGTATTAACTTAATAACTTAATAATTTAACTTAATAGCTCATATTCATTGTAAGTTCATATTCATAAATCCACTCAGAACCAGGTGCATGTACTGTTAGAGACAACTCTGAGTAGTTCCAACGAGTAGTTACAAAGTATCAAATTAACAGGTTAGCCTACACACTATATTAGAATTATTAGTACTAATTAACGTGCCATGCCTGCGCTGCGGTTTGAAGCGTCGTCGCCTCAGGCTCTCACCGAAGAAGTGTCTTTTTATTGAGACGTTTGTAATTATAAGTATTTAATAATGACTACGTTTCAGATGTAGTAGAAACATGTAGTGGAAGTAGTTGACTAAATGGTATCATAGTATATTCTTGATTATTAAGTTAAAGAGTTTGCCGTGTGGTGACGGCAGAGTAGAATACAATTTACCACCCCAAATCTGTCCCGTGGGTGTCGTACAAGGCGACTAAGGATAATACAGTGATGAGGAATGGGCAGCAGCGTTTCTCTTATACCTATCACCTAGCATTGTACTGCGACTTTTGTGCCCGATAAATGGCAATAGGCTCGCCATCTATTACATGGGACCTAACATAATTAGCGAAACGTGGGTCCTAGTTCACCCCTGCCTACCCCTTCGGGGATATAGGCGTAGTTTATGTATGTATGTAAGTCAAAGAATAAGTAGCTCATGAGTTTATTGTCATTAAGAATATTTATTTTAATTGTGTCCATTTTATTTTTAGCGTAAGTTAGAGATTTTTTAAATCAGCTTAGTGCGAACACAGTATCTATGTAAGGTTACTAATAATGTAATAGATGGTTGTGTTATTGTTCTCTTATATTTGCACGAGCACTACACATTTGAAATAAATCAACTTTTACGGATTAGACTCGCGTATATTTAGGCGTTTGGCATTATTTTTTAACACGACGTTTCGATCACTTTACAGCGGCCGTGGTCACGGGAGTCTCCCCGTAAACTGATCGAACTTCGTCGGTTAAATAATAATTCCAAACACCTAAATATACGCGAGTCTAATCCGTAAAAGTTGGTTTATTTCAAAAGATGGTTGTCTTATCGCTTGCCGTATCAATAAGGGCAATTGCAAATATTTTGCATGTTTTCGAATATACCCATTTACCCCTAAAGGGGGAGGCAGAAGTGGAGTAGTGATTTCGGAAACTATTTCAAGTTCCATGTAATTGTTATGTACCGAGTGTTAAACAAATCGATAAAACAAAACTAGACCACTCTGTAAATATAATTAATTCAGTTTCTTTTCTAATTTGTTTGGTAACTTAATTTCTTCCCAGCAGCATAACTCCCAATGCCTTTAAAATCTATTACATATTCAACTGAAACAAACATGTCTCATTCAAACCTTACAATTATAAAATAATATTTCGTATCACGCAGTGAAACAAGAACAATAAATATGTATAGCTAACTTGGGAACAATATAAAATAGGTATTGTTTAGATCGCGGTTTCGTCCGTGTTCAAAAGTCAACAGGGTTCCGCCGCAATACAAAGGCATTTATTGTACGAATTTCACGCTCGCGCGTGGGGTTCTCTACACCGCCACCGAATATATTGATACGTTTATTTTTTACTTCAAGCCGTCCAATTTATAACAGTTGTTTAAGTTTACACAAATAAATAAATTATCATCTTTACAGTGCATACCTATTGCCGTCCATCGGATAAGTTAGTTACAGTATTGGCAGATGTACTGCAAAACAACACTCAGTATAAGTAACTGTAACTATTCGGCACCTCGTATGAATCACACGTTTTTTGGATACAATATGTGTTCAGTCTTTACTAGTTGAAATTAAACTTTATAGAATTAATTTACTCGGTATCGTATTTAAATAAAACAAGTTCCCATTTTATCCCCGAGAAGAAATAAAAAACTAATATGTTGCATGCTACAATTGAAAAATGTATTCGTTGTTTCTTCACTTATATTAATCAGTACAGCACGGTAGATCCTGGATAGCATTATAATTTTCCTCCAATTTTCATTTATTACAAAAGTATCAAGCACGCTTGGTTGCGGTGGCGATCATCCCTATGCGGCCACAGATCGCGGCGCGAGAATACGGAAGGGTTGCATCACGTTATCCCGTGCACACAATTTTCGTCATGCTCATCCCTCTGCGCGCTGTACACACTCGCCATGCCGAGGCCATAGCCTACCAAAACTCCATAGCCGCTCACTGCTCTACCGCTAGTTTCAAAAAGAATACAAAGCCAGACAGTTTGCTCTACCTAATTTGTTACGTTTTGGTACCCCTGTGTGGGGCATATTCAAATGCTCCCTTTGTTAGTCCCGCGGCGAATAAAAAATCCTAATTTTTATTTCAACAATAGAGACGGATAACTAGTTTGTAGTGTAAACAAATTGCTCCATTCCGCTCTCGCGGCGTCTGCTCGGCTCTCTTGATTTTGACTATTGTAAACATGGTCAGGGTTCTTGTTAATATTTGTAGCCATTATGGAACATCCTTTTTGTTAAATAACAAGTTGGAAGTTATACTATTGTAGTGTTCGCTTATAATTTAGATATGTAATAACTGTGCTGTGGTAAATATTGACTACAATGAAATTGAAAAGAAAAACTTTTTAAGAGTAAATTATTTACATCCTCAAGTATACATCATCATCATCCTACCACTTCATTGAAATTTATATCATCTGGTTGAAAAAATCAAGTCCGATAGATGCAGAGACAATTGGATCGAAGACAGCATTTCAAATGAAATTGCTGAAAATTATGTTTTTTTTTTGTTTTAGAGCCAGTCGCCACCTTGACACCAACCCACATTACGCAATGCTGCTGTTGGTGGTTTGCCCTCCACCATTACGGTGCCCCAAGGTGCGTATGTATGCACCGAGTAATCTCCCTTAGTCGACTTTTACGACACTCCTGGGGTGAATCGGGATTGGCACAATCTACCTTTTATTTTTCCCATTCAGTTGTCACGGAAAATCTTAAGAAAGGAAATTTAATTAAATTAATATATTATGTAATGGGTTTTTATATTATTTATCATTTTCTTTTTAAAAGTTAAGTATTCATTAAAAAGTGGGTCCGATTTGATGTGGAATAAATATGGTGGATAATTGAGGAACAGTACCGCAGAACAGAACACAATTTTCACCACCCTGTTCTCCCTCGCGGGTGTCGTACAAGGCGACCAAGGACTTAAATAGAGATGAGTAACGGGTTGCAGCTTTCCTCTTATACTAATAGGCTGGCCTCCATGGGATCCAATATGGGATAAAACTTGGGTGTTTATTCACATCCGCCTACCCCTAAGCGTGATTTGTGTATGTATGCATAAATGTGGAATCTTCACCAAATCGTAAGATGCTGTCGTTATGTCGTATTTACGGAACATTTTATGATATCTTAAATAAAGATCAAATTCGTCCAGCAATATAGCTCTCCCGGGTGTCACCACGGCTCTTCCCTTTGTAGCACGGCAGCGTCGTCAGCGAAACACCAGTGGAGTGAAGTTTTCGAAAATCGCTCGCTTGGCTGAGATCTTTAGCAAACCCTTTACAATCACACATCTGAGGAACCAGTCCTTACGTCCGGGTGATAAGGTCGCTTATGAATGGACCCTGGCGTTGGTCGCGTCAGAGTTTGCCCCTCAAGTTTGTATGTCGTCATTGACTCTGAGAGTGCTCTGGAGTGCTCCAGAGGAGGGCCTTTGATTTTTGCTTATTGTTTTACATCTTCGTTAGCATACGGTACCCTCTTTACACTCTAATCGATCACTCTAAAAACTTATCGCATTTTTGATGATTAAGACTTAAACAATAAGAAAAATAGATCAATGGCGATTTTCAAAGTTCGCATTTCGCAAAGTGGGGTCTTAAGTAAGGCCACTTGTTGAGTTGGGTAAAAAGAGATAAATTTACTAATTAATTACGATAATAGGGCCGATTCTGACAATGGTTCTCTAAACCTTAAATTAATTTGACACCAGTTTTTCTCGTTCATTCTCAATACAGAGTGAAGAGGAGAGACTGAAGATCAGTCTTGAGTTTTAAGTTTGGAGAATCATGTCAGAATTTACCCTATATAACTATACGTTATTTTATATTTATAGAACTTTACGTTATTTTGAAAGCACTTGCAACTTCAACACTATTTGAAGGACGCGTAACTACAAGCACCTTTTACTTTCCAACTTTGAAAACGATTAATTAAAAAATAGTTGTTCCATAAAAAACAAATAAACTCAACTAAAAGCTTAAGAGGCAGATTATTTTTTCACATTTATTCTATAGTATCTAATTATAATGAATATCTTAACACTTTTATTAAGACTTTTTGATAATATCCAAAGGGTTTTTTGTAACGACGATGGCCACAAAAAAAACATTACTCCAACTAACCAAAAGTAACCCTTGTCTTGCCGCCGCGTCGATATTATAAAACTTGATTTATTTCCGAAGCCGTAAAGATTATTTATTAATCCGGCAATGCTGTTTGGGTATCGCCCGGAGTCGAACCGAAGCCCCCTGATAGGGTAAAACGCGCCATATGCGGTCAATTTCAACTTGGTCGCGCTACTTACCGCTAATCCTGCCGTAATGTGATCACGGATGCCTATTATAAATTTATTTCACGAGCCATTTCGACAGACCTTGAAATAGAAGTTACAATAAGTCGGTAAATATCAAAAGAGCCCAAGTCACATGTAACAAATTTTGGAAATACATTATAAACAAAGTTTGTTAAAAACGTTCCGTGCAAAGAAAAGCTTTTCGGATGGATTGAAAACTTAAATAAAACTTTAAATTACGACTTGGGCGAAATATTTTGTGTATTGAGATTTAACATTTTATACTGAATTTTAGTTGAGTTGTAGACAGTTCATTCCAGAGCGATTCTACTGGTGACATTGAAAAATTACATAGATACATAAATCACGCCTATATCCCCGAAGGGGTAGGCAGAGGTGAATTAACCCTCACTTTTGGCCAATTATGTTCGGTGACATGTAACTGGTGGCGAGCCTATTGCCATATATCTGGCACATAAATCGCAGTAAAAATTTATATTGCTAGGTGGTATGAGAGATATGCTGCTGCCCATTACTCATTGATGTCTTTACCCTTAGTCGCCTTGTACGACACCCACGGGAGAGATGGGGGTGGTGATCATTGTATTATGCTCTGCCGTCACCACACGGCATTGAAAAATTTACTATGATTATTAATGCTATAACTGATCTCGAAGCTTAATGTTTAGTTATTTGTTAAACATCAGTCTTAAAACACCTAACATGTTCATTTCATAAAATTTTAGCCACCACTGCCACGATACGACCCGATGCCTCTCGCTGGCCCGACCAAACCGGCTGTCTAAAAATATGATTTAGTTTACGCAGATTGCATTTTAAAGTACCGTAAATTGTCTTTTAAAAGTTTTGTAAAAAAGTCATTGAGAATCGAATGACATTTAAAACCTATACAAGTCGGCTCGATTTCTCCGTGCATCGTTTCAAAGAATTGCTATCTTGGGAATCGATTACGGCAAGTTCTGGACAATTTTAATTGAAGGCAGTCCAAGAATGCTCGGACGTTAATATCAATAACATTTACTATAAAAGCAATTAATGTTTTTCGCAAATGCCTCAGTTTGTTCATTGCCAGATAAAACTGGAGGAACAAAAGAAATGTCAGGTGGATAGTTTGTAATTAGCCTTTTTGGGTTGCTGCATAGTGAACAGCTAATTTTTCTTAAATTAGAGATTAGCGAGAAGCCTACAGGACCACCTGCAGCGGTAATTAGGATAATTATTATCATAACAATTATTCATCATATACACCGGTTGATGAAGAACTTAAATCAGTCTAGTCTAGTAATTGCGACGAAGATACTTTTTTTTATAAGGATACCTGTGTATGTACAGTCAACAAAGGCGCTATACAAAATTATCATTTCATCTAGTTGTGTGAGTTGGGGGTGGAGTTGAATATAATTGTCACCACCCCGAATCTCCCCCGCGGGTGTCGTATAAGGCGACTAAGGTTAAGACAGAGACGAGTAATGTACAGCAGCTTGTCTCTTATACCATCCATCAATATACTACGATTTTCGTATACCGACCTCCTACATACAGCCAAACATAACTGGCGAAACATAAGTGTAAATCCACCTTTGTGTAAACACTTTGGAGGCAAATTGACGTAATTTATGTATGTACTTATGAGACGAAAACTCTTACCATTCTATGGATTCACCGTGCGGGTGCCGGGTCCATAGTGTGGCGGAGAGGAAAGTCGGAAATAGCGAATGGGACTTGTAACCCAAGTGTAGGTTTACGGGGCCCCTTCACAACTTGTCACCATTGCCATCTCGACTTCTGTCTCTACCCTGCCTTATTTGGCAAGTTTCTCTGAGAGACGCCTTAGACAAACGTTCCAGTGTAGAATTTACAAAAGCTTTAGACATACCAAAGTCTTTTAGTAGAATGTTAATTAAATAGTGATTCTGATATTCATTTGAAAATGATTTCAATTATTAAATTAGGTATAAATGTTAGACAATATTTATATGAGAAAGAAAATTAAGTTGGAAAGATTTCGATAAATTAATTATTTGCCCTAACGCGGGAAAAGTTATATGTGCGGTACATATAACTTTTTAGCGTCAAGCCAAATAATTTTACAACTTTTATCTGTCTTTATTTTCTTTGTGGCAGTCTAGAAAGTTTATCAGCCTAGATTTTTACACCCACCTACCTACTACACACAACACTTTCTTTGTTCCATCAAAGCCAAAGGCTCGCCGAGCCAAAACAATAACCAATTAGAGCGTCGCCGCAATAAGGGTTGAGGATATCGACGTCCCCGCGGTTATTGTTACCCTGATTCGGCCCGCTAATTAATTTACTGGGGCCCTGATTGTGGGCCGTTACAAGATTTAATATACGGCATCGGCGGTGTGTCGCGGCAATATGACGTTTTAAACACAGATGTCGTGTCGTGTGGCTCGGGCCGCTCTAATATCATTTGCCGAATTTCGGAGGTAAATATAGACTCACGATTGCTTATTTATCCGGGGGGGTCTTAATACGACGCGACAATCTGAGCTCTCTGTCGGTTTATGGTTTTATTTGATGGTTGAATATTGTGTATGCCGTGTGGTGACGGCCGAGCAGAATACAATTGACACCACCCCCATCTCCTAAGACTAAGGATTAAGACAGCAATGAGTAATGGGCAGCAGCGTTCCTCTTGTGGCACCTAGCAATATACTACAATTTATGTGCCCGATACATGGCAATAGGTCGGCCACCATGGGACCTAACATAATTGGCCAAACTTGGGGGTTAAATTCACTCTGCCTACCCCTTCGGGGATATAGGCGAGATTTATGTCCATTACTTATATCTGTCTTAACCCTTAGTCGCCTTGCAGGACACCCAGGGCAGAAATGTGGAGACAATTGTATTCGGATCTGCCGTTACCACACGGGAAGGATACATACATACATACATAAATCACGCCCATATCCCCGAAGGGGTAGGCAGAGGTGAATTCTCACCCGCGTTTCGCCAATTATGTTAAGTCCCATGTAATAGGTGGCGAGCCTATTGCCATTTATCGGGCACAAAAGTCGCAGTACATTGTCAGGACGGTAGTATAAGAGGAACGCTGCTGCCCATTCCTCATCACTGATTTATCCTTAGTCGCCTTGTACGACACCCACGGGAGAGATTTGGGATGGTGACAATTGTATTCTACTCTGCCGTCACCACACGGGAAGGATGCTCTCATATATTTCATTCAATATGGATAATCTATGTAGGCCTTTACCAAAATGCGAGGAAAATGAGGGAATCGGTTTTATTTTATTTTATTTTAAAACCAATTAAGATCGTACCTAATTTTAAGGACCATTAAAAGGTTTTTTTTTTTTAGAACGACAATCAAGATAACTACAATTATTAATTTAACTATACCTACTTTTATTTCTTACTAGTGAATATGAAACAGATTGTGACTAAATTAAAATATCTTATAAAAATGTCTTTCAAAACTCTTAAGTCTTAATTTTTCACTCTTATTTTCAAATTGAATTACTAAAAACATGCCTTACTGCATTGATAAATAGGTAAATCACAGTTGTTTTGTACAGAATAAGAAATAGAAATATTCATATCGATATTTCATTTGGCCTCAAAAATACCGCAGCACACGACGACAGCTTGTTGAAATCAAATTACGACGAGCCGAGGGGAGAGCGATGACGCTGATGGTCCCTGTGATGGATGGACGGGAGACGTGAGCATTTCAGCTGGGGCACCAGCACTAATGAAGAAAAGCGAACTATCAACGGTTATCATGCGTGTACAAGCGGTTTGAATTAATTTTAAATTGTAAAAGTCACTTCAACTCAAGATTATGGAAGATAGAGCTAATTAAAAACAAAAATTAGCTAATTTTATGGTTTAATTGTCAACCTTTCAATGATTTGGTTAATAATTACGATTTTTAAAACACGCGGATGAATGGGGCATAGGTACTTCTGGTCTTCGGGTGAATGTGGAAAATGTCAAAAATATTGAGGATAATAGTTATTTGTTGTACGTGAGTGCAAAGTTGTTTTTTAACCGCGTGCTCAATTTTGATGACCGAGCTAGCGAAGGATTCTAAAATTGAATCACGAGCGTACCGAGTGATTCAAAAATTAGAATCCTGAGCGATAGCGAGGGAATCAAAAGAGCACAAGGTGAAAAATCTTTGCACTCGAGTGCAACACGTAACTTTTCATCCCCCCCAATGAGGAAAATGCAAAATACAAAAAAAAAATACAATCACAACAGTTTCTGTTTTCACCCAGAAACTTCCACAACACCCTCCCATTAACCCAAACACACTCTCAACACCCACCCAGAAACACCCACAACATTCACACCCATCCACTCAGACACACCCAAAAAACACCCATTCACCCAGAAAAACCCACAAAACACCCATTCACCCAGAAACACCCATTTACCCAGAAACACCCAAAAAACACCCATTCACCCAGAAACACACACAAAACACTCATTCACCCAGAAACAGCCACAAAACACCCATTCACCCAGAAACACCCACAAAACACCCATTCACCCAGAAACACCCAAAAAACACCCATTCACCCAGAAACACCCACAAAACACCCATTCACCTAGAAACACCCACAAAACACCCATTCACCTAGAAACACCGATTAACCCAGAAACACCCACAAAACACCCATTCACCCAGAAACATGAATTCACCCAGAATCAATTATAAAATAAAATAAAACACCTACAAAACACCCAATCACACCCAAAAAACACTCAATCACCCAGAAACACCTACAAAACACCTAATCACACCCAAAAAAACACCCAATCACCCAGAAACACCCACAATACTCACCCATCCATTCAGACACACCCACAAAAACCCATTCACCCAGACACACCAACAAAACACCCATTCACCTAGACACACCCTCAAAACACCCATTCACCCAGACACACCTCCAACAGCCACCCATCCACCCAGCCACACCCGCAACATTCATCCAGACACACCTGTAAGTCCCTAATAAAAATTACCGTCCCTAATGGAGTTCCGAGACGGTCAATCAGCTTGAGACAAGCACGTTGATTTTCTGTATGTTTTTGTTCCGTTGCTAGCGTAAACAAATCAAACAGACCTAAAAAGCTTTTTAAATGCTTGACTCAAGCATCCAGCAAGCGTTGTAGACGATCAAAATGTTTAAAGCAAGATTGACGCCAAGCTGATTGACCGTCACGGAACTCCTAGGTTTTAACAAATTTATGACGTGAAAAGAAAATGGCGCGCGCAAAGCAAATTACAAAAAAAGTACACCAAGAAGGTTCCGAGTCTGAGTTTTTAACAAATTAAAATAGGTTGCATGACAATTTCGGCACCATGGAGGTAGAAATAAATATGTATAATGATGTTTTGAATTCACAAACTCATTGCACACGATGTTCTAAATTCAAATTTACTTTAACCTCTAGAGGATAAAAACGGCTTTTGCACTCAGATATCGAAGAGCAAAAACGCTTTTTCCGAGATGGTGGGATGAAAATTATATTAAGGCATCAGTTTTAAACTGTAAGTACCTATAGATCTTCTTCTCCCGGCCCTGTTCCCACTATAATTGCGGTCTGGGCAGTATGTTTCCTCTTCCATTCATATTGTTTAGTGTTAGTGATGAATGAAGAGACGGAACAGACCATGTCGGGAGACCGATTAACGGAGAGAGCGATTGGGATATATGGCAACATTCCCCCCAATACTGCTCAAGGGTTTTGGCTTAGGTTTTACAGCCGGCCGCCTTCCTGACACCAACCCTCTTTGGGTATGCTGTTGTTGGAGATTTGCCCTCCACTATTCGGGTGCCCCAAGGTGCTGATGGTCTACACCGAGCAATCCATTAGTCGACTTTACGACACCCCTGAGGTGAGTCAGGCTGGCACATTCTACGTTATTTTTCACATTCCACAGGCCAGCACAGAAAATCTTGTTGATACATACATGTAAACAAAGTCCCGAACCAGCTCGCGAGCATCACATCGCAATTACCCACACACAATTTCCCGCCGCGTCCCAACTTCCGCCGTTAGCGGTCGCAAATCGTCATGTCGCTTCAAAGTTGCGCGCGTCAGACCGCCAACAGGGGCCTTACCACCAACTCTAAACGCGACTCAATTCCCACTGTTAAAGTGAGACAACGCTATAAGCCAAGTGGAGCGGCGTCCCGTTTTATCACCCGCGTTTGGATCGCACAAATACTTCATGGAACGGCCACAGCCCTCGGAGCAACGCAACAGGCTCGCCGCCACGATACGACCGTTTTATGTTACGACAACTTTCCGTGTATTTGTTTTGCAGTTGACAGTTGAGCAGGCGTTCGGTTTGGGGGGAATGGGGACATTAATATCAGTGCGAGCATGGAAGTTATGGATCTGGACGAAACGAAATGTGTAACTAACATTTCGTTTAGGGCCGATTTTCCAATTCTCCAATTCTCCAATCCAAAACTTATCTTATTCTTTCTGCTCTGTTCCCAGTTTATGTAGGGTTCGCGCAGTATGTTTGAACTTCGATTGATATCGGTCAGACTTCATAAAACCATCCACTCGTTATTGATTCTTATTATCCTTCATCACACCGGAAAAGTGCTAGTGATGAATGAATGTATAGAATACCAGAGGTCCCCCTGGTGTGAATAAGGGTTGGCGCATTCTAAGTTATTTTTTCGCTCCCAGGCCAGCATGGGAGACAATCCAAAGCTACCCAAAGCTATCCGCTCAATATATGATTACACAATCAAAGTAAAATGTCAAGCAACAGCCCATTTTAAATCATATTCTGACAAATTGAATAAAGCTTAAAATGTTGAAAAATAAATAGCTGTGTGGTGACGACAGATTAGAATACAATTGTCAACACCTCGTCTCATCTCTCCCGCGGGTGTCGTATTCTAAATTTTAATATAACGGGCAGCAGAATATAAAGACGCTCGCCCTTTATTATAAATACATGTGACATTGTTGGCGAAAAATGGATGATAGTAAACCCGCATAAAAGGGCGTGATTTCGGAAGTAAGATTAAATGTCAACCCTAAAAGCACCATTGGAAACCCTTAAAGCAAGCAAGTAGGACAGAATATGGATTCCCACTGACTAATGAGAGGTTTTGGGTGTACACTAACACATACATTATATTCATAACACCCAGCAGCAACTTTGATGGACTGGTGATGAGATGGTTTTAGAGACATTAGATGATATCATGCCATTCCTCTTATTCTATTTAGCAATATACTGCGATTTGATGTGCCCGATAGATGGCAATAGGCTCGCTACCTATTACATGGGACCTAACTTAATAGGCGAAAAGTGGGTGTTTAATTCATCTCTGCCTATCCCTTCGGGGATATAGGCGTGATTTATGTATGCAGGTATGCCATTGCTAACTGCAAACTTAAAAGGAAACCCCAGACTCAGACCAAATCTCAATTTGGATTGCGCCATGTGGCATGAGGCGACGCGAGAAATACTAGTAGCAATTTAACATTTAATTTGTTTTGTGTCGCAATATTTAGTCACGGGATTTCCTCATAGGGCCGCTGTCAATCACAACTGCGGTGGTCGGGCCTTATTGTCATTGCCGTCTAATCAAAAATCAATAAAATACGCTTTGGTTACCCACCCCCCCCTCAAACATTTAATGTTTGATACGTTTTTAGGTATCAATGTGCAAATTCTTTGGTTCAGTCTGTATGATAGTTTTGAGCAGCAGCCAAGTTTATTATGGGAATAGTTTTTACGGTTTCTCTTGCGGAATTGGATTCATTTATAGTTTTTTTTTAATTGATTGATGCTAATGGAACATTTTAAAAGTAAATGTTTAAGTTAAATCATGCTTATATCCCCGAAATGGTAGGCAGAGGTGAAATAACACCCACTTTTCGCCAATTAGAGATAAGGTGGCGTGTCTATTGCCATCTATCGGGCACGGATATCGCAGTACATTGTTATGTAGCATAAGACGAATGTTGCTGCCCATTATTCATCGTCGTCCCCTTTGTCGCCTTGTACGTTATCCACAGGAGAGATGGGGATGACTACACGGCTTTCAGCTTGAAAGGAAATTGGATTTTTCCACTTAATTATTACCAACATCCAGCACAGAAGAATGTCAACTTTAGTTCATTAAAGAAACTCAAATCTCTGCACTGATTAATTTCTCGAAGGTTCCACGGCATCCACATTTAGCAAGCAGCTGGTCGCGTTCTCAACTCTAATCAGCACCAGCGAGCAGTCGGCACGCCGCGGGTTTATCGAGTGTGACCGAAGCGATTGCCGCTTCCAAAAAAGCGCACTTTAATTTTGGCAGCGGTAAGGAAGGCGCGGGCGCGACCGTGCGGAGAGCCCACGTATTTATTTTATTACCTATAAAAGCTAGCGCGCCACTGTCTTAAGTACTAGTCGGGGGACGCTTTCAGATTTTAATGGCGTTTAATTCAAAATAGAAACAGTTGCTTTTGCCTCGCTTATCCGATATGGAAGATGGGTGGATTTGTGGTGCGACAAGAATTGTAATATGGATAAGTTTGAAGGTGGTACCATTGACAGAGAAGAGCAATGTTTTAGCGTTTGTTTTGAAAAGGAATGAATTGCATGTGACTTGATGTGTGAATAGTGACGGATGGAGAGAAAGAGACGAAAACGGATTGTGTAAGAAATGAATTCAAGGCAAATGGAGTGAATAAGGAGATGATTGAGTAACGTGAATGGCGGAAAAAATGCTGTGGTAACCATAAAACAAAAAGGGCTAAGGGCACGAAGCTAATCATTCAGAACATCTTTCACTTCGTTCTCTGAAAGAGAGAGATCTTAGTCAGGTCATTGAAATGTATTACACTATTTCCTTGTGCTTCTTCTTCCTGCTCTGTTCTCAGTCTATCTGGGGTCGGCGCAGTATGTTTCCTCTTCCATTCATATGTCAGACGTCATCAAGCCATCCACTCCCTTTTGATTCATGTCATCCATCACACCGTAAAGGTGCTAGTGATTAATGAATGTATAGAAAAGAGACGGAACGGACCATGGCGAGAGACCCATGAACGGAGAGAGTGATTAGAATGACAACATTCCAATCCACACTGCTCAAGGTTTTGGCTTAGGTTTTACAGCCGGCCGCCTGCATGACACCAACCCTCTTTGGGTACGCTGTTGTTGGTGGTTTGCCCTCCACCATTCGGGTGCCCCAAGGTGCTTATTGAGCAATCTACACCGGGCAATCTCCCTTAGTCAACTTTTACGACACCCATTGGGATGAGTTGGGGCTGGCCTATTCTACGTTATTTGTTCGCTCCCAGGTCAGCATAGAAGGGTATTATTTCCTTGTGCAATAGTCGATAATTTATAAGTAGTTTTAATCGTTGTCTATTTAAAAATTACTATTCTAGAGCTAATGAAAACCTTGATAATCTTTTCAAAGAAATAAAAGTATGAGTCAATATAGTTTCCAAGCTTCACTCAGTATTAAGTTCTAAAAAATAGCTGTTAACCGAAAATTCTAGTTTTCGAATTATTGACTTGTGGGTTTTAATAAACTAATGTAAGTATAATAAATATGAATACAAGGCATCCTGAACCACTGTATCAGCTCACCCAACGGTTTACTTAGTAGCGTTAGAAACAACGCAAGTTGCAAACTAAATTATACCCCAGTCGGGTTCTCAGCTCAACGAACGCACCACCCTTCCAAGAAACAGGGATATTGATGGGCAGTCGATGGCGAAGTTTTTTCCCTCCGCAGACGAATAGTCTTCCGAGGAGAAATTAATTTGACAACTCCACAGCGGACTGGAGATGCCTGTATTAATTTGTTTGACGGGAAAAAATTGCGGCCGCCCTGGGGAGGGCGGGATGCGACTAGTTTTTACATCTGTTATTCTCGGTAGGTACCGCAGACGGCGTGTCGAGGGTGACCGTTGGGTATTCTCGTTTGAAAGAAAGTTTTTTTTTAGCTTTTGCGAAGAACATACATCCATAAATCACGTCTATATATATTCCCGAAGGGGTGGGTAGAGATGAATTAACACTCACATTTGGCCAATTATATAAGTTAGGTCCCATGTAACATGCCTATACCATCTATAGGGCATGTTAGTCGCAGTACTTTGCTAGGCGGTGAGGATTATACTATTCCAATGAAAGTTACCACGTTAACAATTTCTTATGATAATGTATACTAAACTCAAGATAAAAATATACAATAATTACATATTATTTCAACAATAATGGTAATGACATTGTTTTTAGATTACGATTCTTGATCACATTCAAAGTCAAATCAGTTTCGACTAGAATGCCATGATATATCTAATATTTCGACCTTATTCACTTGTAATATGTTAAAATATGACACAATTAATAACAACTTTCCTAAATGACTAACACCTTATGGAATATAAATAATAATAGTCAACAAATAGTTGAGAAGACTAGCGTTTGTATTTTCAAAACACCATTTCAATTTCGGGCTCACAGCAGGAAGTCCCGTGTAGTTCCTGGAGTCAATGAAACGCCAATAAACCCTTATTATCGCCGATATCACCCTCACCGCGGCAAACAACTAAATCCGCACTGTATTTCCTTAATTCACGTCCAGAACAAACCTTGGTCCCCCGGATTCAGTTATCACACACGGCATAATGACATCAGGAAAAATCGAGTCGTATCGAGAAAATATCGATGCCAAGGGGATCGGTAACAAGTCGGGGGAACTCGATTTATGACGTTCCGATGATACAATCAAATCAAATAAAGCATCGATAAATCAATGTCCGACTCGAGTGCGAGGTGAGAAAGATGTATGTGCCAATATTCAGACGGTGGCAGTTTTATTGTTTTGTGCCGCTTCTAGCGGAAAGGAAAATGCTTATTCTATTACAGGCGTCAGCTCCGCAGCCCGGCCTTGATCTCAGAAACGGGAATTTTCCATGCAGTATGTCGCCACTATCATAGTCATTACATACAAACATCTAGTGTCCCGGCTCACAATTGAACTTTTCAATATTGTTTTTCTTTTTAAAGAAAAATAACACTAATCAATGTTCAAAAACAATGTTCTGCAAAGTTATTATTTGATTTTTATTTGAACGAGATATACATGTTTGAAAAATGGTATGTAGGATTGCATAGGACGCGGGTTCGGTTCCCGCATCAGGGCAAATAATTTTACGAATATTTTCCTTGTCTATAAAGTATGGAAAATTATAATTCCATCTTTTGTTTTGGAGTGCCGTCATTTAAACGGAATGTCAGCCTAATTTTCCTAATTATCTCTTATTCATTATTTTAAGTTTAAAAAATAATTTATTCTTTACATAGGAACTAAGCAATTTGCAAACCGGAGTATATCATCGCACGTTCCATTTTAATTTATAATCTTATAACCCTTTAGGGTTTTTTAAAAATGTATGGCAACATACCTAGTTGAGTTTACCAAATAAGACAGTTATTGATAATTGACTGTAAAGAGGGGCCAGAAAAAAATCACCCGCTCGAACACTCCGGCCCGAGAAAAAACAAACACCCCTTTATTATAAAACTTCGAACAATTTCAACACAAACAACAACAATGCCAGGCGACACGCCAAAATCATTTGAGCCCAAAAAAAGGCAAGTCTTAATTTCAATTAACAATGATCCGATAAGTCCGGTAATGAGTGGTTCGCGGGATTTATCGGCGGGCAACCGACAATTAAACGTCTCTGTTGAGAGATGCGCGCGCGCCGCCCCCACCGCACAAAACGCTGCGACCACGGAGAGGATGGGCGCGCGGAACCATGACTCGGTTGATCTACCACATTTTCCTGCTAATTATTGGACACCTGAATTTTTATTAAATAATATAGATAGATAGATAGATAAGAAAATGTATTTACACATACAAAAAACAGAGGAGAAACAATCGAACAGGAAATGGAAAAGAAGAATATTACAAATCGGCAATATAAAAATACACAACACATAGGTAAAACAATAACAAAAGAAAATAATAAAATAATGTGCGCTGCAGCGATGCAAAAAGCCTAGAGCTCGGTGTGCAAACTACTCTAAGAGCAGAACACCGATTTTCAGCTCTCAGCTAGTAGCCGAAACGCGAGACGGATGAGTAACAATATTATTAAAATAATAATTAAAACACAATCAATTTATTATTAATATATTCCCTTGTACTATGCTAGGTCATAGATACATGACTATAGGCACCCACCTATATAACCGAACCGATTGCGATACATGCCCTCAGACGACTGTTGGAATTGACACCTAATTTTTGGAAATTTAGTAATTCGGATTTTATACGCATTTTAAATTTAAATTTGGACGAAATTAACCGCATTGGTGGAGGAATATTGTTCCAACATTTAGTCGCCTGGTACCGGAAACTGCCAGTGAAAGCTATAGTTCTATGATTTAATAATGATCCGCTTGGTCGACTGGTCTAATGAAGTTCGAATGCTGGTAGTAATGTCTGACTGATGAACAAGGATGTTTGTTCCTACGTTCCTAAGTCTCTGCCTACGGCTTCGGCGAAAAATATTAGTGATTTATGTATGTTTAATAAAAGAGGGTTGCTTTCAGGCAGGTGGCCGGCTGTAAAACCTTGAGCAATATGGATTGGAATTTTGTCATTCCAATCACTCCCTTCGTTCATCGGTTTCTCGACATGGTCCGTTCTGTCTCTTTTCTATAAATTCATTCATCACTAGCACTTTTGCGGTGTGATGGATGATATGAATCAAAAGAGAGTGGATGGCTTGATGACGTCTGATCGGTATGAAGGGAAAAGGAAACAGTCTGCGCCGAAGGAGAATAATTAGCTTGGTGTTAAAACGACTTTGTCTAAAACAATTATAAATTGTTCATGCAGAAACAAGGCCGTTGATTTGCGACCTCAGCGTCCATGTTCTAACGAGTGAAACGACTCACGCTTGTTAATTATTGCGACGACGCACGGTATCAGATCCACGTCGCTTCATACATCGGCGTTGAGAGGACCGCAAAGACAAAAAGTCGCGCCCTCACAAGACGCGCATTGTTCGGCCCGGGACAACCGCTTGGGTCAACAGACATAATGACCCCTGCTCGGTCATAGACGCCCTCTAATTTGAGGGCCCAACGACTTATGGCCCTGCCGGTAATTGCAGTGCCCTGTAAGGTGTGTTGACAGCAGATTTACCAGCCCAGCCGGCGGTCGGGCTAAGCACGCCCGCGAAGACTGGTCAGTGGATGGGTGACCTGGCCACACTGTAATGACATTTTTGTAGCACTGAGCATCGGGAAACTTAGGTCCCAACTCACGCTGGGCATATGTTGCTTGTTATGGTTCAATCTCCCTCTAACCTCTTAATGTTCCAGCATTTCCAGAAGTGAGATTGAGTGAGTAATTACCTTCAATTACATCATCATCATCATCATCCGGGTCATCCGTCTGGTGGCGGGCTGCGGGCATCGAGCGGGAGCTCATGGCCCGGGCATGAACTCAGGAGACATCAGTCCCCCGGTGGTCTGGACCGCCGTTATAAACGGCGGGGCTCCCCTTCGCCCCCCGATGCTCAACCCCGGTCTGGTGGCGAGGCCCTCGGCGCGGTCTAACCATGTGCCGGGTGATTTACCGTGGGGCAAGGCCCGGCTAGGAGCCTGCGAGCGGGCCTCGGCTTATGCCATGTACCCGAGGGAGCGGAAGTAGGGGGGAGGGAACCTGATGGCGGGTCGAGGAGATGTCGGTGGGGATGACGATGATGTTGAGTAGTCGAGTCCTGGGGTGTCTTGTCCGGTGCAGTCACGGCGATCAAGCGCGGAGATGGTCTCGCGCGATCAGCCGTGACTTGGTTGTCGTGGTCGGTGGGTGTGCCCGCGCAGCAGGCCGCGTGCACGGGCCAATGTCCCGCGCTCGGCTGCGGGCGGCGGGCACGGTGTCAGTCCGGTGGGCGCGTCGTCTGGGGCGGGCGCGGCACGCGGGGCGGGCGCCCGGCGGTGCGCCTCGAGCCATAGACGACGCGGAATCTCGGCCGGGGGATGTCGCCTCGTCGCGGGGATGCAGCTGGTGCTGGTAACATCTCCGTCTCCGCGGCTGGTGGTGACAGGAGCTCTCGGGGGAGTGCTCGTCGGGAACAACCTGGGGGCACAGGGATGTTGGGTGCGATGTGTTGGAGGTGGAGGTGGGGCCCGTTGTCGGCGCGGTCGAACATTCGACGCGCCAGACGGGCGACGAACTCCTCCACCGTCGGCATCCGGAGGTCCCTGGCGATCACGTCGTTCCTGACGTACCGCCCCGCTCCTGTAATCACGCGGAGGGAGATGTTCTGCTGGGCCTGCAGTCTGGACTTCTGGGTCGGGGAGATGAGCGCGTACCAAGCCGGCGCCGCGTAGGTTAGCCGCGGCAGGACGTTTAGGATGTTTCAATTACGGTCGCTTACTTTTGATGATATTAGGAATTAGGATATAAGATTATTCTTACGCAGAATATAAAATTGAACTCATTAAACGCAGATAATGATTTTCCTAAATGCACGCAAGAACAAACATTGAAAACGAAATATAATTATTTTACTTTTTAAGCTTAATTGTTATATTTTCTTGAGGCCTGCCTCATTGGCACTCAGACAGACCCTACTTAAAGCCGTCAATATTTTTATGCCCAATAGTACAACGGGATAGGCAAACTTATACTGACTGGGCTTATTTTTTATAAACAACAATAGCTCGATGGAAAATCGAATAATCATCGACGCCATCGATCTTAATCGATATAATCCTTGCCTAGGGAGTGGAAGTAGAAATAAATCGAGTATTGTGACTCATGAGCCCGGTATCGAGAACCATCTTTAACGCTTGCCATATGCGTGGATGACGCAGCATATTTGCCAACGTCCGCGTCAGCTAATTGCAGCTCTTTCACAAAGCAGTAGGCTTCAAAGTTGAATAGCATGACAATGCCGAATATGATATAACAGCCCTTACTTACAGTATTATCGAAATAGTCGTCGCCTATAATGGTGCTTCTATACAGTGCAAGTAGCTGAAGCAAGTAAAGGCGCGAGCTACTTGCGCAAGCCGTATGCACAAGTTAATTGATCAGTACATACGCAAAGGCGCGGGCTACTTGCGCAAGTTACTTGGTCAAGCTACACGTGCATAGTGCCCGCGCGAATAATTTATGAATGGGTCTTGTTCGTTTCAGCTGTGAGCATATCTGCACAAGCAACTTTCGCGATTTGATGCGCGCGCAAGCTTGCACATGTTATACAGGTACATCCTCGAGTCGCTCGACTCGCTGGAATCGTTTAGACTATGCATATAACCTGCGCAAGTGCCACAACATGCGCAAGCCACTTGCACCGTGTAGAAGCACCGTAACCCAATACGTTTACGATCAATATTGAATGGGATCGATTGAATGAAACGCGCTTTAATTCTCATTATAGTAACATGAGCGACGTGTAAAGCTCCAACCTTTCGTGTGCATCATTCATGGACGACACCATTCATGTTTCGATACGATTTGTGATTTGAATGGAGATCAAAACTTATTCACGGATAAACCACAGTATCCATATATGGTTCGGATCAAGAATTTAACGCTCCCGCTGTAAATCAAGCAGGTCGTCGGAGCGATACGACTGTGGAAACAATACGCAGTAAAATTTATTGCTGGTAATATCGCGAATAAGATAATAATATTATTATACTTATTCTAAAGGAGCTGGAGTGTTTTGATTTAAACTGGGAATAAGGTCTGCAGACGCCCGTAAAACAAAGTGGCTGATGATTCGAATCAAAAGTTGTTCTTTATTTACTATTTTTATTTGACATAACACACATACTATATCAAGCCTTTCTCCCACAGGGATAGGCAGAGATCACTTTCCACTTGCTACGATCCTTTAATTTGAACATTATATTAAAGTTGAAAAAAAAGCTAGTTCACCTCTGCCTACCCCTTCGGGGATATAGGCGTGATTTATGTATGTATGTATGTACGAAAAAAAAGTATAAAGAATATTATTTGTAGTTAGAAAATGTTGGAAAATTTATTATTGGTTGGCCGAGTGCTACAGGCATCTGCCCGGATCGCTGAGGACGCGGGTTCGATTCCCGCATCAAGATAGAGGAGCTCGCTAGCGCAGTGGCATAGCGCGCTTGGCCTGCGATCGCGTAAACTAAACAAAGTCGCTAAGGCCGGTCATAGGATGGGCGACCAAAAATGTATTATCTCGAGTTCCTCCGTGCTTCGGAAGGCACGTTAAGCCGTTGGTCCCGGCTGCATCTGCAGTCGTTAGTACCCACCCACCCGCACTAGGCCAACATGGTGGGTTATGGCCAAATCGCCCTATATTTTTCCATCCATAGGGAAGGCCTGTGAGAATATTAAAAGGGCTGGTGATGGTGATCAAATCTGTAATTTTTCGAACTTTTTCCAACCATAACATTGTCCGTTATTTTTTAAGCGTAAGGCTCCCCGACGTCTTGCGACGTGGAGGCGAGCTGCCACTTCCCGTCATTCATCTGCTGCGCAGGCGCACGGCACGGGCCTTGATTAATACGGCCACACCCCACCCCACCCTCTAGCTATGCTAATGCCGCGTCTTTGTCTCCGCGCACGTAGGCGCGCATCCTGTGAGTGGGCCCGAGAAATTGTCAATGGTTGTGACATCTCGACGTCGAGCCGTGAATGGGTCGCGGCTGATTTGCATATGTACCTAACCTTTTTTTTAATTGGACGCTTTCAAAATTGGTGACGAGGCGACGCGTCGTGTGCTGTCAAAATAGGCTGTTCTTATTAATTAGCTACTTGATCAGTTTTCATTGTTCGTTTGTTTTTGGGACAGGAAAACAAAATAGACATTAATTTAGTTTTGAACCTTTCATTCTAGCCCGGGTACGAAATAATAACATAAGGTTATATATAACCCCAGAGTTTAGGTATTCCAAAACGCACCTATATCCAAATGGTTGAAGGCAAAGCAACAATAACAGCATACACAAAGAGGGTTGGTGGCAGGCTAGCGGCTAACTAGCCAAAACCATAAATTTACTTTTCGATACATTCGCTTATCAGTAGCACTTTTCCGGTGATAATCATTATAATAGAGTGAATAGCTTATGTCATATGGACGATATAAACCGAAGAAGAAAAATACTGCACCGATTAACTTTTTTTTAATTGAAATAATCTGTAACAGTTCAGTCGCTAGCGATATCTGGAATGTAAATTGACATTCTTCGTTCAATATGATCATCGAAGTGCCAAGTATGATGCCAATGTAGCTGAAACTTGCGCCATTTACCTCACAGAAGACTTGTCCTACAACAGTTCCTATTGTTAACGGTGAAATGCGGCACATTTGCTATAATTACCACCTCGGCCCCACAATCCCTCGTATCAACCGCCTCGCCTTTTAACACTGGTCTCGTTGGATGCCCTAAGGCAAACTCCTTAACTACAGTCTACGCTCAGGCCCGTTCCTAATCCATTACTCGACAGAAACGAAACAAACTATGCGATTTATGTAACAAACCGTCGATGGACGCAACACAAACGGCGAGGGTTGTATCGAAGTCGATAAATAGACTCCGAGGGGTGTCAAACCTATGATTAGAGTATTATTAGAGGGCCAGAACTGCGGTGGAAAAACGTTACAATTCAATCCGCCTAAATAACCTATTGTTGCTAGTTAAAATTAATATTTTGTTTGAGCTAGCGATGCTTAATTTTAAGATAGTTTTACATCATGCAGTTGCTTAAAACAATTAAATAAAAATAAAATGTTTTTGGCCACTCACTTAATGTTTACCTTAACATTCACGATGCCATGTCATTAATCAACTTTATCAAATCCCAGGGTTTTAAATCAATTAAATATGTTTGGTACTGCTTAAATAAATTGTGACCATCGAATCCCGCCAATGACAATAAAATTATCCTGTAGATATTAATGGCGCACATTACAACTTAAATTATCTGTACCAATCTTGACATCAGCTAAAAATTGGTTTAGGAGTTGCAGCCTACGGAGATTCTATCGGTCGAAATTCAAAAAATGCCAAATTGAGCCCATTATTAGTAGAAAAAAAAGAAAAAATTGTACACAATTCCAAGAAACGGCCAGATTACACGAAGTGATCGCGAGAGGCCATTGTCGAGCCAATAAAACCATCACTGATTGATGAAGTCGATTTTTTGTCAAAACTCGTGCGTCCATTTAATTTGGACCGGGAAAAAAGACGGGCTAAGAGCGCAACAATGGGTGATTTTTTCACCGCTAGCTAGCTCTATGCGATCATCGATTACTTTTTTATCGTTGAATATATCAATAATCTGTTTACGCCCACTGTTAATATCGACGTTGGTAGAATTGAAACTTGACACGTGTTACGGAGCGAAAATAATTTGGTGGGTGCGTGACGGTGCGCTTTCGGTACTTTTGTTTGTTTCTTTGGAGGAGAGCTCGAAGCGCCTCGAGCCATTTAGTGCGTGACATGCGCTTTTTTATTGCCTTTGTATTGAAAAAGTGGCCCTCTCCAGGAGAGCCACCTGACTGTCTCCCTTCGCCCATTCAAAAGTTGACGGTTCCACTCGATAATTGCATCCATTTTGGCGAAATGAGCGGCCGACGTCTCGAGCTGTTATTAGTGTCACATCGGCTAATGGAGTTGTCGGGCCGGTGCAATAATTTCCGACGTTTTACTAGCATCTTTTACCGTTTTTTTCTCTCTCACCCGAGCTATTCTGTAATGCGGCACCGTCGATCCATTCCATTTTATTACAAAACCGAATTGTGGATAATTTGTTTTACAAACATTTACCTAGAGAGATTGAGTGTCCCTCGTGGCATGTCGCTCTTTAATAGTATTTACGATTATTGTGGAGGCGATCGACGCCATTACGATTTCCCGAAATTCCCGCCTAATTGAAAGCCGGGCGTTAGAGGCGCTCATTACCGGAGCGCAGTTCACACGCGGAGCGCGGACACTCAATAACATAACTTGTGCTCGAAAGCGAGCCTTCAAATTACACAAAACTGACAGCTTTAATATGTGCCTCGCGCGGCGCACACGCCGGACACCTCATGCTGCGCTTTTAATTTGTTCCATACATCCTTTCACGTGGTTTTTTCTGTGTTTTGTTTGAGGGCGGCGGTGATCGATCGTTTGCCCGCTTTTTTACCTTGTTTAATTTTGGAAGGAGCTCGCAGGTTTCGCCAAGTCATTAGCGGTCGCCCGGCCGTTTCTCGCATTGTTCCTCTCAGCGCCCCTTGACTCTTGTTTGGTAGACAAAACCCACAGTAAAAAGGTCGGCCTGCAGTTATTGTTAACATGAATTCCTTGTTAAACACGGGCTCGCGCTGCGCCCGAATAATGGCCGATCAGCGTTAACGCAGCCCAGATCATCGTGACAGGAAAATTGGAGATAAATCACGTTTTAATGCTCCGACCTTTGCATAATCTGTTGTGTCGAAATTTCTACCGATTATCCGAAATAATTCATGTGCTTTCTCGGCCGATCTGGGCCGTTTTGACAGTCTTGGGGAAATGTCAATAAGCGTGTTAAGGTGATGATTGATTTGCGCGCGCGCAGAAAAATTGCGACCGCAGAATATTGCGACGCAAACAAATGTGTGGGCCCCGGGGCGACTCTGATTTAAACTCTCCAATTTGCTCTTCCACTTAACAGGGTGTCTGTCGCGTCAAATGGGTTACAATTGCTTTCTTTTTTAATGGTTTTCATCTTACATATTTCATTCAAGTTTATATTTTATTCATACATACATCACTCACAAGACCTTGTATATGTAATTTTATCTGATATTGTCGATTAAATCAATACTTCACCCAGACCAGTCTTAGCTTTTCATCATCCACTTCGTGTTAAGTCACTCCATCTAACACACACCTGGAATGTGTAACAAATTCCAACTACATAGACTAAATGTTTGGAGTATAGCTCGACTCTTTTCTGGAAAGGTATTAGATTTATGTATGTTTTGAAACCCACAAGATAGACACGGTTGTTTTAGAAGTTTTCTGATGAACTGAACAACATAGCAGAAAGCAAGAAGATATTATGTTTATGTTGACGATGTATCAAGATAAACTTAATAATCTTCCTGTTCGGTTCACAATTTATCTGGGATTGGTTCAATATGTTTCCTCTTCCTCTTTCCTTATAATAATCAGACGTTATCAGGCCATCCTATACCTTTTGGTTCATATCATTCATCACTATGCTAATAACGAATGAATGTACAGAAACGTGACGGATCGGACTAAATATTGAAAGACTGATGAACGGAGAAACTGATTGGGATGTAGAAATTTCAATCCTTACTGCCCAAGGTTTGGGCTTTAATTTTACAGCCGAAAGCTTACCTGACACCAATCCTCTTTGGGTATGCTGCTGTTGGTGGTTTACCCTCCACCACTTAGGTGCCCTCAAAGCTTGTTAGACTACACCAAGCAATCACCCTTATTCCATTATCCTCAGTTTTAGAAAATTTCGAAAGTCCGAAATTATATTTAGATCCGTGGTCTATCTCTGTCTTATTGTTTTAAGGATTTCAGTAGCAGTCGAGTGTTTGGTCAAGGGAGCTTGCGCAAAATTTACAGTGCTTGACGCAATTACCATTCCGACAGGACACAGTTTATTTGACTGCGCGAGTGAAGTATGTGAAAGATTAGTTTATGGGTCGCCGTGAGTAATGCGTTTGCAATTATCATTTCAATATTATGTATGAGCCGTTTCATTTCTAATGTCGTTTGGTAAGTCTAGCAGGTGGTTGTAGTGATGATTGCCAATACAATTCTGCCGTCCTTTAATTAAAGGGCAGTTAAGCTTAAATAAAGCCCAAAGTGCCCACATGCACTTTTGTTTTAAAAACTAGATAGCTGTGTGGGTAATATAATTACTTATTGTCACCACCCATACCGATATTCTTATACCACCTCACTGCTCAAGGTTTTGGCTTAGGTTTTACAGCCGGCTGCCAGCCAGTCACCGACTCACTTTGGGTATGCTATTGTTGGTGGTTTGCTCCACCATTCGGGTGTCCCAAGGTGCTTATTGGTCTATACCGGACAATCTTTCTTAGTTGACTTTTACGACACCCCTTGGGTGAGTCGAGGCAGGCACACTCTACGTCATTTTTTCGCTCCCAGGCGAGCATGGAAGACAAAAAAAATGAGCGTAAGGCCTTATCTCGTCCCAAATCTGGACGCTCGGAAGCTGGGCAATTACTGCGTTACAAATTGCCTGCAGTAAAGGCACAGTATTACCGATGACGCGCCTCAGCAACAAAGGCCCCGATACATCGCAGCCATGATGGTTCGAATGTTTCGCCACAATATTTTGAAAGTGGGACCTTTATCCATATTAATATTGGCTCGGGTCCCCAATTAATTTACGGCGCGTATCAATCTCTGCAGGGCGATAGCATCGGCCTGCAAAGATGCCGCCGAGCCTATATTCAATTATGGCGAAGTAATTAAAGGTTATTGAAAAAATACCATAAAATTGAAATGTGTTTTTTCGCGCTTAAACGCACCCTGAGTACTTGAGCTACCAACCGAAGCTACTGGTTGGCATTTTTCTGCATTGTAAAGTTTTATTTCACTGTACGTAGTTATGATTTGATTTTTATTTTAATTTAATAGGTATAAATGTTTGAAAAGTTATCCACCTGGTACAATATCCGCTGGAGTGATAAGGAGTGAAGACAGTTGTATTTTCTCTGCTGTCACCACACGACCATCAATTACACAGGGTTGCAATTTAAACATGTTATTAAAACTATTCGATTTTAATTTCAACATTATATAAATGTTAGAAAAATTAGTACAAAGATTTTAGTTATAAAGCAAACCCAAGCTTAACCGAACGCACGGTATTTGTAAAAATATCTGCTTTGGATTGTTAGAAATTTTATTTCTACATTGCGAGGGTATCCGTTTGCTTACAACGTGAAGTGTAAAGGTTAGAGGAATTTCTTCAAGTTAATTAGCGTCTTGGTTGGCCAAGCGGTTAGGCATCTGCCCGGACTGCAGTGGACGCGGGTTCGATTCCCGCATCAAGACCATAATTTTTCAAACTTTTTCTAACCACTAAAATCTACGTTATTAAAAATAGACAAACTATTGTCTTCAACAAGTATACAACTAAATTCAAATTATATTATAGCAATAGAAAGAATTTTATGCTTGTTGTTCATTAGATAAAGTTTCATGAATGAAAAAAATACTTTAAATTGTTCACAATTTGAATATAATTAAAATATTTTAAAAAATATACTTCAATGTAAATGATAACGATAAAAATCGAAAATCGATAGAAGAAAACGACAGTTTTATAATAAAAAATCACCTGCTATTGACTGCTAAGCACGCAACAACAATGGGAAAATCAAACAGTCCCAATGTAACTGATGTAAGCGATCATTCTTACCGGACGGTGCCTTAAATCCATTAAAATATTAAACAAAAGTCTCAACTTTATCTGTGATCTACAGGCGAGAACAGTGGTGATGAGCACACTGATAAATGAGCTGCGCCTGCGCAGCGACACTGCCTTTCGATGTCTTCTTCACTGATTCTAATCTCTTCTCGTTACTGCATCGAGGGAGAAGTGTAATTCAACATACTAATTTATGTACTGTAGTCTATTCAGCGTAGGATGATACGTATGACAGCTATCTTTTTCATACATATCATAATTATTTAGATTTATCCTTTTCACACATATCATATTTTTATAAATGCTGCCTGCTATCATAGAACTCATCCCAGTTGAAAAAAGGTACCTAAAGATCATTAGTATAATAAAATATTAAATAAAAAATATTAAATAGAAACAAGAATATTGATGAGGTTCTCCCCCTTTTACTTGGGACGCGGATGTTAAAACACGCCTACCCATTAAGGGGGGGGTAAAGGCATGATTTGAGTATTTATGTGTGTTAAATTTGTCGGCTGAATTGATATCACGCTTACTACTGATCCAAAGGTTGTGCTTTAAGTAAAACAATTTAAAGAAAAAATATATAAAAGTGTTGTGTAATACTAGACATAACTTACGATTTAAAGAAATCAAGTTAATTGCTGCACTGAGACGTCAATTAACGTTGATGAGTACTTAATGTCAAAAAGTGACAATCCAAAACTAGTCGCTATTCTAATCTTGCCGGGTTTATGGTCTAGAGAAATTGATAAATTACTTTTTGTGGCATTAATAACTAATTACAGATTGACGTGTCTGAGTGCGGCAGTAGGGAGTAAATCAGCCATCAACGAAGCTAGTACCAACACCTCACAAACTATATTATAAAACTTGAGAGAAAGGCTTCACGAGCTATAGCTTTAACCCGTCCCCGGCACGCAGATTGCAGCTCACGGCCTTATAAATATCATCGAACATGGAAAGAGGAGCAGGATATTGTCCGCACTCCATCATCGCCACGCGCGAATACTGCTGACAGAAATAGTACCGAGGGATGTCAACGCAGTGAGACGTCGATATCGATAAATTTGTACCTGTAGCATTGACCTTTAGCTCAATGGTACTGAGATAAATAAAATGATATAGTAACTCTGGGTAGTAATGTTCATGGTTAAATCGCCGTGGGTTATCCGTAAGGGCGGGTACAGACTTGTAGTTCGATGGCAAAAAAATTAACTTAAGTATTTGATTTTAATTTTAACATTATATAACTCTTAGAAAAATTAATTTATTAATTAGCCTCAAGATCATAATTTTTCGAAATTCTTTTTCTAACCACCAAAATCTTTAACTAAAGTAGGCATGTTACAGGAAATTATTTAATATATTTATTATTAGATATCTTTTGATTTGAAAGAATATTATATTTATCTATGAAGTTTAAGCTAGGTTTTATGTACAACTATTAACCGAAATGAACTACACAGATACTAACGACTCTACCGTAGTACAGTCAACAGCACGTCAAGCTACTCACAAAATGTCATATTTCTCAATCGACTTTGCGCCAACCAGTAAGTTCAGGTTAATTGAAGATATTTGACAGTTTTCAGTAGCCTGTACCCGTTGACCGTACGTAAAATCGTGATATTATGTAAATCACAATTGGGAAAACTCCATCATGACTAAGGTGTATTGCACAACAAATAACTTAGAGAAATAAATACAAATAAAAAGGTGTACCATCGAATAATTACCCGATCATCCCTGCCTTAAGCTTAATTAATATCGAACACGTCGATTCTATTTTTACCCGGTTCGCACTCACGCGAGCGGGCGCCAATTTATCGAGTGTCGACACCGCGGCGCAGCACTAGGGGGCCTCACGCGTTGTGATTCGTCTGTGTAGCTCGTATTTTAAAATGCCTGATTTATAGTCCAACAGTAGCATTAAATTTGTAATCATATATTGATTTACAGCCGCGATAAGGGCGCGCCCGCGGTCTTCCCAGAACTGAGACAGAGCTCTATTGGGATTGCAGTGCGTTTGTGAAATTGCTTTCCAAACATGTGGGCTGGCTCGGATATATGGAGGCTCACCGGCCAGCGCATTTATGGTTGTCGTAAACTGCGCTGTTTGGTGACAACTGTTATGGGGTGCCAGTTTGCCGTTATGGCAGTTGGAATGAGCTGTTGGGTGGATGGATCAGACTTGGCCCAGGAACGTTCATGATTTTTTTTTGTGATAAACAGGGAAGCTATTGGCCTTCATCTCACCTGATGTTAAGTGACGATACTCAACCACAGAGCGGCTGGCTATCTTATATCAAATTGTCGGAACACAATAAAGTTGATAATATTATTATTATGGTGACAGATTTAGATAAGATGGTGGTAGCTATAGTGGACCTCAATTATCTAATTAAACAGAAAATACTTTTGTTAGATTTACTGCCAAATCAAACACCTATTACACCAATAAAAAAGCACCGCAACACAAAAGCCACAACCAATAATTTGCCTTAATAATCACAGTGGCCCTACGAAATAAAATGCCTCGACACGTCGAGACAATAGGCCCGTAATATTAAAAATTAGTCTGTATGTCCGCGCGTGTAATTCGATTTAGTCGACACTTCCTGTGCATTGTCGAGGCGTCTCCCACAGCGTCGCGGCTGCGCCGGCGCACGGGCAAAGGCTATGCGGTGCGCAGATGCGTCAGGCATCCTTGTGTATTCTGCCTACACGCGGGTTGATAAGGTGACTTTCTCGTCATCATCATCACCATCATCACCAGCCCCTTAACGTACCTACTGCTGAGGCCCGGGCCTTCGCTATGGATGGAAGAATATAGGGAGTTTGGGCCATAACCGCCATAACACTGGTCCAGTGCCTATTGATGGGAATTAACGACTGCATGCGGCCGGGACCAATGGTTTAACGTGCCTTTCGAAGCACGGAGGAGATTGAGATTATAAATTTTTGGTCACCCACCCAATGAACGGCCTTAGCGAACATTGCTTAGTTAACGCAATCGCAGGGCTAGCGCGCTATTCCACTGCGCTAGCGAGCTCTTCAGTTTCTCGTATTTTTTTTAAATTAGCATTAACAAGAGCTCACTAGCGCAGTGGCATAGCGCCCTTGCCATGTGATTGCGTTGCATTGCGACTTTATTTTAGGATCTTGATGAAAATGTGCCGTGAGAGGACTCAAATGAGATAATTGTAAAATGTATCCAGATGAAAGTCTGCGCAGTCCAGGCTCAGTGACGCGAAGGGTCTCGGCGGGATGTGGGTGTCAGTGTGACGCGGCAGGACTATGATTTGCGCCATGCTCCGCTTGCGCGCGACAAATGATTGATGCCCACTAATCTCCACCATCGAAACCGCGTGATTGTGAAATTTTAAACTTAATTCTTTTGTGAACTCGTTACAGCTATTGTGTGTCCCCGAATGTATCTGCTCAATCAAAAAACAATCGGAAATTACTCTTTTGGCCATTGCGTGATTGTAAATGTGCATCGCGCTTTTCAAAACGCACTGTTGCGGCTATTTTTCGAATCTATTGTAATTCCATTCTTTTTTTTAAATACGTCTGACGGAAAGGACGATCGCTGTTATATACTGTTGTTAAAATAATTAGATAGAGAGAATGCACTCACACGATACTTGATGAGTGGGTGTCGTACTCGCGTTTCTGATCCGCCATCTAGCAAACTACTGCAATTAAAGTTCCCGGTGAATAGCAATAGGCTCGCCCTCTATTATATGGGACCTGATAAGCAGGTAAATTACCTACCCATCGCTATCAGTTGCACCTTCACCTAAGAATCACTATAGGAAACAAAGCGAAAAACTGTCGTAAGTCAATAACATTGCACAGAGTAATATAAACGAGCGATATGACTCCAAGGGCCCGCCCGCCTGTCCCCCGAGATAGCTGCTTCTCGGAACAAATGAAAGCATTATCAGTGAGACGCCGCCAAGGCGTGAAGCCATAACCTCCAATAATAAAATATTATATATTCTCGACCACGTGCCACGAATAATGACAAAATGTGCCGCGCAGTGGAAACAAAAGTGGGCTCTTTGTTGTGGGCCACACGAGGCCCACACGGTGCCTTTACATGTGGAAGGTGGCGGCGATTGTGCGTTTAATGCGCGCGTGAAGGTTGCCGCGATGTGCATACGGGGAACAACAAAGGTTTGTTGCTTTACGACTAGTCCGCCGAAAAACAAAGCGAGCCTCGCCGCCAAATCGGCGTACGCTCTAGGCGCGTAGAATGGCGGCATCAGAGTCCGCGGTGGAGCGGTGATCCGTATTTTTCTTTGTTAGTCAGTGGAGCTCTCGCCTTTCATCTCCTGAAGTGACGATAAGGGCCGAAGGTGGAATCGAGCTTCACCTGGAACGCTCAACCACAGAGGGGCTGGCTATCTTATCACAACAACTGCACAACCACCAACGGTTAGATAATAAATTTATGATCACCCATCCAACAACCGGCTTTAGCGAACATTGCTGTGCCACTGCGCTCGTAAGCTCCTCCTGACAGCGGATTTAGTGAGCTATAATTCCTTCATCAGCTATAACTATACCCAATGAACAGAGAACACAGCCAAATTTCATGGCACCAAAACGCTCCACGCAACAATCATAATTAAATATCAAAAGTTAATCGAGGCGACTTCCTTCACACGTGAATTAATTTTTTTCCACGGCGGCTCGTAATTACCCCAATTTGTGGACGCCCGAGCGTGAACCTGTTACGTGTCCGCGATAATCACCTCAATAATGTCACTCTATTTGCGCAGACGGTTTTTGTCAGCCGCCGACTGATGATTGATAATCGTTTTGGTCTATTTAACGCGGTAAGCGGTAACTGGTGGTGTTGTCGCTTTTTCTAGCAGAAAGTGGCGTGCTATTATCTTGTCATCGTTGGATAAACTCTCTGGGGCTTAAACACTGGTGTTGCGATTAGCTGAAAAACCGACAGCGGGAAGGCGTTTTGGAGCAAAAACGCGAGTTTCCAATCGGGGAAAACCTGGGGTGCGTTCCTCGATAGTCGATAATAATGACAGGAGACCGGCTTAGGTGTCAAACGCTGGCATTTTCATTGACTGACGGAAAAAGTCACTTGCTTACTGCGGGCATTCACAATTTACACATGCACAGGTTTGTTGCTGGATTAGAGAATTTTTTTCGAAATTCTTTTTCTAACCACCAAAATCTTTGTACTAATTTTTCTAACATTTATATAATGTTAAAATTAAAATCGAATGGCTTATAAAGCAAACCCAGGCTTAACTAAACGCACGGTATTTGTAAAAATATCTGCTTTGGAATGTTTGAAATTTATTTCTACATTGCGAGGGTACCCGTTGGCTTACAACGTGAAGTGTAAAGGTTAGAAGAATTTCGGCAAGTTAATTTAATTAGTGTCTTGGGTGGCCGAGCGATCAGGCACCTGCCCGGATAGCAGCGGACGCGGGTTCGATTCCCGCCTCAAGACCATAATTTTTCGAAATTCTTTTTCTAACCACCAAAATCTTTAGACAATATTTTTCAGAATTACACAATTTCTTTATCGATATTTTCCTTCTATTATTAACGATTTACTGCAATTATAACCGCAACGACATGAACATGATGGAAAGGACTGTGTCAAGAGACCGAAGAGAGCAAGAGTGGAGAAAGTGATTGGGATGCCAACGGTCCAATACAGTTTTTGCAAACATTTTACTGCTGGTTGTCCGCTTGACTGACCCTTTTGGGTATGCTTTTATTGATTATTGATAGCGACATCACAGCATGTCCTACATTAATACACGTAGTAAGATTCATCACATTTGTAAGTTAACTTAAGACACGCACCATATTACTATATAAGCCCATATTTGTATCTTTAATAAACAGACTTAAATAACACCACCAAATCGCGTTATACTTCTTGCCCCTGGCAAAATTATATTGCCTTATTAGGTGATTATTGGTATAAACCGTGCAATCTTCATTAGTCGATTTGTATGGCAACCTTGGTCAGTGTGGAAGACTCTGATCAGAGCTGTGGGTAGACATTCTAAGAAACAGTTCCTTAAACCTACTCCTAAAATTTATCAGTGACAGCTAAATTCAGCACGAACATACAAATTGCCTTTTTTATAAAACCTTTCATTCATGCTTCCGTATTATTTATGTTATTCATTATCCGTTATGTGCGGTTAAGTTATTTGTTCAGATAAAATAATACATACATACATAAATCACGCCCATATCCCCGAAAGGGTAGGCAGAGGTGAACTAGCACCCACGTCTCGCCAAATATATCAGGCCCCATGTAATAGGTGGCGAGCCTATTGCCATTTATCGGGCACAAAAGTCGCAGTACATTGCTAGGTGGTATAAGAGGAACGCTGCTGCCCATTCCTTGGCACTGATTTACCCTTAGTCACCTTGTACGACACCCACGGGAGAGATTTGGGGTGGTGACAATTGTATTCTACTCTGCCGTCACCACACGGCCTAGGCCAAAATAGAATATTGTATATAAACTAATGAAAATATGTTATGTAAACTATCAACCAGGAAGTCCCAAGTTAGAATCTTAATAGGGGCAAAAGTTAGTTTGATGCACACAGACATTTAATTTTGTTCTCGGGTCATAGTTAAATATTTTCAATAATACTTAGCAAGTTTCGTTCCTCTTGTTACATGAAGTTTCGGGTTATAAAAGATGTCATGAACTGCCACATAACAGCTTTCACTAACTTTAAGCTTAAAGTTAGAAACCTAACTTGTCAAGATTCTTCCCGGCTCTTCTTAGAACAGGGCTTTATCGCGGCAAATATTGGAAACCTACGTTATCAATGTTTAACGTATTTCTTTGACGAGTCATGAGTTTGATTTTATTTGATTTTATTATACTCTTCTTCTTCTCCCTGCCCTGTTCCCAGTCTATCTGGGGTCAGCGCACTATGTTTCCTCTTCCATTTATATCGGTCAGACGTCATCAAGCCATCCACTCCCTTTTGATTCATATCATCCATCAAACCGTACATCACACTATTTGATTTTATTATATACATATACTTTTTATTATTATATATTCCGTTATCAAAAACACAAACGCTCAAGTTTAGCTAAATATTTATATATATAACTAACACTCCATATAACTCGGCTATCTGAATTACCAGTTCCATTAGGCACGTCTCAAGCGATCCCAACGTAAGGCAGCTCGTAAAATGGCTATCATATCAGCATCTCGAGACGAGCCGCCGAGGGTCCAGAGTTAACGGCGGGAAAGGATAAACTTGGTGTTAAGAGGGCGCGATCTCAGATAGGGCAATCACTACTAAATGCACTCCGCAACCTAAGGGGCACGCCTTGTGTCGTGTTTTGGGTGGCGCAGGGCTCGGACAATGTTTTTGAGAAGAAAAAAAAACATCGAAAGTTTAGAAAGTTTTTTCACAAAGAGTGGTTAGAAAAAGTTCGAAAAATTATAGTGTTGATTCGGAAAAGGAAAATTTTCTTTCTTTAATTCTACAAACGTAACTTATCAACATGTAAATGTCATGTTGATAAGTTACGTTCGTTCCTGGTGTGTCATCAAGTAAATGACTGTGATTACAGTTCCCGATGAATGGCAATAGGCGCGCTCCCACTGTGGACCTGTACTAAGCTGGCAAAACGCGGGTGTTACAACTCCTCTGCCTACGTGCGGTACTGTTCTGTCTGTATAGTAAATGGAGACATTCTAAACAATCGTACTAATTTGTATTTTCTAAAGGATAAACAAATTTTATCAGCCCAGCAGAATTCATCAACTAAAAAACTTGTTTGTGGAGCAGCTGAATTTACAATATTTTTAGCATACATTCAGAATTCGATATTGATGAATTGCTTATATCGCTTCTTGTATTAGACATTTTGCGAGGGTTCCAGCTTCCTAGAGTAAGAAAATTATAATTTTTTTATTTTTACGATCCTATAACTCATATAACCCTGCCAAATTAGTGGGTTTCCAATAGTGCATACAATACTTATTACCAATGCAAAGGCTTAACAAAAATGCTGACATAATAACATAAACCACAATCTCATCCCAGCGACAAGTATTTAGGATCAAATTCAAGTAGTCTTGGTGAGTGTGCGAGGACTTTTCTCAAACAAAAGGCTCCTTAAACGCTATCAGCCAGATTACGGGAGGAGTCAACAGCGGGGCGGCCTTATCAATCTATATTAGCTGTTTTGCTGACCGTTGACACCGTCTTCCCCTAGCGGTGACATTAGGTAATAGTTTGAGGAAGCGGCTACGATTGCAGCGGATATGTGTAGTGCTAGGATTTTTCCCTTTTAGGGTTTGGCAATTAAAAGAGTTCCATCAATAAACTAATAAAGAAAAGACATTATCAGATTCACCTTTTTTAATGTCTCCAATATTTTATGATTGGAAGAATACAGGGAGAATGGTCAATAAACAATTACGTCGAGCCAATATGGGTACGTGTTAACTGTAGATGCATTAATTAATTTAATTTTATAACCCTAGCTATGTTACAAAGATTTTGGTGGTTAGAAAAAGAATTTCGAAAAATTATGATCTTGAGGCGGGAATCGAACCCGCGTCCGCTGCTATCCGGGCAGGTGCCTGACCGCACGCCCACCCAAGACACTAATTAACTTGCCGAAATTCTTCTAACCTTTACACTTCACGTTGTAAGCCAACGGGTACCCTCGCAATGTAGAAATAAATTTCAAACATTCCAAAGCAGATATTTTTACAAATACCGTGCGTTCGGTTAAGCTTGGGTTTGCTTTATAAACTATTCGATTTTAATGTTAACATTATATAAATGTTAGAAAAATTAGTACAAAGATTTTGGTGGTTAGAAAGCTTATCAAATATTATGGTTCAAGCGCCTTGTTATGACTACGAAATGTTGAAACTAAACCTATTAGCTGATAACCAGTGACTGATTTGAACGTACCAGTCATCCAATTAGGTCAGCTTCTAACCAGCTTCTTACCAGCTGTTTCTAACCACCAAAATATTTGTACCAATTAGGTCAGGTTCTTCAGTGCTATGGTCATTTTATCGAAAATCGCTGTATTAACAACCGCGTCTCAAGAAACAGTTTGAGCGGCGAGGGTGTCTGAGAAGTAACACCTTTTATTTCTGTGCTCGTTGACGGACATTCGATGAGGTTCTACAGGCGTATTAACTGATTTGCTGACTTCTGAAACTATGGGCTATTTAGGGGACGGGCGATTGTATGATTAGGAGCTTTACAGCTGTCGCCCTTCCCATTTTGCTTGGATGCTTAAGACGAGCTAGATGGTTGAGATGTATAGTATAGTTTAAAAGTTTTCTCAGAACTAGTGAACAAAACTAACTTTTAAAACTGCAATCTATAAGCTGCCTAAGTATTATTTTGTTTTTTTTTTTTAAATTATAATATCAATATTTGGAAAATTATGACAAAGAAAATCGAGGTTAGAAAAAGTTCATAAAATTCGAAAAAAAATTACGGTTAGAAGTTTGAAAAAATTTATTGAATGGTACCTATTACCATTCAATTTTGCCCGATATGCAGAGGACGCGGTTTCTATTTCCCGTATCAAGACTATAATAATAATTTTTCGTACTTTTTCTAACCTAATTTTCTTTGTAGTTATTATCAGGTTAGGTTTGTCAGTGTTATGGTTATTTGTCATTTTTCAAAATTTTCTATGCCTAAGGATATCTGAGCATATCAAACAGTAATGTTGCTACCCTCGCAAACACAACTAGGCGCGACTGAACCGCTCCCTTACATCGAGCAAGTTTTTATACAAAACGCTCATTGCAGACAATGGATAAGTCCAGCGATCCGTTACTGGACCGGAGCGGGCTAATAGAATCCGGAGGTAAACCCCGGATTCTATTAGCCCGCTCCGGTCCCCGAGATATACGGCGGCGGCCACGCATCGGCTGCCAGTGACAAGTGGCGGCGGACGGCCTTTTCAATATCAATATTAACAATGAATAACCGCGCCATCCTTCATTTCGGATTTGCCACGTAAGCTGTTTTCTCTTGTATGTTAAATAAGTACGTTTTTTTATTGCGCCTAACTCGGGGCAGCGGTGTGTGGTTTTCCGTGTGGTGACGGCAGAGCAGACAGATTACAATTGTCACCACCCCATATCTCTCCCGCGGGTGTCGTACAAGGCGGCTTAGCTTTAAAACAGTGATGAGGAATGGGCAGCACCGTTCCTCTTTTACCACCTAGAAATGTACTGTGACTTTCGTGCCTTCTTGCACATCACCGTTTATGGCAGGAGTAGGCAGATTTTTCAATTTATTTTATAGGGGATGATCAGTGGATTTTTTGTTTGCTTTAACAAATTGTCATAAGAAAGTTAATTTCGAAGTTCGGTTTTAACCGAGTTTTCATAAAAACCTGTCGTAATATCTACTTGTTATAATCACTTTGGGTTTTACTAGGGATTATTAATAATATTCCGGCCACATTTTTCTAAGCAGGTGAGTTGAAAAATTGTGTAGGTTTACATCAGTCAGTTGATATCGAACTGTCGAAGAGACATTCATCTAAAAAGCTACACTATGCTTACTGTGGAGAGTCGCATTTTATCAGAGGACAACATCTGGGTCACCGAGGAAGGAAAGGCTGGCCCGGCCGGCCCAGCGGCTTCCGGAGTCCAGCGCCTATTTCCTGACCTTTCGTATTCAAAAACTTTTTCCATAACTTGTAGGTGATTTTGTCCATTGTCATATTGCCGTATGCGAGCTATTATGAAGTAGGAAACCGGTAAAATATTTTAAAATAAACTATTACTTTATTTGGAGGACTTTAGTACAAAGGTATTTTTATTATTGACAATATTTTTATAGCTTCGGGACATTTTCAATTGCAGCCCATTCTTGAAATATTTTGCATCCTTTTGCAAATTGTATATAGAATTGTTTTGTACATTAATAGTATTTAATAATGCGGGCTTGGTGTACCTAAATAAGTCGTATCACACAACTAGCACATACAAGCGCCAGCTCTACTAATCAAGTTTTCGGTTGTAAGGAAATTCTATCTGACACGTTCACTGCTGCTCGCGCGTTTACAATCAACGGCACACACAAATTGTTTTGCTGTTAATTAGTGTAGAAACGTACAAATACAAATTAGTGTAACAATATTAGTTAAGAAAATAGAAACAATGGTAATTAACATAAACTTTTTATTTGATATAAAGTTTTAGAAAAATATAAGGCTTGGTTGCTTTATAGCTTGGGTGTCACTGGCCTATACACGGAAAATGATAAAAATGCTTATTCACTCTGAAACCACATGTAAGACGTTTCTTGAATTTATACATACATACATACATACATAAATCACGCCTGTTTTTCCCCGAAAGAGTAGGCAGATGTGTATTAACACCCATATTTCCCCAAGGTAGGTTCCATGTAATAGGGGACGTGCCTATTGCCAGCTTATAGACATGTAAATCTCAGAATATTGCTAGGTGTTATACTCGTAACAAGGACACTGTCGTCAACCTACCGACACAAGTGAGAAAGACAGAGTGTGGGGACAATAATGATATTCTGTTCTGTGGTCACCAAAAGCCAAACGGCAGTAATGGTAATAATATTAACGTTTACAATGATATTGTGGCATTACCCACTATGATATTTATAGTTATAAATGACTTTTTATGTAAATTGCTTATAGCAATAGGTTTACAATTATACAATCATCAACTTTATCTAAGGATATTTTATTGACTTTACTGCAATTATTTTAAAAAATACTGACGATTTCTGCACAATTTATTCAATGTTATTACGAAATGGATGGATGGATGACAAAAATTATGTAAGTCATTAAAAAACTGCAAATAATTAAACAGTATTATAAGAATGGAGGTTGATACAATATGAACATGAATTTTATGTACACCACATAAAATATCCTTAGACATTGTTGATGAATGTATGATGAATAAAAAACATACAATACAGCATTAGTCTATATTAGAGTCATAAGAATAGCCTCCATTCATATTCATCAGGATTACCCAGGGAATATCACCATATTCGACATAGCACAACAGACGAACAGTCGGAAAAGATGCATGTCTGAAAAATATATGGGAGAGGGTCCCAGGCTTATTTATAGAGATCTAACGCGACGTGTGGAGATTAATGTGGATGAAGACGCGTCAGAAGGGAACTGGTGATGTATTGCAGTTGCTTACTTGTAATGTACAGTCGCGATCAGGTCAAGAGTTGAACGCTACTCCAATACTGATCCTTATTGCCCGGTCTTAGAGTGCACACGGGGGTAAAGAAGCGCGTGCTTTATCTGATAATCTGCCTATTGCGAAGAGGATGACTACTGTGGGTTCCAAAGAGTTATACTAAAGAATAAAGTACTACCCTTTTGACAAAATTAGACCCCACATTTTATTAGTTACAGTTCTTGCAATACACGTTGTTGGCCGTTTAGCATTACGGAAGTGTCTGGCTTGTGAACATTTATTTCAAGATCCACTATCGAGCTTTCTTCATTGTTGACCGTGTGGGTAGGAGCGTGCGTACCTAGTCTGTGAACATTTATCTCTAGGCCCACTTTTGATCTTACAAACACTGTGTTTTTTCAGTGATCATTGAATTAGGATAACCCGAAACACTGTGTGTTGTGGAAACATTTGAAACAATCATATTTTTGTTATGAATGAAAATTATCAGTTTATTCAACTTTTGAGTAGGTACGTTAAAGCTCTGTTCTGCCTAACTTCCATTAATTTATCACCCTAAAGGGAACTAACTGCTCAGCCAAGAGCACATAACTCTGTTTATTGAAATTTTAAATAAGTTTTCTCAAAATCTATTGTAGGTAGGTACAGTAAGCAGCACGACGGGTTTGTCAAAAAAAGTAAAATTTTCCAAATCGACTTTATGCTTTACTAGCAACAAGTTAAGGTTGTTTTAGGAAGTCAGAGGTGCTGCTGTATGTACGATTGACTAATAAAAAAATTTTTTTTTAAGCCCCCCATCTCGAAAAAAGCGTTTTTGCTCTTCGATATCTGAGCGCAAAAGCCATTTTTATTTTCTAGAGGATAAAGTAAATTTGAATTTAGAACATTGTGTGCATTAAGTTTGTGAATTGAAAACATCATTAAACCTATTTAACTCTACCTCCATGGTGCCGAAATTATTATCATGCCACCTTTTTTAATTTGTGAAAAACTCAGACTCGGAAACTTCTTGGTGTAGTTTTTTTGTAATTTAAACACACAGAAAATCAACGTGTTTGACTCAAGCTGATTGGCAGTCTCGGAATCTCAATTTTTATTAGGTACTTACAGGTTTTACGCAAGTAGAAAATAATATTGTTGTCAGTGGAGTCTGGATGAATGCTGCGGATATGTCTGGGTGGATGTTGTGGGTGTGTCTGGGTGAATGGGTGTTTTTTGGGTGTGTCTGAGTGGATGTGTGTGTTTTGTGGGTGTGTATGGGTGAATGGGTGTTTTGTGGGTGTGTCTGGGTGAATGGGTGTTTTGTGGGTGTGTCTGAGTGGATGGGTGTGTGTTGTGGGTGTGTATGGGTGAATGGGTGTTTTGTGGGTGTGTCGAGTGGATTTATGGGTGTTGTGGGTGTGTCTGGCTTAATGGGTGTTTTGTAGGTGTTTCTGAGTGGATGGGTTTGTGTTGTGGGTGTGTATGAGTGGATGTTGTGGTTCTGTCTGGGTGTATGCTGTGGGTGTGTTTGGGTGAATGAGTGGGTGTGTCTGGGTGGGTATTGAGGGTGTGTTTGGGTTGATGGGTGTGTGTTGTGGAAGTTTCGGGGTGAAGACATAAACTGTTCTGATTGTAATTTTTTTTGTATTTTACTATTTCCTTGCTGAGGGGGGATGAAAAGTTACGTGTTGCACTCGAGTGCAAAGCACGCGGTTAAAAAGCAACTTTGCACTCACGTATAACAAATAACTATTTTTGTATTATAAAATATTAATAAATCGTGTCGTCCCGTGTAAACCACGCTCGGAGTACATCGTTAACCACCTGGCTCTCCTATAAGACATTGCACACTAGCCCACCCGACCCGGATTTGTATTGGCAAGCCCGGATAACTTTAATAATTACACCCGGATACGAGTTCTCGCTCGCGAACACATTGTGCAACTGCGAACAACCGAATATTGTTTTGGGGTGAAGTTTGTCTAGCTCTAGGTTCTGTGGAGGCAGTCCATTATATTCTATTATGTTAATGTTGTTTCACGTTTACTATGATTAAATATTATCATGTGGTGGCGGCAGAGCAGAATACAGTGGTCACCACTCCCATCTCTACCGCAGGTGTCGTTCAAGGCGACAAAGAGTAAAGAGACCAATGAGTGATGGGCAGCAACGTTCCTCTTAGGCCACCTAGCAATGTACTGCGATTTATGTCCCTGATAGATGGCAATAGTCTCGCCACCTATTTATTACATGAGATCTAATGTACCTATATTACTTTACAACACGTACGTAGCCTAAAGTACTCTAGCGCCGTTTCGCGCCCTAGCTACAAGGTCCATCTCGAGAGGATTAAGAGGGTGCAGAAGAAATCAATTTATTATTCTTCATCTCTATAATTACCAACCCTTTAATCACCATTCATTATGGATGGAATAATACTGCAAGAATGAGCTATATAATCCACCACGCTGAGCTAGTGTGGATTTGTATTATATAGGTATTGACGACTACAGGTGCAGCCGGGACCAACACCTTAAATTCCTTCCAAAGTGTGTACAAACTTGAGATTACTATATTTAGTTAACCTATTAATTATCAATAAGCGGGGTCGGCACAACATACTTTTCTCTTTCATCTTCTTCAATCACACATCATTAGCTCAGTACCTTGTCCCTTCTGTCTAATATTATCATCCTTAACACAATCCATTCGCCGCTTTTTTGGTCTATCTTTCATTTTAGATCCATCTAGGATACTAATATTTTTCTAATAATGTCACATTCATCTCTCCTCATGATATACCGTACCACGCTAACCTGTTGCTCCTCAACTCTTCTATTACCGCTGGTGCTACTTTCAAACTCTCAACAAACTTGTCATTTTAAAGTTATGAAACCAATAAAAGCCATGTTGAAGGATTGTTTGAGAGACAAATCGATCATCACCCTCTAAGAACATTTGGTACTCACTCATATTCAGCGACCGATTATCATGACCGCAGCAAACAGAAAAAGTAATCAACGAAAAAACGTCACAGTAGTCCATGTCAGAGTCCGGCGCCGATTAAAATCTATCAGCGAGTGGGGGGAGGCCGAATTAACATTCGCGGCACGCACGGTTCGTATACGGCGCGTTATCTTCGCATCGCGCCGCGCCGGACCGGAATCGAATATCGATACGAATACGGTGCAGCTGCGCAGCACTAGTGACCTCACGGAGCTGCGACACGACTCGTGACAAGTGAAAATCGTTTTCTTGCGGAATGCCCGATTTCCAATGGGTCGTATGGTCACTCCTTCCGTCACCAGGTCAGCGGTTAAATGGGTAAATAGACCAGTGTTTAAAGACCTTCGGCTACTTTTAATAATATTGGTGTAATAAACATTTCGGTCGTAACGTCACTATTATTTGGTTGGAATTTGAACATTATTTATTATTGTGAGAAAAAAATATACCTATTACAAAAATGTCCGATTTTTTTTACTTTTGAGGTTCTCTGTTTTTGTTTAATTTTGTATATTGATACTGTAATGTTTTATTACTATTTTTAATATAAATATTATCATGTCACCGAATGATAACAAGCGGTAACTTAACGTAACATAATACCTATCACGTGTCCTAAAATTGATATTGCTTTATGCCCTTACATTTTTCATTATAATTATTAATTACAATCTAATTAATATCGTGTGGTTTTGCTTAAAGTACCAAACATTACATTAATACAAAGTGTTATTCACTATGTATTGGGGTTAGCACTAAATTCAGTGTTCTGACAACAATTTTCGTCTTATGGCTCAACTTCTTAGAAAGTTGAATAAGGAAATTAGAAAGGTATGCCATAAAAGGATATGATTCTATAACAAATTGACATGGCTACTACACTAACAGTACAGTCGAATAAGAGCAGTGGCATAGAAGAACCTTAATCTTCCCCTAAAAGACTCAGATAGTGGAAATAGCCTCAACCCGCGTCCTGTGGACGTCAACACCATTTAAGTCCCTTGCGACGCCTCCGTCCAAAGCCCTACGCCCGGCGCGCAGGCACGCGTGATTCCCAGATAAAGCTTAGCGAATTTGAATATTTTTATGTGTCTATTTTATTCTAAAATATTAATGGCGTCCACATTAAGCGTATTATGGCACCCTTGTTTTCGGAGCATTTGCATGTGCCCCGGTGTTTTGCATTCGGATCAAAGAGGTGCATTATGGGAATGTATTCTGTAACACGTAAATAAATAAACGTAAACACTGCCGATCCGCCAATGGAGGGTACGCACTGTTTATTTGCTTGCAGTGTTGCCTGTTTTTTGCACTATTTGTACACTACCAGAGTAGGACCTGGTTTGGGTGGAAACTTAAGATTGCTTTGTCATTATTGAATTTTGAATTAAAATTTTGTTAGGAATGTGGTCCAATACGGTTATGCTGCTTCAGACTGCTTCCTTGAGAGGTCATGTGAAAACTGAAAACCCCACCTGTCGCATTGGCTTTATGGAGAATGGCGCCCTACTCTATTACCGCCCTACCCAGCGGTTGTTTAGAATCCTTATTGCATTGAATCCGCGTTCATTTGTTTAGTAGAGGTTGAAGTTAATTAGACTGTAACTATACATAAAATCGAATCGTCTATGTTCATTTTACAACTCTAACTGCCGCACTCAGAAACATCAATTAACTTGAATGAGTATTTAATGTCAAAAATTTTCATTCAAATCTAGACCATAGACCCGGCAAGAATAGCGACTAGTTTTGAATTGTCATTTTTTGACATTAAATACTCATTAACGTTATTTGACGTCTCTAAGTGCGGCAGTAAATATTATTCTTTTTCGATTTCTCCTTTACTAGTGTTCTCTTGCTTATATTTTTCTAACATTCATTATATAATATCATCATAACAAATAAACAGTACCTTTACAGTCGGCAGGCAACCGCGTCTGACACCTCTAAGCAACTGGTGTTGAGGTGGCCTGATTCGCAATGCACACCACAAAACATAGCAACATTAGCAGAGCTACAAAACTCTACACCCTTCCACATAAAACTTAACCGATATGCCTGCTACGTTTTTACGTGCAGCTACATTCGCAACGTAAATAAACAAGGCACCGACGAATGAAATAAAACGCAGTACAGCCGGCAACAGTTTAATAAGTCCAACGAAAATCCGTTCCGTTAAAAGATCAATAAAGAGCCGATATGAGGCTCGGATATCTGCGCACAGCAGTATATCTAGCGATAGTGGAGCGATGTCTGCCCATAATATTCTTTGGGGTGCATCTCATTTGCCTTAAGAACCTGCCTTTGTCAACAAAGTTGGGGGCGGACGGAAAAATCGATAGTGCCCGCGAACGGCCGCCCGCGATCATCGCTGTCTTGCGGAGCGCGCTCGATCTCAGAAACAACAATGCATTTTACATTTTCATAGACTATCTATGATTCATTGGACGAATTTTAATAGACTATCTACGACTCGTTGGGTGAAAATAGCGCCGCAAATTTTTGAACTATACATTAGAATGTATCAATGTTTACGTATGAATTATGATACTTCTTTTTGCACATTTTCTAATGGTCTCTAATGTATTTCAATCATGCCTATTTATGCCGAAGGGGTAGGTTCTGTTAGGTTCCATGTAATATTCTATATGCATTTATCAGTATATTTCTAGGACGCCCGATGCCCATTGCTCGTTATATTTTACTCTTAGTAGCCTTGTACTACACACAAAACTATGTATGAATATTATTTTAAAATGTATCTTGTGCTGTGGTATACAATACAGTGTAAAAAGTCCTAATAAATTTTCTGTTCCATTTTAGTTATTTTACGTATAGTGTATTTTTTATTTAAAAGTACCTAAGTATAATTAAAATATTAACGGAGGAGAAAATATTATGATTGGCTATCAACTTTAAATATTTTTTTTAATTTTTCGATGATACAACTCTACAAAATTAAGTCATTTGGCTAATATTTTATAAAAGGCAATATAAATTTCTAGTTGGCTATATTTGATCATTAAAACGTTGTGTCCCTTTATCTGTCCAAAATCGCCTAGTTATTGATATCAAACCAAAAATATTCTCAGCATTCACTACGAACATAAAATTAACAACAAATCGCGATACATTACCTCATCAAATAACAGCGCGTTAGCTCATAAATGAAACTACTCACTTATCACCCACTTAAGACAAGAGGCATTCAAGAAAAATGTAATCTCGCATCGGACATGCGCTCAATTGAATATTGAATACGTCAGCTACGTGTAATGTTTGATTATGAATACGGCCATTAGAGCGATCACTAATCACACGTTATCTTGATGTTGTTTTGCATAAATGTGAATTATTCGTGTGAGTTACGAGCGGCTCTTTCATTAGGCATTCATTCATGTTTACTGTGCGTGGGCGTTCCTCCTGGGTTAGGCACGTGTCTCCGGCAATCACTAATTGGAGATATTTTTAGTTCTAAACGTCACATCACTTTAATTAAAGGTACTGAAAAATTTAATGCAAATGAACCCCGGTTTACATAACAGTTTAGTTTTCGTTTCATTGGTGTGACCAAACAATAAAGTTAGCTCATCAATATTTAGTTCGTCTATTTTCGTTACATGACTGTAACAAGTAGTTACTGATTGTATATCAGTTGCAGCTGCACTCAGAGACGTCAATTAACGTTAATGAGTACTTAATGTAAAATCTTGTCTAGACCATAGACCGGGCAAGAATAGCGACTAGTTTTGAATTGTCATTTTTTGACATTAAATAGTCATTAACGTTAATTGACGTCTCTGGGTGTGGCAGTGAGCGTCAGATCACTTTAATTATAAGTCCTGAAAAATTTAATGTCAATAAACCCCAATTTGCATACAGTTTAAATATCGTTTTATTGGTGTGACAAACCCTAGCCTTATTAATATTTAGTTAGTCTGTTTTTATTGGATGGCTGTTACAATGTAACAAGTAATAGTTACTGATCCGAATTGTAAAGGTTCGTAAAACGTTAAATTAAAATTCAGAGAATATGTTAGAAAAAAATTTGCTTTCTAATGATATACTTCTCCTTGTGGTTTTTGAGTACCACTTCTATATCATCTCCTTTGAGTCAATTAAGTAGAAATTTTATTTTTTTACAATAAATAAATAGAACCGACGAAAAGGATTGTTTCACCGCCTATAATTCACCGCCGTCTTATTTCCATTGGGAAAGGCACTCCAAATCATATCCACAAAGAAACCTCCACTGGGCGAATTAACTTAGGTTTTCTAAAAACAAAAATCCATATTAGTACGTGTTCAGAATTCAAATCAGACACCCGGCTGGTTTATTACGTCGATATGTAAATTTTGTACAGCGTCACTACCCTTATAAAGACCCTGTTTGAATTGAAAATTTAGTTGAACGGGCGAGAGTAAGCCGCGTTCAGCCAGTACCGCGACGCCTTTCAGGCAACTCGCTGCTTTTCAACGTCCCACCGCGTGGGAAAAGCCAAAAAGGTTCCATGTTTAGGCGCCAAATGCCTTTTTTAATCTGTGCACGCTAGGCCGGACTAAACTTCAAAGTGTCAGTGGCGGACGGTGTTTGGAAAACAAACGACATAAAAGCGCGCCAAAACTGACGCCTGCATAGATTAAAAACGCTATTTCCTTTTGAACCGTCCGCTCGTTATCGGCGCGGTGGACTGTACGTGTGACGTGTCACGTGGTGTTTCGATCTGTCAAAATGTGACAGAGATGGAAGATAAAGGTGGAGGGGGCGCGCTCGCGTGCCGGCTCGACCGTAAGTAAACAGAGTTATTACATTGCCGACTTTGATGTGGTGGTTTGTTTTAATTCCAATCGGTATTTTAATAAAACAGAGGTATGTGTGTTTCAAAAGAGGAATAACTCATAGTGAATGAACTCATCAAGGTTCGAGAATGGCATTTGGTATGCGTCATGGAGGACGTGACATACCACGCTGGCTTTGTCCCAGTTTAATACGGGCTGTACCGCAATATCCGTAAACAATATACCGCATAAGCAACTGAGCAGTAAAAGGAAAACTATTGTTATTTAGAGAGCAATGGTTTTTCGAAAATGTTGGGCCCTGGGAAGATATCAGCATTTTACTAAGTAGAAAGTAAATCGGTCTGCTTAGAATAGTATAGGTAGGTATAGATTTTTCATTGTACTTAACTATTTTAATTGAGTAATTTTAGTCCAGCATACATGAATAGGATTAAATTCTGATACACCTCTGCAATTTTGTGTGAATTTAGTTTCTGATACACCTCTGCAATTTTGTGTGAATTTAATTCGAGGAGTATTGACAATTCACTTCAGAATACCGATACTCATATTTTATGATTGCTAGGTAGGTAAAGTACAGTCAACAGCATGTCAAGCGACCATAAGATGTAAATTTTTCTCAATCGACTTTGTGCCTTAGTACAAGCAAGTTCAGGATGTTTTTCTATTGAAGAAATTTTTTGAGAAGTCTAAAGTGCCATTGACCGTACTAAGAACACTGCTGCCCATTCATAATCATATTAGTTACCTCGAACGATATCGCAATTTTTAATTATTTATATTATTTTCAAGGGCAAAAGTCATTGATGGATGATTAAAAATATACTACCACGTCTTGCTTGATTTGGAAGGCACGGAAAGCCGTTGGTTTCCCCTACACCTGCAGTTATAACTACTAATACGCATTGGTAGTAAAGACCCAGCCTTTCTAGGTCAATCTTTGCTGTATTTATCCCTAGTTTGAGGATACTGAAGAGCGTCCATAGAAGAATGAATGAACCCATTTAAGTCTCTTCGTTATGTTACAAATTTCCCCTTAGATTAGAAGAATGAAAAAAATAATTTGTCTTTGTTCTGGCACTTCTCAACATTTCCCCCACTCAGAACTTGGAAACATAATCCAATAACTGGCGATAAATAAATGAAACCGTAAAACTGTAAACATTAAACGATTCGACGACTGCGAAACTGTAATTTAATTTAATCCACGCCACTAAATTATATCACCATGAAATATAAAGATGCTCCGACGCACTGACATAATTCCCGTCATTAACCAACCCTTCGCCGAGGCAGGGGTCTCGGGTGCCCGGGCTAAATATTAACTGACTTTTCAACGCAGGACGCTGTTCATTTTCATTATTGCAAGGCGCGGGTTAAAATGGCGTTATACAGTTTGCATAGATACTGAAAACTGTAGCCTCCGGAAAATAAGCTTCTAGTTCTTGTTACATCCTATTAAAGTCGATGAGGTCGATGCATGTCTTTTTGTCACCTATGGTGTTATGGACCCTATGGTCGATATAGACATAGCTTTCATAAGACCATAGCTACTGCACCTTTGGTCTTATGGAGGCTATTGTCGAAACAGTACCTATGGCCCTATGGATCCTATGGTCAATGCAGTACCTATGGTCCAGAAACCTCTTTTTGTCACCTATTATGACTCCACGCCATGTAGTGAAAAGGGTTTGAAGTCACTACAGAAACAATATTATACTTACTTCCATTAATATTTGCTACTTCGAGCAACATTCTTCCTAGTTTTGCTAATAAACGAAATTCGTGGACCATTCATGGACCCAGCCTTATGCATGGCCACCGAAACACGGTATGATAAAGCCATTTTTCGATTTGAACTATAAAATTCCATGTATTTTGACATATATAGTTTGACTGTCAAAATATAAGGATTTTTCAAAGTTCAAAGCGATAAATGACTATATCATAGCGTGGTTCCGGTGGCCATGCTAGCTAGGCAGGCAAGCCTTTCCTCTCTGTCACTGTAGTAGAGATGTAATATTTTTTTGGTACTGTTTCCAAAAATGACAGGCGTTGACCCCTACCACCGCTGACGTAACTCCAATACATACATCAGCATCGATCGGCCTCAGAATCGATGGCCGGTAACCGTCTTAGCTGCACCGCACATGCAGCCCTCTCTGGCCCTGGGGCACAGATTACCATAACAAGCCCCCATTACGCACCTACTGCCACAGCAGACTGTACCACCAGCCGTGTACAACCGAAAACTTTCCTTCAACCACTTATTCTTACAGGGATAAAGTCCAAAATTCGCTGCGACGTCGTAAAAAACAATTGGCTCACATCTTTTGTTACACTGAAAACATGAATTTGACAGTCGAACGCTTCGTTTGACAATGTCTATCGATTATGTACAGAGAACGGGCAGCCGCCGGCTAATCATGGGGTGCACTTAGGTATTTTTCGGCGCTAACTAGATAACAAGTGGTTTAAAATTGAAATTTACATGATAATGCACATGCGAGGGGTGACGAGGGTGACCGACCTGTCTGCTGGATGCTGCACTTTAATTACGTATGCATATTGACAAATTCGATTTTGATGAATATGACTTGACGAACACTTGAATGTGACTTAAATTTCGTCTTAAATGATCAAATTGTGTTCAAGTCTCCAAGTACCTATAACTGAATGAGTGTTTCAATCCTCTCAGAAGAGAGGGGGGAGGAATTTCAGTATATTGTAGAAGTCATCATTAGCTAACTCACAAAGAACTTTTTGAAACAGGATATAATAAAGTTATCTTTGGCGGTTTTACTTTACAGAGTAAGATGACATGAGATGTTTGCCGTGTTGTGACGGCAGAGCAGAATACAATTGTCACCACCCCACATCTCTCCTGCGGGTGTCATAAAGGAACGATGAGTAGATAATGGGCATCAATGTTCCTCTTCTATCATCTATACACCTCGTGCTCGTTAGATGGCATTATTTTCATTTATTTAAAAATAAAGGCTATTACATGGGGCCTAACATAATTGCCGAAACGTGGGTATTAATTTACCGCTGCCTACCCCTTCGGGGATAAATAGGCATGACTTATGTTCGAAATTCATGATTTCTGAATATTCTATCTGGTAGTACATACATACAATTTTTCCTATATACAATTTTCCCTACTTGACAATTGTTAGTTGAATATGCCATCGGTTAAAAATAAAACAAAATTCATTGAGCCTGATTGGTTAAGATAAATCACTTCTGCCTACAGTCTATACAACGTTGGTGAGTTGGGAAAATTTCTACTCGAGTAGCCTCCTCCCATTAAATGGGCGAGTTAAAAATACAGAAAGAAAAAACGCGACGGGTCACATTCATTTTTATTTGTCTACCGTCCAATAAATTAAGTACCCGTGAACTATTCCGCAATTTGATCAAAGCTTACACTGCTGCCCTCTGGCGGTCGATTCTGAAAACATAAGCGGCGAGCACATGGTGCAAATTATCAGTATCCCATGATAAAACAAACGCCCAGTGTTTGTGTTTGTCGGGTTGTTTTTAAACAAAACTCGGCATGTTGGTGCGTCGCGGCATCTATTTTGTACTGCGTAAACGTAGCTACGAAATGAAAACACGAAAATGTTTGTATTTCTTTTTTTTTCATTGAAAAATAACCGCAAAAATTACACGCCTTTATATTTTCTTTCTAGGATAAAATTTTAAAAAATAACGAAAATCAAAAAATTCTAGCAGAGCGTGGTTTCGATCCACGGACCTCTGGGTTATGGGCCCAGCACGCTTCCACTGCGCCACTCTGCTCTTGGCGACACTGACGAAATTAACGTTCAGTTCCTCAGAGCTAAAAAGTTTACTTTTTGTGACGGTTTTCGTAATAAAATAATGGTTCGATGCTCTTTAAAAACAATTTCTTTATAGAACATAATAATAATAGAACATAATCTTACAACAAACCACCGAAAGATAGGTCTTTCGGTGGTTTGTTGTAAGATTATACAAATATAAGGATTGATGAATAAGTTGGTAATACGGTCACAATCATGTGACTTATTTCGTACGTATACGGGAAGTAGGAAGTTCATCGACATGTTATAAGTTGTTTAGTATCTGATTTATTTTATTATTTATTATAGGAGCGGTAACAACTAAGAAATACATATCACCTTAACGCTTTAGATAAGTTTCAGTTAAAGAAATCTGGTGCCAAATAAGGAAGTTTTCATAAATTTGTAGATTTAGTGCGTTGTACATTTTCACGAATTGTCACGTAATAAAATAAAAATATCCACTCATCGTAGAGTGGCAAAAGTCAAAACCACTCGAAAACAATTCGTGAGACCTCTCATGTCCTTTGTCGAGCCAATCCTATGGGAACTGTAACAGTGGTATCGGTGCCCGAGGCGATCACTCGCTTCCGTGCGAATGGCTCGGAATAGAGCCATTTGTACGCGGGTACTTAAAAATACGCGCACGATTTGTTAACAAGTGCTTGCGAGTCGAATGTTTTTCAATGTCGAGTTTTTTTTTTTGTTATCAGCCGCTGTTTAGTGTGTACCTTGCTTGAGCTTATCGGGTTGCTAGGCGACTTGGTGTGTTGAGGACGACCGAGCTAGTAAATTAAGCGATTCTAGAATTTCCGTTCACTTCCCGTTTTCCTCCGATAGTATATTATTTAAGTCAGGCATTATTTTTTGTGCTTGTTATCTAAACGGCTTGGCTGTGTATTTTGGGTGCCTTTGCAAAAAAACCAAGAACATCGAAATTTGTGGTTAGAAAAAGTTCGAAAAATTACAGTCTTGATCGCGAATCGAACCCGTGTCCTCTGCATTCCGGGCCGATGCCTACCACTCGGCCAACCAAGACGTGTACTGATTTTTCTAACATTTAGATAAATTTTCAAATTAAAATCTAAATAATAATCAACAACTTCACTATTACATCAAGTATTAGAATGCTGAAATCTAATTTATTTTAGGATAATTATTATACAATTAGCTTGGTACGGATATGTTATGAGCCGGGTGCCATTAAACTTTAATGGCACCCGGCTCATAATAACTTTTTAGTCACGTTAATGATTAAAGCGACTGAAAAAGTTATAGACAGGAATGGTGATGGATGTAGTAGTAGAGCAAGACCGCTGAAAAGATGGACGGATGACACAAGTATGATAATAATATTATCAAGGTCATGGGTGTGGATGAGGAGATGACAAATGACAGAAGAGAATGAAGAAAGAGGACATACAAAATAATCACAAATACATTTTTGTGTTAGAAAAGTTCGAAAAATTTGTCTTCCTGCGGGAATGAAGACTATATTTTTTCGAACTTATCCTAACCACTAATTTCTTTGTCACTCAAATATTACTCAGTCTAGGTAAATATCCCTAGGAACTTATTTCTTATTATCAAGCATTAAAAATTAAAAAACATTTCTGTATAAAAAGATATACTTAAATGAGGTTCTTTCCACTTGCTCCAACTAGAACTAAACTTTCATAATGCCATGTACTTATTTGGCACAAGATTTCTTATCTCAAGCTTCCTCTAAATGGTTTTACACGGTTTAATTATCAGAAGTCATTTGAATTTAGATATAAATCGCGGTCGTTATAAACGGTAAGCTCATAAATTAACGAAACAGTGTCCAAAATTATATTTTCTGTTTCGTTGCTATTTTTAACAGACATTTCTACTAAAATAGATGTGGATGTATTTTTTTACGATTTAGTTAGTTGGTTTTTGTTTTTAAATATTTAAATATGGTGGGAAAACATTGTAGGCTATCATTTGAGTATTTGTTAACTTCAAAGCTAAAAATTTTTGATACATCTGTGGTACTATTTTATAATTATGAAAACTTCACTGATTCATGTTTTTTTTAATTATTCTAAAATTCACGTGTCATGAGTTTTTCTTATATTAGAAGATAAGTTTGTTGTTTTTCAAATAGGTTTTTAATAAGCCACATTAAACGCATTTATTTACACTCGCACAGTGCCCAATATTGAATGTCCGCCGCACCTATCATACAGAACACGACATAAGCCGCCGCCATAATCATAACAGTGATCATGTTGCGAAAATTAACAAACTACATATCGCTACCTCCAGTAGGGTGAAGGCGCCAATAATGAGCGCTGACAATGGCCGGCACCTAGGGACGCTGGCTGCCAATAAAATGGTACAATGGCCCCCCGCGGCGGATACGGACCCCAGCCAAAGTTCTTTATGGTATTAGACGCTTAATCTTGCCTAGGAATAGGGCGTCGGCTTTATTACTTTTTACCATTCATTTGGGTACGTGTCGCTAATCGTGTCAGCATTAATGGAGAGCGATTGCTTTCGGATCGGATAAAGTATCGCTGTGAAGTCTGTCGGTGCTTTTCGGTTGAAGTAATTTGGCAAGTTTTTTTTACAGAGACAAAGATCTACGATAGCATTATGGATACGTTAGCAATACAAAGCCCTCGTGATTTTAAAGTCGACTTACTTCTGTGCAACACTTGAAAACATTATCACTGACATCATCAGCCCTTTGTTTTCCTTACTGCTGGGACACAGACCTTTCTTTATCATGATCATCACTAGCCCTATTGCTGACACAGGCCTTTCTTATGGATGGAAGAATATGACAAGAACGATTTCAAATATCATTCGCATATTGTCACTAATGACATTTGCATAAATTGTCGAACAAATAATGTCCACACCTGCACCAGCGAGCGAATTTAAATTAAACATCCCAGTTTCTTCTCTCAATACATTAAAGGGTAATGAATCCGGATCACATAAACAAACCTCAAAAATTACATAGATTAGTAAATAAATTGTGTATATTAAGCAAATAAAATACTTTCTTAAGTTAAGCCAGAATTACTACTGATCGGTGCTAGTATTTGGCTAAGTATAATTAGATTTTTATGTAACATACCTTTCCCTGAAGGGGTAGGCAGCGAATCAGAATTTTTTTTTTTATATATTTATATGTTTATATAAAAATATCCAGAAGACTCAGTGCCTCTTACGACACTCCCGGTATTGGGGTTGGAGTGGTAAAAACTGTTTAGTGCTTTGCCGTCACTTCACGACATCATATTGAACTTAGAAAGTAAAACTCAATACCATGGAGCTAGATTAGCAGTTAAATACAATATTTTTTCAGACGTGTCCTCAGTTGATTTCCCTTGTTTTACACACACACGTGTGTGTTTTATTGTACTGTTGACAGCACAAAACAGGCGCAGAGCTCCCAACAAAGGGGAGATTACACACGAACCATAAACCAAAATTAAAACTTTTCGATACATTGCACTCTCACAATAAAGCCATCCCGCTTCTGTCTAAATACCCCACATTAAGGTGTCGTTAGTCAAATGACATAACTCTACTAATGTTTAAAAAATATAATCGGAAATTTACCCACGCGATATTGAATCCTAGTGCCCGCAGTTTGGAAAAGAATTGGATTGCAACGTTGTTGTCGTATACACCGGTTCTAATGCTAATGAGGCTTGATAAAAAATCTTTATGAATGGGGTGGCGTGAGACGAGTTTGCCCTATTTATGGAAGCGATTTCGATAATTTCGCCGATTGTTTTACGAGGCCGTGTCATATCGTTACTACGCCGGTACCGGGTTATAAAAATATTTTACTTCCTTGATACGATAGCTGACAGATAAGAGATAACGCCGACCCAGCGCGCACGGTATCGCTACTGAATGACTTGAGACAGTCTTGAAATAGAACATTGTTTAATTGTCTTGAATACATTCTTAAGATTTTTTATTTATTTATTAAACTACACAATGCTTAAGAAGGTAATGTAAGTTGAATTCAGTCAAATACTTGCCAACGCTTACTTTTGTGGTTTCCGAAAATAAGTTTAATAAAATAAATAAGAAACCCTTCTGATCTCGAATCAGATGAGTGTATAAATAAACCAGTAACACAAACAAATCTCAAGCATAACAATATATCGCGAGCGACCCAAATGTATCCTTATTAAAAAGCAAATACCCTGTTAATTTATTCGCGAGTTTTCGTTATCGCTCTCGGGTACGCGCACCTCAAACTGCCCCGTCACAGCACGGTTTACTTACTCCCCAGCACTCGCCGACATAATTCATAAAATAATAGTTGCCATCGTCAAAAGGGACGTTTAACAAATGATACGACGTACTTCTATTGTTAAACCTTTTGTTGTTTTGGTCGTGCTCGCTCTCGCCCGCTGGAAGAACGGCTCAACTACAACTCCATCGCTATGCAACTATCAGTCTTAGGAACAAGACAATAAGGTAACTTTTGGCGAAGCTCACAGAGATGCTTTCCGTTTTTTATTTTCGCATCGTTCGAAATGTGTACGGCTAATAAGTCAGATGTGTATAATTATTATTTTATTGCCTGCGATTCGAATGCAAGTCATGAACGTTTGTGTTTGGGTGCAGTGCTTCGTCTTTTTGCTTTCGATTTGTAGGGTACTGCAATTTTCGTACGAACCAAGATTTAGGTTTCACGCTTTCACAATTATAGGGGCCAAATCCCATAAAATAAAAACGGAAGTGACATTCAAAAATTAAAAATCGCATATTCAAGCGGTAAATGTTTCAGAAACCAATTCAATCAATAAACGTTTGTCGTAGTCAATTAAACAATTTGTTTGGTTCTGAAAAAACTTGACCTACATAAAGAAATTTGTGGTTAGGAAAAGGTCAAAAAATTATAGATTTTGGCCGAGTAGTAGATCTCTATCTACAACGGATCTGCGGAATACAGAGGACACCGGTTCGATTCCCGTATCAAGTCTTTAATTTTTCGAACATTTTGTAACCACAATTTTTTGTTATACTAATTATTTAACGATACCTTTAAGCACAATAAGATGTAGGTACGGGCCCCGGCATATGTGTTTGGCGAATTTGCCTTTTCATCTTCCATTCATTGTTCATTGTCCAAGCGTAGGAGGTATTATAAAGCCAAGTGTGACACGAACTGTCATGGTGATCGTTTTATATCTTACTCGCGATCCCGAGACGGATCTCTTTCTTTTTGATGCGCTAGTGAATTAATTACTCTTGCGAGAGTCGTGCGGTGGAATTGTGAATGTTATGTGCCAATATGGACATGCCCTGTGTAACGTATAATAATGTATTAACTGACCTACAGTGAGTCTTGGCTCGACTCCAATAAGATAGAAATACAAATGAATATTGTATTACAGTTATTTTTGAACTCAATATACAAAAATATTTTTAAAATGTTAAAACTTTCAAGGTCTTGTCTTTTAATGAGAACCGGTGTGATTTAATGTAAATAGGTATATGGATTGTCACCACTCCCATCTCTCCAGGCGGGCAGTGGGCAGTGGGCAATGGGCAGTAGCGACCATCTACCATGCTAGACCATCTAGCAATGTACTGCAATTTGCGTGCCCGTAAGTTGGTATTAGGCTTGCCCCCTATTACATGGGTTCCTATACATATAATTCGCACAACGTGGATATAAAAAACCTCTGCCTGCCCCTTAGGGGATAAATCAATTAAACACTATTTACTGCTATCGAACCAACGCTACTACAATTAATTGACAATGGGCCTTATAATCCTTATCTAAATAAAGCAGCCAGTCCGTCGGCCGTGCTACCGACACGCAATAAAGGCTGGCGATTTTTTAATCTGCGAACTTTTTTTAATCTGTACCGACCGCGCAGACAGCACCGCTGACAATAGCCTCATCCCCCGTAGCATGGAGAAATTCTCCTCGGGGAAAAGAAAACATTTTCCTCTCGCTCGAACTCCCACTAAATCCCGAGACAAAACGCTGTCTGTGGTGGAGAGAGATTTTGTCCATGTGGGGACATGGGTGGTAGGCCTTTATGAGCATTGGAACAGACAATTCCCACGGAACTATTAATCTCTGGCACAAAAACAGCGTCATGCATTTTGTCGCCATAACTCTAATGTTTTAGGAATGCCCGCTCGATAGCGATCGGCACGTGGCATGCCCAGCCCGGGGCATAGACGGCACGTGGTCTTCATTATTTTCGCGCCGAAATGTTGCAACATCGCTTTGTTAGGAGATTAGGCGTGAGGGGGGTGCCTGGTGCAAGGCCCTATTCTCATTCGGCCTATTTTCCTGTGTACGCGGGGCTGGTTAATTGCGTAATTGGGTTTTAACTATTTCGGGTGGCGATTTAACGCAACTTCTCTCTGTGTTTTAATTGAAATTCGAAGTTAAAACTGAACTTAGATGAAGCGGAAATAGTTGATTATATGATTTAAAGCGTGAACATAATTTTCAATGTTTGACAAAATATTGACTTTACACAGTAATTACCTACCTACACGAATTTAAATGAGTTTTTATAGAGTCGATAATTGTTTGTATAATCAACATAATAACTTTTGCCGAATTATATCAATCCGCACTAGGCCGACATAGCGATGCAATATTCAAGTGTAGGCTTTGTGTATATAAAAACCATATTTTAATACTTAAATGCATGAAAAATCGGACCAGCATATTGACCACACAACCCTCTAACCTAAACCAATGAAAGGCCTGTGCCCAGTTCTTGGGCCATTAAAGGGCTAGTAATGATGACGGTGACAATCAACCTAGATCCTTACTGCCGCACTCAGAGACGTCAAATAACGTTAATGAGTACTTGACGTCAAAAAATTACAATTCAAAACTAGTCGCTATTCTTGCCGGGTCTATGGCCTAGATTTGAATGAAATTTTTTTACATTAAATACTCATTAAAGTTAATTGACGTCTCAGAGACGTGCGGCAGTATGACACTTTGCGTTAATCAGACTCTTTTCGAACACTCTGTGATAGACATTTTGCGAACTTTATACTGAATTTTATCACGGTTTCTACGCAAGGTGTTGACTTAGGAGCACAACAATAGCGTGCTCATTCAGAACGCGGGTAGTTCGGGACGCGACCACCCTCGACTCCCACGTATCGATGGCTGGTTGTTTTGTGCCGCTGTACCCCTCATTATGGGCCCCAGCAAAATATTGAAACACGTCCGTAGCCGGTGGGCGGCGCCGGCCGTATTTATTATTTTTGTCACCATTGTACCCGCGGATTATAGCGGGCATTTAGATGAAATTGGGGATAACGGCGGCTAATCCCGCTGTGTCGCCGATCGATCCCCGGCTTGTGCAAGCGCGGGCGCAGCTTGTTTGGCCACCGCGTGACTTGTGAATGCTGAAGCGATTGATTCAACGGTGGATTATTCTTTTGTGTCCGCACCGTGCGAGGAGAGAGGCCTTTCGCGTGCCTACCACAGTAACAGCGGTTAGGTGTACGGTGGATATTAATTTTTATATGCACTGGTCGTCAGATGCACTGGCTACGAGGGGGTTACTACCGGGTTCGGATCATGGTAGGGAAAGGAGTTCTGTGTGATTGTTAAATTTATTGTACTATTTATCAAGATAATCATGAATCTTAGAAATAAGATGTTATTGTTATTAATTACTAATGATATACATACACACATTTTCTGGGCCGGTTTCTGGGCCTAAAAATAATTTGTACCTATTGTGTTTCGAATGTTCTATTCAGAACAATAATTGCTGTTTCAGCCGAGTGTGTCTATGCATTTTTTTTACAATTTCTACTTTCTTTTAAATTACTGTGTACGTATATTAAAAAAATACACCTTATTCATGAAAAAGAAATCAGTCTTATAACACCGTTTTAACTAATGGTACTCCGTCGACTGGTTTACTGCTTTATACATACATACATACATAAATCACGCCTATATCCCCGAAGGGGTAGGGAGAGGTGAACTAGCACCACGTTTAAAAAAAGAAATAAGAGGAACACTGCTGCCCATTCCTAATGATATCATAGTTACAATAAATATGAAGTGGATCAATTGATCCGCTTGGTATGGTCGACTGCTGATATACATAACAATAGAAAAGATATCTTGTTAGAATTGTAGTTGGGGTAAGAGTTGTTCATAAATTAGATATTAGATAAGTATTGAGTGTTCGAATATCGTTAGCTATACAAGAAGTTTACATTACACAAACAAGTAAACAAAATATAACGTGTTTCCAACTGCAAGCGTATAAAGTTTTTCAATAACAACAACATTGCACGAAGCGAAACAGCAATCATCCATATTCATCAAAATATTTGACCATTTAGAAACTATCGCAGGCTGGCCGGGTGCCCAAGTTAATTTCATAGTTAGATGCTATCTTTGGGCGTTTTGGCAAGACGTACAGTCACGTACTACATTAGCACTACACTACGACACAGTGCAGCCTTGTAAACGGCAGACGAAACTAACACTGCTAACCGAGTTATTAAATTATTATGAATTTATTACTTCACTAAGGCCGCACGAATAATAATAACAACTCTAGAATACGTTACATGTTGCATAATTAATGTACCTACTTCAAAAACTAATGCTTAATGTACGAAATTTTTCCGTACATGGTGCTTAACTAAAGCTAAAACTTTTTAAGAAGCTCGTTAGAATAAATCATACGTTTGTACGATTTCAAAAGCAGCAAAAGCAATTTCAGTTTAAAGTATTCTAATTTTTTTTACAATTTTTAATAAAAAGTATTTTAAAGTGAAACGTGTGTAATTATTTAAAAATTAGATTAACCGAAAGAAGTGAAGGATATTTTCAAATGGAATGAAGTGATCACTACCTATGACTGTGGGAGTAAAGTGTGACTATGTAAGCTCATAGACAAATATTAATACATATAATGAACGCAGCTGACACAGAACTACTGCCGAACCATTAGGAGCAATCTGTAATGTCTGAATAGAGAGATGAATTCTTGAAATTGTAACAGAGGTCAACAATTAAACTTTTAGATACCAGATTTTACGTAGAATTTGAAACCTGCAAGGTTTCAAATCAGATAAAACTTCAGTTGACTCTAATAATTTAGATTCCATAATAGAATAAAAATAATTCATGCTTCTCAAAAAACATTTTGGACAATAAAATACAGGAAAATTGTCTCAAGTCTGCAACAACAACTTTTACACTATGATGGAATTGCAATGGAGGGCCCTTGGCACTCCCGGTCGACCCTTCACTCTATCAGATCTGAAAATGTCTACTGAGTGATCTCGAATGGAGTCCGAAAGCTATAAGACTATTTAGTCTGCTATCTCCGACGCTAGATAGCTTATCTAATGGAAAGACGGGATGTCTTTGTTTGTTTGATTACGTAGATATTTATTGTCTTCAACTCTGGAATAGCACGTAATGTCTGAAAGGCTAGAAAACAACATAGGATTTTATGTGTTAAAATTTCACATTTTAGCCAACGTATCCTAACGAACAAACTGAAAGCTCCAATTATCAATTTGCCTTTGCCTACTTCAGACTACGTGCAAAAGCAAATTTTGTAAAAATAAAGCTCGCTAATATGTTTGGACAAGAAGGGGCACTGAACTCCATTATTTTACTCATTCTACATAATATACCGAACTTTAGGAAGAATGATAGGCTTTAAAAAATCGGTTTTGTAAACAAGCGTGTTAGCTTTAGGCGGTACTTCCGCTTTGGGTTGACTTCTCCTAGTATCATCATAGTCATCATCATCATCACTGTCTTGTCCTATTCCCAGTTTATCTGGAACCGCAACAGCATGTTTCCTGTTCTATTCATATCCTCTTGTCCTTTTTAATTGTTTCATTTGTCACACCAGAAAGGTGTTAGCGATGTCGAGAGAGAGAGTAAATGAGATAGTGATAAGGAGGATAACATTCCAATACATACTGCTTAAGGTTTTGCGTTTGGTTATACAGCAGGCCGTCTTCTTGACACCAAGCTCTCTTTGGGTATGCTATTGCTGGTGATTTCTCTCAAATGTCCAAAAATTACTAAAGTTACAATGTTTCTAACTTGAATTTTTTGTCATGTCAGTAGTTAATAATGATGATATTAATCTCTTTTGATTCGATCAGAGAGTCGAAGGCTTGATAACGTCTGACCTACGTAAATTAAAGAGGAAACATACTATACGCCGACCCCAGATAAACTGGGAACAGGGCAGGAAGAAGAAGTAGTTAATATCAAACTCAATGATACTAATAGTAGTACTTGTAATGATAACAACATCATCGCAATAAAAAGCGACCCAATAACCAAAAACTCGCTTGCACCCTCATCAAACCGAACATCTCACTAACAACTAGAGACTACGGCGGAATTGAATTAGAATAGTTTAATTGAATCGGTTCAATAATATTTTCACAATTAGCACAAGGGCCGCGCAGGCCGCAATTGGATTGTCAGATATCTTATTACGAATTTGGTTTGTTTTAGCTCGAGCCAATTTGGGAACGGGTGGTTTATTCAATTGTGCACTGCGATGACAATGACGGTTGTCTGTGACAGGGACACTCAGACAGACAGACATAATAATAATAAATCATTTATTCCATGTTCCTTGCGACCTAGACAAGACAATCGGTAGGTATATGCACATGGTTAAAGTTAAAGACAAAAATTCCAGATAGAACATGTTGAGTTACCAAACGTGTCTATAAACTAGGCTATGCCTGTATTTCGGACAGAACATATTTGGTTAAGATGCAGAGATATTGCTCTTAAAACTTATACCCAATGATCCGTTGATTACCAACGAAAGTTGTTTTGACGTTCTGGTCTAAGGGTTTTTAATACACCTGTAACACACCTTACTGGTTGATTTATAGAGAATACCATTTATGGCATTGTCCGCCAATTGTACCCTAATTTTTTTATTCGTTAATTAAGTTTTTCTTCGTTTATTCGTTAGAAATATTTTTGTACCAACATTACCAATGGTCTTGGTAGGTATTATTGTCGATTTATATTATTTTAGGTTATGTTGCTCCCACGAATTTATATTTACGATCCGCAACTGTGTTACGTTGTAGTAATTGTGATGACTATACTCCAGCCATTATAAAGAGAGACAAATGTAAACAATGATAATCTGTTTCATTAACTAACAATGCATTTAAAAATACGAAAGATCTGTTTTGAAATACATCATCCACATAAGAATATCAAAACGATAAGCGACTTTGTAAAACCAGAACAACCTACACATTTTATTTTCGTATTTTGTATTTTAAGAAACACATCAAGATTGTTCACATTTTGTCTCTCGCCCAATGATATTATATTTAAAAATAATATCATTGCTCTCGCCATAATACATACATACATACATAAGTCACGCCTATATCCCCGAAGGGGTAGGCAGAGGTGAACTAGCACCCACGTTTCGCCAATTATGTTAGGTCCCATGTAATAGGTGGCGAGCCTATTGCCATTTATCGGGCACAAAAGTCGCAGTACTATTGCTAGGTGATATAAGAGGAACGCTGCTGCCCATTCCTCATCGCTGATTTATCCTTAGTCGCCTTGTACGACACCCACGGGAGAGATTTGGGGTGGTGACAATTGTCACATTATTAGTACACTAGTGGTCGCCCGCGGCTTCGCTCGCGTTAAAGTTGGTTTTTATATCTATAGCCTATAGCCTTCCTCAATAAATGGACTATCCAAAACAAAAAGAATTTTTTAACTTGACCCAGTAGTTTCTGAGATTAGTGATTATACCAACTAACCAAACAAACTCTTTAGCTTTATAATATTAGTATAGATTTAAAACCACGGCCCTAGAACGGCTTACAAGCCGGAAACCGTCTCTAAAACCAAGCCCTAGACAGAAAAATCATTACGGCGGATTGTTTTGAAAAAGGCCGCCCCACGGGCCGGCGGCAATCAATACAGGGCCGCACTCGCGCGGAATACTAAGCAGGGCACTTGCCCTGCTGCAGCCCTGGGGTGGCCCCGGCTCCTGCGGGCCCCGTGATCGCAATTTCGGCGAGAGCCCGTGCACAGCGACATGGCGTAACGCAGCTTGAATACGGGCGAGACTGGAGTCTCTTGGTACTCAACTCGTACGCGTCGAGTTCGTAACTAGACAGGTTTAGCTGTAGGTTTCTTACTGTACAAAAGTTTTAGCCAACAAACGAGGTGTCCGATTTTTATTTAACAAAGACAACTCGCTTTACGAACAGACATACATAAATAACATTCACTGTTTGGGGTAACCGCAGTATGTCCTATTTTTTCATTGTCTTCTGTCACTCGTCATCTCCTCATTCACATCCATCACCTTCGTGTCACACCTCACACAACCCGTCCACCTTTTCAGTGGTCTTCCTCTACTTCGACATCCATCAACATTCATGTCCGTAACTTTTTTACTCACATCGACTAGATCGAGTTTTATGATTTTTTTTGTATATTTGGTAGGTCGCGGATAGGTCGGCTATATTATTCATACCCCTAGGTGATAAGGGCAAAACGTTTGCGGGGACAGATAGTATTCATAAAAGATTCAATGTATAATGTTCTCTATTTTCTCACTCCCTGTGACCACGGCTGCTGTGAAGTGACTGAAACGTCGGGTCAAATAATAACAATGCTAAACATCTAAATATATACATACATAAATCACTCCTAAACGCAAAGAAAAATTGGAAGGAAGGGACCCTTAGTCGACTTGCACGACACCCACAGGAGAGATGGGTGTCGTGACAATTGGATTCAGCTCTGCCGTCACCACGCTGCTTCTTCTAAAATTGCTTGGCGAAATAACAAGTTACATCTTCAAAAACGCATGAAATCTTTTTGCCAGAGTAACTGCCGCACTCAGAGACGTCAAATAACTTTGATGAGTACTTAATATCAAAAATTTTCATTTAAATTTAGACCATAGACCTGACAAGAATAGAGACTATATTTGAATTGTAATTTTTTGACATTCAGTACTCATTATCGTGAATTGCCGTCTCTGAGTGCGGAAGTAAGTTTTTTTATCGTGTAGTTAGAACAAACCCACTGTGAGTTCTAAGACTTCTAAGTCTTTTTTAGGGTGTGTAATTTTTGTATTTATTGAGTTTTTTGTTTCATTCACTTAAGTAGTCATATTATTCGTAAAATTTACACCGACCCAAATGTTCTGAATGAATACTGCATGGTAACTGAAGAATAATATTAATGGTTAGGTTTGGTCTGTCGAAAGGTCGCTGCGGACTAGTGGGATTGTTTTTTGGGAATCGATACAGGGCCGCACTCGCGCGGAATACTGAGTGGGGCGATCCTGCGTCACGGGCCTAATGCGTGCTTTGGCCCAAAGGACAGTTGTTGTAACGGAAAATGTTTTACTGAAGCTATATTAAAATAATGTTATATTGGATTGTGCCGTGTAGTGACGGCGGAGCAGAATACAATTGTCATCACCCCCGTCTCTCCTGTGGGTGTCGTACAAGGCGACTAAGGATAAAAACAGTTATAAGGAATGAGCAGCAACGTTCCTCTTATACCACCTAGCAATGTACTGCGACTTTTGTGCCCGATAAATGGCAATAGGCTCGTCACCTATTACATGGGACCTAACAAATTTGGCGAAACGTGGTTGCTAATTCACATATACCTACCCTTTCGGGGATATAGGCGTGATTTATGTATAATATTGGACAGATGAATTGTGATGGACAAGAACTTGGTTTTCTTATAAACAAAACAAATTTTTCAAATTGGCAAATTGAAAGTCTATTAAAAAGGGCCAGGTCAAGAGTACCTGAAACCGACGGGCATGCATGAAGAGATTAATGAGATTGAATGAAGTGAAAGAGGCATGTAGGAATCTTAGCAAGTGGAAAAAAGAAATCTCTGCCTACCCCTGTGGATGAAAGGCGTAGGTACATATTATGTATCTATGTATGTAAGAATAATTTTTCTATTTTCAATAACATTGCCAGAGTCATGAAAGATAATATTCATTCTAATTGTGTTTATTATACCCCTAGATGGTTTGTGTCAGGCAGGCTTTAAAACCTAAGCCAAAACCTTGAGCTGAATGGATTGGAATGTTGTCATCCTAATCACTCTCCCCGTTCATAAGTCTCTCGTCATGGTCCTTTATACATACACACACAAATACATACATAAATCACGCCTATATCCCCGAAGGGGTAGGCATAGGTGAATTAACACCCACTTTATCTCTGTTATCTATACATTCATTCATCATTACCATCTTTCTGGTGTAATGGATGATATGAATCAATTAATCAATAGAGTAGTGGATAGCTTGATGACGTCTGACCAATGACAATGGAAAAGGTAGCATACTGTCCCTTCCTCAGATGAACTATGAATAGGGCAGGAAGAAGCAGTTCTTTCTACTCTGCTCCTTAATATTTGTTGGTTTTAAAATATAAACCAAGAAGAAAATATAAGATATTAAATACCTATATAATAATATCCACCGTTACACGCTGTTCAAGAAATTTTCAACGCATCGGTTAGTTAAAGGCTACATTTTATATCCTGGGGCGAAATTGAACCGGCACCTTTCGCAAACCGAGCGAACACAAAATTCTTCATTTTATTTTGCATGCGTCATTTAGCTGACGAATGCTTCAATGATGACGGTATTAATGTGTTTGCAGTGTTTTTGTTTATAATTATAATAGAACGAAGCCTGCTAGTAGGTTAACGAACGAACGGCGTAGCTTATCACGTTAAGTGCCTGTTTCACAATCGACAAGTAAGTTCTGAGTAGCTTGCTTGGTAGATTATTTGACAGTTGTAATATGAAATATGTATATGTCAATTGCACTGCCAAGTAAGCTACTCAGAACTTACTTGTCGATTGTGAAACAGGCCCTCAATATTAATTTAAGAAAATAAAAATTATGAAATTATGAAAAATTATTCCCGCCTCAAGATCATAATTTTTCGAAATTCTTTTTCTAACCACCAAAATCTTTGTACTAATTCTTTGAAGATGTTTGAGTGTAGGTATGTAATGATGAAATTACCTGATATGAAAAAACAATAATGGGCAGCAGCATTCCTCTTCGACCACCTAGCAACGTACCGCGATTTCCATGCCCAATCAATGGCAATAGGCTCGCCTGGGACCTTACCTAATTTTTATTTTTAATTTACACAATTGGCGAAATGTGGGTGTTAATTCACCTCTGCCTACCCCTTCGGGGATATAGGCGTGATTTGTGTATGTATTTAATTTCTGCAATGGCAGACTGAGACTCATTAGGAGGCATTCAAAACAAAAAACAACAGAACACCCAAATAGACAAGCAGTCACTCTTTTACAAGATCCCACCGCGAAATCGTTGAGTTCACCCGATTTGCAATTCAAAATTCACCCTTGAACTTCGTCGCGTACATAAATTTAACAACTCTCTAAGTGCCTACAACGGATTTTGCGTAGCTTTTCTATTTTAGGTTTCAGTTTATGTAAAAATCTTGAACTGAATGAATCATTGCCACTCGTATATGTTTTCAGGTGACTCAACTGGCCGAAAAAAAGGGTTATCTCAACATGCATACAATGCCTCTAGCTTGCTAAGTAATTTTAGATATCGGGGATATACAGACATAATGTTCCAGTGACCGATACGACAAGGTTTTACCTCTTTTTATATAAAAATGAATTGCGTTACGTCTGTCTCTCTAAAACTCAAGAACAGCTGGGCCGATTAAGCTGATTGTTGTTTTGAAATGATTGTCTTCGGCCAGACAAGACAGTAAAGGTGAGAAAATATGGAAAAGTTGCGAGGGAATATTGACGTAACCATGGCAAGCAAATCGTGACCATGGCTGCGGGATAATTTATATGCCTCAACAACGTATTCCGAGTCAGCTAGTTAATAAAAAAATATAAAACGCTCACCACCGTGCCCAGAAAAGTCCACCTTGCTTGACGCACTTGCAAAATGAATAGTAACGTGAACATATCGCGTTTTATTATCTCCCTCCCAGAGGACCGGGGAAATTAAAAGCACGATCTGCCGGAACGCCGTTGCCGCGCCATAATTAAAAAGATAAGGAATATTTTCCTTTCTGTGCGAAGAGTAACCCTTCGCGGGGAACCGCGGGGAGCGGCCGCCCGTTAGCGGCGCCCTGGGGACCGAACCCGTTGCGTCTCGCTTCTGATTAAGTAAACTAAGATAACACCGCCTATAGTGAACGTCAAAAGTCAACAAGGGAGTGAAACGTTAAGTTGATTTGCCCTCTCAAGGGCTCCACTTGTTATCTCAGATAGTTGCTGTTTGAGATGATTGGATTGGATTGGCTCCGTAGATGAGTTTGCTGATATTTGGCGTATACCCGATACTGCTCGGTGCCACTTAAAAGGCTGCTTCTTCTCAGTTCTTCTCATTTCAATGTACGATTCCTAAGTGTCTAGTAATGGATAATATTAAATATTTCACTAGCATTTCGATTCCTCCATAGTAACACCTCATACTAACAAGTTAATATAAAAAAATATTATTTATTCTTATTAGACGAATTTTCCAAACTTTTACTAACCAATTTTTCTTTGTAATTTTCATTTGAACATTATTATAAATGTTAGAGTAAATCGAATATAATTTTAATTATTGCATTAATTTTTAATCAAAACAACGGTCTCTTGTTATTTAATACCATCGCTTCCTAAAAAAATCTAATCAGTAAAACTAATTTTACGTTAGAAAAATTTTATACATGACAAATTTTGCTAGCGCGTAAAAACTTTGTTTTAGAATGAAAAACTAACAAAAAAACTCAACTTGATTTACAGCTAACAAATAGCCAGCAATACATTTCGCCGCACCGCCGATCCCTCATGCGTATGACAGAATCAAAACCCCCAAATCTGGTGTCAAACTACATCCCATCTGTCACGCAGACGCCATAAAAACTTAATAAGCGATCTGTCACCATAAAATAACCATTAAAAAGCCGTCGGACGCTTTTAAAAATGCATCAAGAAATGAAATCGGTAGTTAATTACCTAGAGACTTGGAGGATCCGATTTCGGTGGGGCGAGTGCGAAACTGGCCCCGCGAACAACTATTTGAGCGAAATATGTGTTTGCATTAGTCAACCACTTTTATTTTTACCAAGCAACTATTTATAAAGCTATTTTTATGTTTTCTATATGAGGGAAACACTACTGACTATGAAAAGATAAATTTATTGATTGTAAAGCTTTCCTATTGACGTTAGAGAATTTGATTGAATTGATCATTACCCATTATTCGACTTCACAGCCTTTCCTACCGCATATCAGGATTTTATTGTCTTTTTAATATTTAATTCTGAACTTCATTGAAATAAACACAATGATAAATAAAACAGAATACACTTTCAGTTTAATTAAAAATATTTAATAATCTTGAAATTAGTATAAAATAGTTTAAGCAAACAAGCAAACCCTAAAAGTTTTTTATAAATTAATATCTTTAGAGTCTATTGTTGAAGGTTTTAGTTTTTCTATATATCTGGCCACATATATTTTATGTTATATTTTTCTATGATTGAAGTTGTCAATTCTTTTCCTCGCGTTTATTGTAACTACATTGCTTTATTGTCTTTTATAATTTTCTTTAATAAATATCTCTTTTAAATATCGGCTTATTATCTCTAACAGGTTATGGGCCCAGGCAAAAAGTGCACGCTTATTATCTGTAACAGGTTATGGGCTATATTTATTGATAATAATGTCGATTAAAATTGAGTTATTGAATCGTGAAAATTATGACACATGGCGGATACAAGCTGAAGCGGTATTGGTGAAAAATGATACTTGGGGCTACGTACCGGGAAGATAATTAAGCCTGTTGTGAACGAGGATAATGAAGGAGCTGTGCAGGCATGGATCGGTGGAGATCGTAAAGCTAAGTCCGATTTAGTTTTGACTCTGAGTCCGAGTAAGCTGAAACAAATACGTGGGTGCGAAACTTCACGAGACGTATGGTTGAAGCTGCAAAAACTGCATGTGTCGAAAGGTCCGGCCAGAAAGGCAACCTTGTTGAAACGGCTGATCACTTATAAAATGCAAGAGAGTGATGATATTCACGAGCATTTGGGTAGATTTTTTGATGCTGTAGATAAGTTGGAGGATATGGAGATTGATATTCACCAGGATTTACTGTCAATACTACTGTTATATAGTTTACCATCATCGTATGAAAACTTCCGGTGTGCTATCGAAACGAGAGATGAACTACCGAAAATAGAGTTTCTAAAGATAAAAATTTGCGAAGAATATAGTTCCAGGAAAGAAAACGATGTTGATATGCTGCAAGAAAATGCATTTTATGGAAGGCGTGGTGCAATACCAAAGAAGTCAATATTCAAAAATGGAAAGTCTCAAGAATTCAAATTTAGATGTTACAAATGTCATGGATTTGGTCATAAAGCTTCTAACTGCCAAATGAAGAAAAATGTCAATGTTGAATCGAAATGTGTCATCAGTGACGAAGATGAAGAAATTGTTGATAATTTTGAAAGTTTTAATTTGGCTTAGAATCAAAGAAAAATTGTGGATTCTTGATAGTGGTTGCAATGATCAACAAGAATTTTATGGAAATTTGGAAAATCGTAAAGGAAAATTACATAATGGCAAACAATCTGTCGATAAATGTCATGAGACAAGGAAATATTAGATTCTTAGCTAAAAGTAATAATGATATTGCGCGGATAGAGTTCACTATTTGGTCCTGATCTTAGGAGTAATCTTGTGTAGATTGCGAAGTAATTTTTAAGGATATTGCTATCGTAAAGAGATGGTAAAATTAAAATTACTGAAGATCGTGCTGGGGATTTGTACATAGTGAGAGAGACTGATGATGAAGTTTCAGTCGTAAGCAATAAGGTGGATGTTGATATTTGGACATGGCATGAACCAATGGGACATCTTAATAGCGAAGATCTAATGAAAGTTCTGAAAAGATGTGACATGAATCTTAAGTCGACAGATTTAATTGTCTCGGATATTTTTGACGAAGGCTTTATCAAGAACAAAACATGACAACTGTGTTCGTGGCCTTGCTGTGATATATAGAAAAAGGAGGCGTGTTGAAGATTTTAGTTTTTCTATATATCTGGCCACATATATTTTGTATGTTATATTTTTCTGTGGTTGAAGTTGTCAATTCTTTTCCTCGCGTTTATTGTAACTACATTGCTTTATTGTCTTTTATAATTTTCTTGAATAAATATCTCTTTTAAATCGGTTTATTATCTCTAACATCTATCCTAATAAAAATGTAGGCATGTAAATAACAGAATAAATCCACTACCAATAATTTAGACTGTCATTATAATTCAAAGGCGGTGTTGAGCTAAGCTTAAACGCACAAAATCACACCAGACGAAGGTGCAATAAAGTAATTATAACAGGAATCATAAGAGCGGCGACAGACATTTTAACCCCTAACTGTTTATATGCAAATATTTACTATCGCAACACATAGGTATATAGCCGACCCCGTTCACGGGTGAACGCTCCAGTGACTCCTAACGAATCATTCGGTCCCCCATGTTTACCCGTAGATACGCCTACGCAGGTACTATGACAGGAGTATTTACCTACGGCTCCGTCTCCCAATTTGAAATTTGCACGTCTGGTCCCCGCGACTGGCCCTACCATGGACTCTTGGCACGATCGCATCAGTTAATAACCTCTTTGATAAGTATTTAGGGAGTAAATGACTTCTAAACTCGATTTTAAAGATTTAAGAGGAGAAGAAACACGTCCGTTTTGTACTGCGTTTAATTACCAAAGAATGAGGCTACCTCACTTTCAAAAAATGTAGAGTATTCTTTGTGTCAACTTGTCGGCGCGAGGAAAAAGATAACAATAGTGTGTGTCCGCTTAACGGAAACGTTAAAGTGGAAATTATTTAAGTATACAAATACCTACTAAATGATTGCGAAAATATCTCTCTTGAGATCAATTTAAATAACTTATGGCAATAATCTATTTAAATCTAATAAACTTGGTTTAGGTTTGGTAAAGGTCCGTTTGATAGTAAAACGAAAAAAGTATATAAAGGTCCATCTTTGGTTTATTTTAGTCAAAAAAGTTGTTACCATTCATGCGTGTTCTGGCTTTCGTAAATTAGTTTTATTGATTACTGAACTCTATATTTATTAGAAAACCAGGACAGTAGTAGTAGGAAAAAAGAGATAAATCCTTATTAAAAATGTTGAATATTCGCCTTATAGCAATGTCTCGCTTCACAATCGAAATGGAATCGCGCAAGTCCGTGGTAAGGGCTCGGATCGCGTGGGGTGTCGCTCTGTTAATTGCGATCTTGTTCGCGGCTATGATTTATGTTTTGTGCGATCACGTTTGGATGTCTTTTGTTTCTTTTATTCATTGCCTTTGATTCTAGAATTTGATTCGATCAAAATTCGTCAACGACTTTTGTTTGGGGATTGGTTTATTGTTTTGTAAAGTGTCAATTGAAACGGTTACACACGAAATGGTTTCAGTAAATGCTGTAAGTTAACATAGTTATAATGTTATCTCTTTGTTGCTTGTTGTGCTTTGATTCTATTCAAGATTTGAGCTCCGTAGCGCACATTAAAATTGTCAAGAAGTATGGTTAATTAGAGGAGCTGACGGAACAAAATATTGTTAATCTGAGCTATTCCAAATTCGAATGCTAGTTAATTAGTGTGGTTGAATATAAGCCAATCTGAATATATGCTTCAAATCAAAATGAAGATCTAAGTCCTAGCATTTAGCGCCTCTTATAACTTAGCGTGATTTATGCATGTATGCAAATAAACATGATTTAATAATTTTATCAATAGGCAATAATTCCTACGGTTACACACTAATCCCTGTGACGGCAGAGTAGAATACAATTGCCACTACCCCAAACCTCTCCCGTGGGTGTCGTACAAGGCGACTAAGGATAAATCAGTCATGAGGAATGGGCAGCAGCGTTCCTCTTATACCACCTAGCGATGTACCTACTGCGACTTTTGTACCCGATAAATGGCAATAGGCTCACTACCTATTACCTATCATAACTGGCGAAACGTGGGTGCTAGTTCACCACTGCCTACCCACCCCTTCGGGGATATAGGCGTGATTTATGTATGTATGTATGTATAAAGCAGTAAATCAGTCGACGGAGTACCATTAGTTAAAACGGTGTTATAAGACTGATTTCTTTTTCATGAATAAGGTGCATTTTTTAATATAGGTGCACAGTAATTTAAAAGAAAGTAGAAATTGTAAAAAACATGCATAGATACACTCGGCTGAAACAGCAATTATTGTTCTGAACAGAACATTCGAAGCACAATAGGTACAAATTATTTTTAGGCCCAGAAACCGCCAATATTGAATTACGCCGCGGCCGCCGTCAATACGGACTTATTGGGACCGCGGCCGAAATAGAAATATAATCCAATCACGCATCTCATTACCAGTTTGTTTTAAATGAAAGCCGAAAATTGTCCCTTTGCATTGACAAATAACACACTGGCAACTTCCTTATTAGCGAATCAGTTTGTGGGGGACAGCTGCGCGTATTGCGACACGGTCCTATCCGAACAAAGCCAGCCAGACGAATCCCAAGTCTGATTCAAAGGAGTAAGGTCCATATTCGGGATTACAGGGTAGGGTTGAAAGGTCGAGCGCGAAGTTGAGCCAAGTTATTCTGTGGTGAACCAAAATGGAGCTTGTTTTCGGTGAAAGGCGTCAGCTTGTATGATGGGATTTGTGTATGGAAGTATGAACTAATCTCCCTCCGTGGCGTTTGATAACTCAATAACGTCGCATAATGAGCGGACGGCCTTTGATGACGGCCCTCCTGGCGGGGAGGTGCCGAAATCCTAATTGTAGATAAAAAGATAACTTTGACGAGTTCAGTTTACAGGGGACGCGCTATTGATTGAGCGCATTCGTGCACTGTGCTTTTGCTGTTTTGACGCGGCTGGAGATGTTTTATTTAACTACTACATAAGAGCTGTTTTGTTGGTATATTTGAGACTGACTGACTGGTTGATATATCTATCGGCCAGGTTAATAGTCTATAGTCTTAACATGGTCAATGCAATATTTGCTTTAATTGCATATTTTATTTTTTTATGTAATGGCATCGATGATTTAGCTAAAGAGTATATAAAAAGATTTTAAAATTCCTTTTGTAATTTATGGTTCAGTGATGGATGTTTCTTTACCTGAGACTTTCGAATATACTGCTATCAATATTACTTACAATTTACGGTTTGTTACTAGAATTTTATAAATAAATGTGTGAAAATGAAAAAAGATTTTTGTATTTCAACTATGATTTTTTACTTTGAAACTAATTTTAAATTTAAAATTATGTTTAGTATATTCTAAAACAGTGGCACCAGATAGAAAATGTATGGTTATTATTAAAAAAATAAACTCTCTCACTCAAATGAAACATCAGCAGCCGTTATCAGTGTCAGCCATCGCGATCGCATCACGCGAATCGAGGAGCAACTGACAATAGGCATCAAACGCCGCCATAAAAGAGAGATAAAGCATGCTATCGAAAATAACATCTAAACAACTTTCACGCCTTCCATCTGTCCGTCCGGGCGCGGGGACAAATTGCAAAATTAAAAGTCCCATGACAATACTTCGGTAGGGTGGTGTGCCCGAATGCACCGAACCCGAAACCTTATACGATGATTGCAGCGTGACGTCTTAATTGGAGACGAATGTTATATTAACGACACCCTTCACTGTTCAATTGTACTTTAAACATGCAATTATTATGCGAATTCGGAAATGAGTAGTTTTGATCGGTTGAGGATAAGGTTCAAAAAGGAGACCCCGACGGCATCGGCAGCCCGCCAGCGCCAGCCAGCCATTGGCCGAACTATTTGTTTTTTACTGAGGCGCGTGCGTTTTATTGGCGCGTCCAATCTCGAGTGTGACACCAGACACCACTCCTCTCAACGGCTCGCCAAGTTTCTTTGGGCGCTGACACTTTTTATGGGGATACAGTGTCTTTGGCAATACGCACAAAATTATGCAGCAGAGTAACAAAAGTGTGACAATGACATCTTTGGGTTTGGTAATGTTTCAGTTAGGGGCTTCGTCACAGCTATCGCATCAAGTGGCGATGATAATCATTCTTCTTTGCCGCCCCATAGCTCGCTTCACATATTGCCCTTTCAATGGCATGTGCTCTTTTCAACGGCATTCTCACACGCATTGTCCATCATCAACATCAAGGTATAGACCCACCGGCAAGATTGTATTTGCATTGCACCACCTGGGCCGTTAATGAAAGGCTTCTTGGTTTGCCAAAACAACTCAGAGCCGGAAGCAGACTATCATGGTTATCACCGAAACTGAAATGTTGATGAATTTTCTCAAATAATACTTTTCCCCTTGCGCAGAAACTTGATAAGAATCGTGTGGACCAATAACCATTTCTCTTGAGCGCTATGAATATAAGAATACCCTGAACTGCCACACTAAACAGCTGTGCTTTCAAACAAAAAAAGCAACAAATTAAGATAAAACAGCCAAAATTAAATCATATCATTTCAAAAATATTGCCATTAACCCAAAACGGGCATAATTTCACACGCCATTACTTCCACCGTATTAATAACGGCGTAGCGTGAATTTGTCACGTAAACGTTACTAACGTGATGCCGAATAACACACGATATTTAACGGGAACACGAAACGCAATATACTACGGGAAAATAATGAAATAATTAAAAAAAAACCGCCAGCCACAATTTCATACGATAGTGAACGCAAGAAATTCCCTGAATACATTATAATGTGGAGCCGAGGAATTTGTTTATTAATATGGTGATTGAATGCGATGTTGTGGTGAATTGTTTTCTTATTAGCACCAATTAAACGTGTGAAATGGGATAAAGTTATTAGTGTTAAAGTGATTGACTGGTACGAGGGTTAGTCGACACGCGACCGCTGGAAATGTCCAAATTAGTTCGTAAAAAGCGAGTTATTGCTTCATTAAAGCTCTGCGGCTAATTACTCTCCGGATTTAGCCGTAATCTTCACAAGTATTTTCTTAAACATGAGGCTGTAAAATCATCTAACTTCTGAATTGTCTATTGCAATACTAGATCAATAATTATTTATTCATTCAATAATTATTTATTCAATAATTAATAATTATTTATGTTAACGCGGTACACCACAGCGTGGTACAAGGCCATGTTAAAGTACTTTCTGTTCTGTAAAAATAAATAAAATATATCTGAGGTCATAGTCTAACAACTAAGTGGACGATACATACATACATACATAAATCACGCCCATATCCCCGAAGGGGTAGGCAGAGGTGAATTCTCACCCGCGTTTCGCCAATAATGTTAAGTCCCATGTAATAGGTGGCGAGCCTATTGCCATTTATCGGGCACAAAAGTCGCAGTACATTGTCAGGACGGTAGTATAACGTGGACGATGCAGTCTGTAATTCTTTGGTTCTGTGCAAGAATCCGGAAATAATTAATCTGTGAATAACTACTCGCACATTAGCTACCAGCTCATTGTACGAATTCATAACACACATAAATTATGTTTTTTTTTTGGTTTATTTTGTCAACTTTGTAATTAATAGTTATATTTGGAATTAAATATGTCGCTAACGGTTAGTTTGCTGATTCGCGACATCTTATATTCGCCATTAATACATATTATGGTGTCTGTTTTAATAATTGTTTCTACTTCCAGTCTGCAATACAGATATGGCTTATAAAGGTTTTAATTGTATTTCATCCAAGGATTGAGGAAATATGCATCATTGAGAATTCGAGCTAAAATTGACTTCCGACTTTTTAAAAAATGTAGATGTTAACAGTCTGTTGACAGCGCAGAATACAATTGTCGCCGCCCCTACCTCTCCCGGGGGTTTTCGAACCACGTTAAAGGGGGTTAAAAGTGTATCTGGAAGTGGGCAGCAGTCTTCTTTGGACAATATGAACGAATAAATACGTGATGAATATACCATACATACATACATAATTCACGCCTATATCCCCGAAGGGGTAGGCAGAGGTGAACTAACACCCACGCTTCGCCAATTATGCTAGGCCCCATGTAATAGGTGGCGAGCCTATTGCCATTTAACGGGCACAAAAGTCGCAGTACTTTGCTAGGTGGTAGGTATAAGAGGAACGCTGCTGCCCATTCCTCATCACTGAATTATCCTTAGTCGCCTTGTACGACACCCACGGGAGAGATATGGGGTGGTGACAATTGTATTCTACTCTGCCGTCACCACACGGCATTATGAATATACCAGGTGGGTGGATTACAAACGAAGACACCTTGTCAACGCTAAGCTAAGCAAATCTCAATCCAAAGAGGAATCATCATCATCACCAGCCCTTTACTATCCACACTGCTGGGGCACTTACTTTCCATATGAATGGAAAAATGGGCCATAACGTTGGCCCAGTTGTGTGTATTAACGACTACATGTGCCAGGATATTATTATATTTTTGGTCACCCATTCAATGACCGGCCTTAGCGGATATAGCATAGGTTTACTCTATTGCGGGCCAAGTTATCGAGCATGGAGAATGATTCATGTAAATTTATCATAAGATAAAGGCAACCCTTAAAAGCCATTTTTTAATTATTACACACACTCACAGAGGAAATTAAGATCAAATCAACATTCGGTATCTGGTATAATTACCCGGTGGCATTACGAAGAGCAGAAGCATCATATAATCCCTTGTCCGCTGTGACGTACTTTTATTGTGGTTATCACACGTGTCGTGCGCGTACCACCGAAAACTCGGGAAAACACGAATCGGGTCCATGTTAATATTTGAGGTATTTTTATTTGAAATTTCCATTTACACGCGGCCGCTTCTCCCCAGCCTCCCCCCTCATACATATTCATGGGATGCACCCTCCATACACTTTCTCCGTGCAGCGCGGTTTATGCTCCGCGATATTTCGTGTGATCTGTGTACTGAAATCTCGACTAATGGGACAGATTTATGGACATTTTTTTCATTATTCTTCCTGTCTTGCTTGTTAGATTGCTGACTCACCAATTATTTCGGATGCGTCGTATAATGAAGTAATGTTAACTTAAAACAAAGACAAAATCCTTATTGGTAAGTACGTAAAGCTACATATTTTACTCCAACGTTTTGAGAAACTTATGTGGGTACAAACTTTCACGTGTATCTTAGGATTTATATTTCAGACGTGTGACTTGATTTTTATTTGAACATTATACAGTAAATGTTAAATTATAATGTTACAAATAAAAGTGGTGCCGAGTGATGTAGGCAAGTGGTATACATAATGGTATTCCCGCATCAGAACAAATATTGGCGAAATGTGGATGTTGATTCACCTCCGCCTACCCTTTCGGGGATATTGGCGTGATTTGTGTGTGTATATTTATTTTCTTTGTTTCAAAATTCGACATCTAAACTCCGGACAATACCAGAAATGACCAACCCCCAAGTGGCAAGTGACAATGCCGCGTCGCACCGAGCCCGAAAAAGGAAAAACCGATGCTCAAAGGCTGTATCAACTATTTTATATTCTGTAACTGGAACACATGTTGCGGTTTTTCATTTTGTGTGTTGTATCGACGGAGCTGGGTAGATTTGCACGTGCCACTTCGACTTTGAGCTCTATCGGTGGCGGAATAAAGTTAACTTTGCACGTTTCACTGTTTTCGTATATATCTGTGTACGTTTGCGGGTTTTTCGGCGGCTAACTTGCTGGCGTTTGTATTGCGTTTGTTTTGCGGTTCCGAAAGTTCTCTCGGACAAAATGTCGGAGATTCATGTGTGTTGTAAACTTGCGAAACTAAAATATTAAACGCTCGCTCGGTCTGCGCTGTTCGTTTGTGGACGGTGTTACTCAGCTGAAGTTTGTGAGAGCTGGCTTAACTTAGCAGTGGGACTTAATAGATAGATGCTTTAGATTTTATCGTTGACAGGTTACCAAACAGCGATACATAACTGAATTGATTATAGTTATACTAAGCTAGAAGGCCTAGGAGGAAGTAGATAAACACATTCAGTATAACGATTACACAAAGGATTTCATAAATTCTTATAAATTATTTGGCAGTTAATTTCATACATAATAATCCTGCTTAATTTTAGTATTTACATATAAATCACACATATTTATCCTCAGCGGGTGAGATGAATTAACCAAAATAAAACCCACGTTTTGCCAATTGTAATATCTATATTATCCTATTGCCATCTATCGGGCTCGCTGTCTCAACTCTTAGTCGCCTTGTGTAGCGAGTATGGGGGTGGTGACAATTGTATTCTGCTCTGCCGTCACCACATAGCGGGTTTGTATTTAGCATTTATGATTCTGGGCACGCGTTATTATATAATATAGCTCGTATAGTGTTTCTATACATTAGAAAGGTCTATGATAAGGTATATGCGGGCATTGAAAGCCGATAGTGAGACATTTAAAAATCCACAGGAACCCTTTTAGAGAAAATATGCCGAGGCTTAATATTTTAACCCTTATTTTAATGTATCACAATTAATCCTGTACCGTAAGGTTTCTAAGCCAAGGCACACTGCGGCGGAAGTGCGTCACACGCGCGGTGACGTCACCGGACAACGGAAGCGGCCATGGCGCCGCCCGCCGGAACCGGAAGCCGCATTGCACGTTGTCGTCTTGCGGAGGTCACTGACCGACGCTAATGATGATCTAGTGTCGTCCTCAAGTCGTAAATCGTAGACAAATCCTGCTCTGTACGTGGGGGGAAATACCTATGGGTTTGCAGGAAAATAATGAAATTAATTAGCGATGGAAGCTAACCTGTGGATTGATCAAGCCAGGTATACTGACTTCCTTAAGTCAGTATGTAGAGAGACGATTCTTAAAAGATGTTATATATTCTTTTTCTAACTACAAAATATATTTTTTAAAAATGCCCATTTTTTTTAAATATATTTTGTAGTTAGAAAAGTTGCCTATTCCAATCGGGATCTGCCCGGAATGCAGAGGACGCGGGTTCAATTCCCGAATCAAGACTATATTTCGAACTTTTTCCAACCACAATTTTTTTTGTCTTTACGATAAATGATCTAGAGCTGAACAATGCGTCAATGATTACTTTGACACTTAAAGGAGACATATATTAAAACAATAGCAGCGGAAGGAATCAACGAAGGCAGCATAGCACTCACGACATACTGCTGCACTCAGAGACGTCAATTAAATTTAATGAGTACTTAGTGTCAATAATTTCATTTAAATCTAGACCCCGCAAAAATAGCGACTACTTTTGAATTGTCATTTTTGACATTAAGTTCTCAATGTCATTAATTGACTTCTCTGAGTGCGGCAGATGATCCGTAATCTCTGTGTGACACAAACAGTATAAACACCAGACACGACAGATCCCGCGAACACATAAAAACGAAACCATAAATATCCCCCCAATCTCCTCCGCAATAAAAACCTTGCCGATGCCGAACTCCGCGGGAAGATCCTCCACAACGACGCCGAATGAGAGCAAAACTTAGCGTAATTAATTTCGAGTCGGTACCTACTCAACGCTTTTGTAATAAATCGTTTCATCCCAGTATACATTTTATCCATCCAGACCTGAACTCCGCTCGTCGCGCTGTCCCTCTCGCGCTGCAAACAAATTTGCATAATATCGCGTCACCTGTCCCTTTCTCGGATTCACAAATGATTTCCACTTTCCCGCTTTTCACTAATCACGTGTCTTAAATGCCGGCAGTTCGGTCGCGGTAATCTCAGCCTTAAAAGTAATAGCGGAGGGTAGGTTCTTGTTTGTTCCAGTTGATGTTCCTCGAAGGGTGTCCGTGCGTTAGGTAAAGTTTGTCGAAATAATTTCACTTAGATATTGGAGAGCGAATAGTCGACGAGTTGTCGACTTAGCCCTGAGATAAGAAGCAATAATTCTTAATCTCAGCGCAGAGGGAGCGGGTCGCGGTCGGAAACGAGACATTGTTACGAACAACCATAATTTCAGACTTGTGAGCAGTGAGGAATAAGCACCACCTCCTCACTAAATACGTAAAAGCTATACAATGAAAAGTATATGCGCTTATATAATATGGTGGGTTTTGTTTTTTGGGCCGTGTGGTGACGGTAGAGCAGAATACAATTTTTTCAAAAAACAAGTTATTAGAATTACGAAACCATTTGGAGCTTCGGTCATCTAAAACACTGTATATTTTTTCCAGAATTTATTACTTGATGAGATATTTTTTTAATAATAAAACTAAATGGTCCAAAAATGAAGTTGTAGGATTACTAACAGTAAATAACAGTAAATGACTAACAGTAAAAACCTCAAAGATTTGACTTAAGCTCAAAGATTTGACATTCATAACTAAATAAATTACAAACTTCTTTTAGGATTATGCAAAAATTTTTATTTTTTTCTTACCACTTTTTGTAATAATTTTATTCAAAATATTCTAATTGTTTTTCGTTTGTCAATTGTCGAAATCATTGTTCTTTAATTTTACAGTGCCAATTGTTGTATAGATTTTTAGAACAGGGTATTCAAACAGCCCACACATTACTTATAAGAGGCACAAAGAGTTTTCTCTATTTGAATATGACCGCCGCGTGGTGACGGCAGACCAGAATACAATTAATGTCACCACTTTCTATCTGTCCTAAAGGTGACTAAGGGAGTGACTATAATAATATAACAATGAATGGGTAGAAGCATTCCTGGTACACTACCTAGCAGTATTGTAGTTATCGTGTATCTTCTGTTTCCTACCATTAATATCAACCATCATCAAAAGGTGCTAGTGATGACTGAATGCATAGAAAAGAGACGGAAAGGACCATGTCTAGAAGTCGATGAAGGGAGAGAATGATAGGGATTACAACATTCCAATCCACACTGCTGAAAGTTTTGACTTAGGTTTTCCTTGCCTGACATCACCCTCTTTACATATAACTGCAGGTATCGTGGATATGTATGGCAATAGGCTCGCCTCCGATTGCATGTGGCCTAACATATTTGAAAAAACTAAAAACCGGTGCATTTAATGTAAAAAGGTACAAACTAACGTGACTAATCGATGACTTGCCAACTTTTCCGTGACCAATTTTCGAGGGAATATTATAAAATGGATAGAACATAAAGTTCATAATGGCGCATCATATAATACCTATCGCTAGTCAGATTAACACGGCAGGTTGCAGCACTCTGCTAGCTCCAATATTTGTGCGAGCGCAAATTGTCGGCTGTTGCACTTTATAGCGAGGTTTTGTTTACTATCTGGGATGCGCGCTTGAAGTAGATATTTAAGCGTCGTAGAATAAAGAGCACGATATGCGAAAGTGTAGCTGAATTACATGCTTTCGGGCTTGGTTTTACAGTGTATAACTATTTATGTGCGTCTATGTATGTATACGGCTCTTCTCACATTACGTTGCATAATTATGATAATCGTTCGTCAGCTCTGTTGCTACGTCGTCGTCTGGGGTCAGCGCAGCTAATTTAATTCATTCGTTCCTTCCTTCGTTCATTTAATTCTACTTCCTTGTCGTTCGTATTAACAAAAGCAATATGACAATAAAATTTGTGATATAACTGTTTGCAATGTATACCCAAAAAGTGTTGGTATCATCTGGCAGGCTGTAAAACCTTGAGCAGTATGTATTAGAATGTTGCCATCCCAATCACTCTCTCCGTTTATCGGTATCTTGTCATGGTCCTTTCCGTCTATTTTATGTCATCACTAGCACTTTTTCGGTGTGATGGGTGATAATTGTAACAAAATGGTGTGGATGGCTTGATGACGTCTGACCGATATTAATAGAAGAGGTGACATACTGCGCCGACCAAATAAGCTGGGAACAGGACAGGAAGAAAAAGAAGTACTTTTGGATTTAACAGCCTTCTAGTAAAACGACGGCAGATCATCACCACTAAGAGGACAATGTATAATTCTATGAAGACACAAGACAGTGCCTCGCGAAGTTAACAACAAAGAGAAGCTCTTAATTCGGACCGTAGGGTGAATTGGCAAGAACTAAGCGCTACGTTTGGAGCAATTAAAGCTGAAATTTATGGAGCGTGCGTCGAAGAATCAGACGAGAGTCTTCTCATGCGCAAGACACAGGCTCTTGTAAGTTTTAGGTACTGAAAGGATCAGATCAGGATCAGATACAGATATAGATGAATCACGCTTTACTCCTTTAGGGGGTAGGCAGACGTGTTTTAATACACGCCTTTCGAGGAGCTCGCTAGCGCAGTAGCTAGCGCGCTTGGCCTGCAATTGCGTAACCTAAGCAATGTTCGCTAAGGCCGGACATTGGATGGGTGACCAAAATTTATTATCTCGAGTTCCTCTGCGCTTCGGAAGGCGCATTAAGTTGTTGGTCCCACAGGTATCTGCAATCGTTAATACCCACGTTCCGACAGTTTGTGATAAGATATTTGGTTAACTTCGGTCCATATTATCACATACCATCAAATGAGAAGGACAAGAATTTGCTGTATATTATTAAAAAATGCCCAATTCTGTCCGGACAATTACAATGTCTAGCATTTCTACCATAATCCGCAGGGTTTTACTTCCAAAAGCGAATTTCAGGCCTGAAGTAGTACAATACTCTAACCCCCGTGACTTGTGCCTCATACATTGTCCCAGTTGGCCCTCTAACTGGGAAACAAGCGCCTTTAACTAGATCCCGGACCGCACGCGTACATGCCGCCATTACGATCTGCGGCTCGTTCTGCGGCTTCACATTACTTCACACGACACACCCCCTTGTGGAGAGAGCTCGTCACTGTTGGGCTGTTTCGGTAGCTTGAGCTGTCTTCAGGATTAAAACATTTTGGTGTATGTCTTTCTTGCCCTGCCCTATTCCTAGTTTATCTGAGGTCGGTGCAGTATGTTTCCTCTTTCATTTATATCGATCAGACGTCATAAAGCCTTTTGTCTCATATGATCCATTACACAGGAACATGTATAGAAAAGAGAAAAAGAAAACAAATCAGAAAATATTCGTAAAATAATTTTCACTTTATTTTCATTGTAATATTTTATTTAAGGTGTTATGTTAAAAATTGGCATACCCCAAAGAGGGTTGGTGTCAACCAGGCGGCTGCCTGTAAAACCTAAGCAAAAACCTTGAGCAGTATGTATTTGTCATTCCAATCACTCTCTTCGTTCATCGGTCTCTCGACATGGTCCGCTCCGTCTCTTTTCTATACATTCATTCATCTCATCACTAGCACCTACACGGTGTGATGGATGATATGAATCAAAATGGAGTCGATAGCTTGATGACGCCTCACCGATATGAATAGAAGAGGAAACATACTGCGCCGACCTCAGAGACTGAGAACAGGGCAGGGAGAAGAAGTTATTTTTAAAAGTGTTTATAAAGTGTTTTTGAAGAGGTATTTAAATCAAATGCTGTCGCCACGAAATATTGTCAAAAAGTGAGAACAAGAAATTTGTACACTTATTAAAGCGGAATGGTAATTTTTCTTTACGCCATAACCAAAGCTACAAGTAGAGAGCAAGTCTCATGATCATTATCATCACCAGCCCTTTAATGTTCCCACTGCTGGGGCACTGGCCTTCCCTATGGATGGAAGAATATAGGGAGATTGGGCCATAACCCACCACGCTGACCCAGTGCCAGTTGGTGGGTATTAACGACTGCTGATGCAGCCGGGACCAACGGCTTAACGTGCCTTCTGAAGCGCGGAGGAACTCGAGATAATAAATTTTTGGCCACCCATCCAATGTCCGGCCTTAGCGAACATTGCTTAGTTTGCGCAATCGCAGGCCAAGCGCGCTATCCTACTGCGCTAGCGAGCTCCTAGAGCAAGTCTATCTCGTATTAATTGAAACATAAGTCAAGTTCCTGAAGTCAAAACGCTCATAGCCATTTACTAGAGCGCGTCTACATAGTTACAAGGATACAATTGTACTGCGTTGTACCCACGCAGTGAAATCTCCCGACGGTGATGATCAGATAGCAATGGATAAGTAAACGAGAGGACTGTCTCAGGGGACTACGCTTGCCGAGACGGGACACGGGAGGCGTGGAGTTTCCTTAATTTGAAATATATTTTTTAACAATTAATGGTGATTTGATAAAATGTTTTAAATATTTTATAGGTACACTACAATACACTAGAAGTTCCGAATCTAAATGTCACAAAAAAAACCTAGCCTGAGATAAAAACTAAACAAATAATTCAACTTGGTTGGCATTCAAGTTGCTTACTAAAATTAATAAAAGTTGAAAAAATACTTTGATTAATCTATACATATCCAAAACCAACCATCTAGTTAAATCCTTAGGACCTTAGGTGATATCATTCAGCACTATTTAAGCTGAAATAGCATCTAACCAACCCGTAGGTGTATGCTTAAATTATTTAGAAACCCTAAATGAGGATGGGTAATTAACCTGCATATTTTCATTGCAACGTCAGGATCCATTTAATACAGAGCATGACAGACAAGCCTAGCCTAACCAAGCACTTAATACTTCGCCGACCACATAAAGACTGGGAACAGGACAGGGATAAGAAGAAAAAGAAGTCGCCTTGTAAGATTTGTATCCGAGTGACGTAGGTAGAGCCCTCAAAAATAATTTAGTTCGATAACCACTCTACGCCATCCCAAGTATAAGCAACATCAAAGCCTCGCTGCTAAATTAGACATTTTGCAGATACTAAAAGATATTTAGCCCTGCCTCACCACCGACCCGCCCACCCCTCGCCCCGTGCCCGTCGCCAGCTAATGGCAACACTATTTTAAAGGGTTGTTTACACCCTCTCTAAGAGGTAACTCAAAACGTTCCTGAGAAATCCTCATTTACAGCTGAAAGCAAAGATGCGAAGTGATTGTTGCATAATTCACGTTCGTTATTTCCGATGGCGCTTTGGTTGGATTGTAATGTTTTCTTTGTTTATTAAGTTGTAGGTATTTTTACATGAGTAATAAAATTATGGATAAAATAGCGACTAGTTTTGAATTGGCATTTTACATTTATTAAGTACTCATCAACGTTAAATGACGTCATTGAGTACCTGCGGCTGTTAGACCTGGAAATCGTAATTGATATCGACTAAAAACCTTCGGTAATAACTTCGTAGGCACGTTCAATTCAATCAATGATATCTGATTTCTAAATATAACGAAACAGAATCGAACTTTATTAATAAAAACAAATCCATGGCGTGTTTATAAAGAGAAAACAAGCTGAAGTTATTTGGTAAATTAGAGATAAAGTTAATAAAAAAATAGTAAGCTGGGCAAACCTGGCTCGAAAAATCTGAGCAAAACACAAAGCGAGGAACGTGTATCAAAGCCCGCAGCGACGTCGCACCGTCCGTCGGGGAGTGAACTTCAAACGCGCTCCTAAAATATTCCATTTGACAAGTGACACCCGGGCAGCTTTGATCTTTGTCCGTATCGGCCAATCACAGGCCGCCGTTGTGATTGCTTGAGGGACTCTTAATTACGGATGACCTTTCGGGAAGGCGTGTCGGGCCCTTAACACTCCACTGAGTGGCAATTTGGTTCGCCTCCGAAATGGGACCTTTTGCCCAGTGTCGGTATGTGAGGACTCTAGTTCCGTATTAATTGCTATCGGGCCTTTGGAGCCGAGCGTGTCTCCGGCATTCGCAGATAGATGTGTACGCTCGAGATTATACCTACAAACCCTGGTGCCGGAAGCCGATTTCGGCTGACCGACTTACACTACCGATGTGGACTCACTCCTGCCCGGCTAGCATAAACAACGAAACACGATACGATAAAGACATTTATCGCTTTTAACTGAAAAAACTCCATAGATTTTTGACAGTTCAAAGCGATAATTGGCTTTATCATATCGTCTTTCGGTGGTCATGAAAGCCGGGCTGGCATAGAATAATTTCAGTTCGTCAGCCTTAGGTTCATATTGATGGAGCAGACACCCTTATTAGTTTCATCATGAATGGAAGTATAAATGCTACTACTACCCACCACGCTGGCCCAGTGCGGGTTGGTGGGTATTAACTAGTGCAGCTACAGATGGGACCAACGGCTTAACGTGCCTTCCAAAGCACGGAGGAACTCGAGATAATAAATTTTTGGTCATCCATCCAATGACCGGCCTTAACGACCCTGCTTAGTTTAGGCAATCGCAGGCCAAGCGCGTTGTCACTGCGACATCGTTGCTCATTAGTAGCAGACACTCTCATTAGTTAATTATTAAATAAATGAAACTAAATTTGATGTAAATATGGTTCATTCACAGAAAGTATAATTACGGTTCTCTGCCTTTTCGCCGAAAATTTGAGCTAGGTATTACCACTTACAAGTAACGTATGACTAAAATTATAGCTATGTTTTTGTTACATGCTATCGAAAACATATTTCGCTAACACTCTCTTAGCGAGTGTAAGTGACTACTTTAACCCCAATCAAGGGCCTGATGGCCCCAGGAGAGGCGCGGGGGCTACTAATAGCTTCTGAAGGTTCTTTTGCTGTGGATAAATAAGTAGTACAATAACTGCGGTTACGATCAACTCACGGGGCTGCTAACCAGGGACTTCGAGATCAAAGATCAATGTGGAGACAGATACTGTGTAAAGTGTGGTCCACGTTTTTAACAGTGGTCTAAGAATATAAATTATACTTTGCGGAAAAAACTACGAAATATTAGAATACGCTTAAACATACTATAAGATTAAAGGTTCCTTTTCAAAAATTATCAATCTTCAAATTACTTCTTTAGGTACTTTTAAAAGATTGCGAAACACAATGACAGTTCCTTAAAACATTATTTTAAACGTTATGTATCATAGATTTTTATCTCTTTCAAATGACGTTTCGGCACTTTTGTAGGTACTTATGGTGGCCATAAGCAGTTTGGTTACAGCTCGACTCGACCCTTGGATCTTGCCCCTTTCGATCTGCTATCGAAAATAGACAAAATACTGAAGAACACCAACCGTTTTAACCACTTAACCAACAAACAACGTGGAATCTTTCATTATTTCCTAATACGGCATAGACACAGGTGTTAACAAAAAAATGCTATAGGTTACACATTCGAAAACAATAGACACACATAACATTCCGTTTTCGGGAACTGTCAACCACGTACCACAGATTTAAAAGACAATAGCCGAATGCTTTATAAATATATCTGTAGTAGGTACACCGGCGCGACATGTTGTCCCGCGCGCGGGATGTGTTAGTTGCACGCCGATACCATTAGCTCGTGTGCCCCCGCTTGCTTTACACAGGGTGTTGCGATACTGACTTCGATTGTCTTAATCGTGTTTATTAACATATATTCAGTAACTATATAGAAAAAATAGAAACAAGTGAAATCTTGATAGGATATTATCTTATCTTAGGATACGTAAAAAGTTATTACTTAATCCGCAATAACAAAGTAAATATTAGTCATAATGACACAACCTATAATGTTGGTACTGAATAACGCACTCTAGCATCGGCCAAGTCACCAGGATTAGACTTTATTGCTGTTCAAATTAATTCTCTTTTATTTGTTAAAAAAGTCAGAGCAGTATGCAGAATGACGTTCCTTAAAACTACACTCTTCTAAAGTCAAGAGTTCCAAAGTAAGCAAATTTGTACAAGATATCGATTCCTTATTCGTAAAACGTGTCTTAAGTTCATCCATAAAAGTAATAAGCACACGTTTGTTTACATTGCAAAAATTATCTCATCGGTTTTAATCAAAAAATGTACCTAATGTTACAAGAGTGATAACATTCAACATTTTTTTTTGCTCATTACAAAGGACAATTCGGACAATTAGACCTTTAGTAGGGTGCTTTTATAATGATATAAAATTTTAGTATCCCGCCATATGTAAGCGATGCGCAGACAGACAGCTGACGGGTAAGATCAGCTCAGCTCAGACGGGTTCTGTCCTCCTACATGTGCCACGCTCGTTTATTTTCAGTTCGACTCCATAAATTCCTGACCCGGCACCGATTGTCCTTAAAAAGCAGACATTGTCTTGGGGTCGCTTTTTGCTCCGTTATTGTCTGTCTGAATTAGGCAGGACCCCTCGAAATGAGGAAACGTCAAACTTAAATTGGCTGATTGTTTTCGAGCTGTTGTTTAGTGTAGATTTGAAGACGAAATAAAATCCAGTGCTTGCGTTGCGTTTAAGTGGAGTGCAGTAGGTCTTGATTTATGAGGTCCTTAATATTTATATTTGAATTTCTCAACATTGTTCATGATACAGGAATTTATAGATAATAGTTAATCAATCGTACTTGAACTATACTTAAGTCTGAATTGCTGCAATATTATTATAATTTCACTTTTGAAATATTTGTCCCTCCTCATCTCACTCTTCACTTCTACATTTCTACGGACGACTATGATATAAATGTCTCCAGTGCTTATTTAATCACAACGATCATTGAAGAACTGTACACATTTTGATTATTTATTATTAGGCCATGCTCTCTTTTCTACAGTTCAGTACAGTTCTTAGGCAGTATTTTGTAACTTATTATTATTATAGATCCCCCAGATATGCATACCATTAGAGCGTCAGTGATACCATATCTGCCCCGATCAGTACGATACCGTTATTTGGTGCACCAAAACGGTCTCATTAACAGGCCGATTAGAATTCCTAAGATACGGCAACACCGCTTACTAAAAGCAACTCTGTGTTCTGTGAGGGCGCCACCTCGGCTGTGATTAACGCGGCGCGCGCGCATGTTTCACTTAATTAGCTCAAAGACACGCGGCTCTCACACTCCCCGACTAAAAAGGAGATCTCAGTTAGCCTTAAGTAGACGCCTGTGTTACTCGATTGTTCGTTTTGTATGCAAGCTTGTTGGCATTTCTGGGGGTCCGTCGGTTAAGACATTACGGAGTCTGTGTTAAGCCCGATTGGGGTGCCAATTAGCAAGTTAGCCCGCTCCAGGAGTTATCGCGGCGATACCACCGCGCCTCCATAACTTTACTTTGTAGATTTTCTTGGGCCTTAACTCGCTTGCCTTAACTTGGTGGTACTTCTAAGGTTACAGCCGAGCTTTAATTCATTGCATCAGCGCTCCTACTACTCTGACAGATAAACAAATCAAGTACCTATTTTATAACAATGTTGAATGAGTTGATACGAATATAAAAACAACGGTCTATATAGGTTTTGTTCCCCTCCCTTTAAGTGGTACTAATATAAAACGAAATAAATCTGAAGATAGTATCAGAAACAACTCATTAACAATCTAGCAGAACAATACCAAAGTATACAACAAAAACCCGACGCATACAAATATGACAAATTAATACCTCTCATCCGTCGTTTCAATCATGCCAAGTTTAATTGGAACGCACTCGCAATTACATATACCCATCGAGATCATATCACACTGCTGCGTTACATCATTTAGAAACGGGCCGGGGAAAAAACTTGACGCGAAAAAAAGCACACACCAACAAATACACAATGCCAGGAGTCTTGCACTACTTCATTCCGTGAGCAGCTACTGTACGGGCGAAATGCGAGCAAAAACAAAACGGACGATGCAACGTAGCCAACGGTAGCGAAATAATAAGATCGCACAACAAAATAAAGAAATGCCCTCGAAACAAAAGGAAGGCTAGTGAAATAAGGCGAAAAGGTTTAAGGAGTGACGCGGTGTGGGCCCGCGCTCATTGTCTTCGAGGCCAAGGAGCCAGCGCTTTTGGATGAGGTAACTGCTAAAACTCAAATTTTGACCGCGCGATTATTTCCAAGTTACATAATTGCGTCTCTCCTATATCATAAATAATGTATCTCAAAATTAAAGACCCTCACTTAAAAACGATGTTAAAATAACCACATTTGAGTAGAGGCTTAAGAAAAAAATAGAACAAAATTTTTGCAAATTAACTACTATTAGGGAAATATTTATGATTTTGATATAGCTTGAGATCACAATTGCCAAATATGATTTGAACACCATTAATGGGCAAGACATAGGGAAGAGTTACCGACGTCTTCAGCAAATCAAAGAAAGTTTGAAGAAGAGATTTAGGGATGAATATTTATGTGCACTTCAGAACCATCCGAACACAAATATTCGTTTGCGTGCAATTCAAGTCGGCGATGAAGTTTTAGTAGGTAATGAAGATAAATGGACTCAATGGCCTTTGGCAAAGATTTTAGAGCTCATACCGGGTAGAGATGGAAAGGTTAGAGTGGTTAAACTACAAACGGCTAGGGGTGTGCTGGCTCGTCCAATTCAAAGGATATATCCATTTGAACTTTCTAGAGGTGGAGGATGTTAGGAAACCTCACTCACACTAAAAAACCTTTTTTGTGTGCTATTGTGAATTTTGTAGAAAATGTACTTTTTGACTTTTAACATTTATGTCATCACAAAAAAAAATTAATATAGTTTAGCTTGGATTTTGTATTAAGTTTGTTTAATTTTGTATTAATATTCTACAATAGTTTTTAAAGCTTTAAAGCCTCCCAGCAGACCTAGCATAAGCAACAACAATATAAATATGACACATTATGTTGTTAACAATATTAAATATTTTATACATACCGCATCCACAAAATATTGTCTCGTCGGAGCCGTCAGTGAGGAGCCTCGCGAAAAAAACTCTCGCAATCGGACTGGCCGAGGTACATCATTGTTGCTTCCGATACCTGCCACCGTTCAAACTCGGTCTCCTGGCCACCTTATTCCAAGTCCGCTAGGTTTACAATCCTTCAGCAAGGAATATTTCGCAACGAATATACTATTTTTGTTGTACAAGGCAGCTGACAAACGGCACGTACGACTCGCCTGTTAAGGGAAAGAGGAAATTTAAAGGATTTTTCAGTTACAGCAACGTTTTTGTGACACGCTTTAAAATGGGCATTCGGTTGCGTCGTTAATGTTTCTTGTGGCGCATGATTGGACTTGACAGTATTGCAATAACAATGTTTATTTTGACGATTTAATAATTATGTGTCTACAATATTCCCAGGAATGCCATTTCTGGAATTTTCTTTGTGTGCAATGAAAAAGAGAATAACGACGGAATAATCTAATTAACTCCTTCTTCTCAGCCTTGATGGAATTTATTTAAAAACGTGTTTGTGAGGATACCGTGAACACTCTTTAATTGACACAACATCATCGTCATTATCCTTAAGACGTGTGAAAAACGGAAACATATTCCGTAAATTATGACAGGTACAAAGAAGCGAATGCTTAGCTAAAAGATCGCAACAGGTAATTTTACTTCGGATACTTCTACAACATCGATGCAACGACCCTTTAACCCCACGGCAATACTACTCAAACCGTCTATCTCAGTAACGATTGCATGAAATACTCGTTGCTGCCTGCTGTACTGCCTATTTCCAAAAGAACATGGGAACGAGATACAAGGTTGTCAATTCCCAATTGCGCTATCAAAATTGTTGTTTGATGCCCGGGTCGTGTCCGGGCTGAGATGCATCCCGCTCCAATCCGACCCGGTTTTACATTACAATTGTCGCTCCAACCTGTGCACGAATATGATAAATCAACCGATGCATGTACAGTCGTCGGTATAGTTCGTTACGTCCTGTAATAAAATCAGCGGGTTATGTTCAGCGCTTTAAGTTTTCGTGGATAACCGAAATTGAATCAGCTGGTGCATGTGCTGTGTTATATTTTGTAGCTTCATCTATTAAAGACCACACTTCGTTACTAGCTTATTGTGTAAGTTCCTATTATAGACTCGGATGTTCCCGACGAGGACGGCTTCTTACTTTCGTGCTAATAATTCAATACAGAGTCACGAGGAGCAAGTTGGCGCACAGCAAACTTGCGCAGTAGAATTTGCACGGGAACACGCCGCGATTCACGGAGTTCATATCAGTTGGAATTCACTAACTTCGGGAAACAGGTAACACATCGCTCTGTCGGTACTACGATTAATACTTGTTTATTGGCGGAAGTTGGGCTAAAGTTATTGCTCGTGATTACACAAGGAGTACCACAGGGTTCTTTCCTAGGACCACGTGAAATAATCATATATAAATAGTTATATTACATACATACACGTACACAAATCGTGCCTATATCCCAGAAGGGGTAGGCAGAGGTGAACTAGCTCCCACGTTTCGCCAATTATGTTAGATCCCATGTAATAGGTGGCGAGCCTATTGCCATTTATCGGGCACAAAAGTCGCAGTGCATTGCTGGGTGGTATAAGAGGAACGCTGCTGCCCATTTTTCAGCACTGATTTATCCTTAGTTATAGTAGTAATATCTATAATAATTACCATTTGTAATGACTGTGTTTTCTTTCGCAAATGTAATTTTGTGTTGGCAACAAGCTACTTGTTAATAAAAAATAAATTCGATTGTAAAGTTTGTATCGTGGATTGTACTACCCGACTGAGTACGGAGCTGCAGAGCTCATATCAGCAGAATTCACTAAACTCCAACACACAGACAGACGATATATAGCTCGAGCTGTCTAGCCGTAGCTACCGTTTAGCTGTTATACAAATTAATACCGCATCGTGCAGTGCCTGGAGAGATTAGAATTTACAGAACTTTGAGTGAATTTGTTTTCTATGAACATAATAATTTGAAACTTTGAACTTAGCCTGAAGCCACAAATACAAAATTATTAGTTGGATCCAACCTCTTCTCTTTTTACTCTCATACATACATAGATACATCATCATCAAAGGAAGGCAAAGGTGTAATAAAACCCATATTACGCCAATTATGTGTGGTTTCGTGTACCTAAATAGGTGGCGATGGCGACCCGATTCCCATCTATCTTGCACAGAAATAGCAGTATTTTGCTAGATGGTATAACTCAACAATTTGCCATCACCACACCATAATTTTTCTACTCAACTAGTTAGATAAAAAACTTCGAGTTTTGTAAAACCTGGGTCCTTCAAACATCAAAAACCTAGTAGTAAGTAGTAAGTCATTAGGGATGTATCATAATATTATTTGAGTGCCTTTGTCTAATCGACCATTTGTTTTGCTCACAACTTTGTCGTGAGAGGCGCGCGCGCACGTTCGCGGAAGCCCTAATGAAGATCTTAATTGGAAACTCGTGTGCTCGCGCCCTTATCTGGTCGTTTCGCCTAACGTATGATAGAGAGTTAAAAAAACAATGTGAGCATCCATACGGCCATAAAATGGGTTTACCTCCGAATTAAGAACAAGTAATTAGGTATATTAAGTAAACCATGCATATATAATGCGTGGTTTACTTAATATACCTTGGTGCCATGTAATAGGGGGCAAGCCTATTGCCATTCACGGGACTCTTAATCGCAGTAACTTTCTAGATGGTGCATTTAATGACTTTCAATCGCCTTGTACCTACGACACCCATGAGAGAGACAGGGGTGGTGACAGTTGTATTCTTCGTCGCCACAGGGCATTAAGTAAATTGTATTGAAAATAAAAATAAGTGCCTACTTACCTATAACTTTGTTAAGCCAATACATAAATGAAGACTATTTATCCCCGAAGGGTTAGGCAGAAATGAATTAACACCTACTTTTCGACAATTAGGTTAGGTCCCATGTAATATGTAGGTAGTGTAGGTGGCGAGCCTATTGCCATCTATAAGTCCTAAATTCGCACTAATACCTTCGATTTCGCGATAATAGTTTTACCTCGAAAAACAAAACAGTGCCTCTACATATTCCTTCAAGAGTCTGTGGTTACAGAAAATGTTCAGGCTAGGACTCAGCAGGGCCCAGATGTGGCATCGCGAACACCAACTATTAGCGGAACGTTGGCAAGCCGACTTGTGAATGGGAAAGCCAAACAAAATAACAACAAGCGAAAAAGGCGGAAAGCTCACGCGAGGCGGCCATTACAAAATAACTCCTCCGTGTACCGACTGATTCGATTTACCAACGCAAATAGGAGAAGCGGCTGACATAAAATCAATCGGCTGGCACGCGAGGCTTAACACCGAAATAATGTAAATTATTGCTCGTAAAAGTGTCATTTTCGACGTACACGTGACGTCACCGCTGGCGCAACAACGGCGCAACTCGCAGGACGTCTACTAGGCATTGGCAACTCTATGGGCTGAAGTTTAGGGCTCACAGCCGCGTGAAGCAAGCAGAGGTCTTGCGGCTGAAAAGCCCGCGACGCGGCTTTTTGCTCATACTGCCCCCGCTGTGTTATCTTTGTCATCAGTTAGACATAGTATTTGCATGTCTCAGTTATATCGGCTGCATCGCCAGATATAACAAGGAGCACCGCGACCCATCGCGACGTCATCGCGTCAAATCCGAAATTCGTATTTAAAATAGGACAAAAGCCGTCAGGGCAGTAAACCTCAAACGGCGGTTTGTGTGTGTGCGTGTGTACAGACGCGCGCACACAAACGCGCGGAGACGATCATTTACATAGTGGGGGCGCGGGGCGGGGGCGGGGGTGCGAGAGGGAGCGCCGGCCCCGGGGACGCCGCGACGCCCGGGACGGCTTGCGCCAGACAGAGACCACTATATTACTGCCGAACTAAAAAAACGAAAAGTGGGCGGAGGTTTACGTTATAGTAGCGAAAGTAATCGATATTCCGTTTTAGTACGACGCTGTTAGACCTGTGCATCGCTGCAGCCTAAATACGTAAGGTGGTTAGGTCACGGCGCGGAGCAGGTGGCGCGCCTTTTTCGCCAGCTCGCCGGAAGGGTCGGCGAATCTCGCCCGCCGCCGGCGACTTCGCCCATAAACCGACCTAGCTTTTAGGGCCATCTATGTTGATGGCACAATATTCGGAGGGATCCTCATTCGTTATTAATTCGCGATTCGAAAGGGTCAATGGCAATGGGGTACCAAAGACGCAGTGTTTAAAGTAAATGAGCCGTGGGGCATTTTGCGCGTAATTTGACAAGTGCCCCTCTGGGCCGCGGCCACTTCCGGCCCGAATGGACGCCGGAACGACGCAAGATAAACGACTTTACGATTCGATTCCGTCCTGTGCTAGATCGGAAGCTGTATTTTATTCCAACAAATAATTGTCTGAGGACCCGCTGTGGATCGGGTAATAACAGACGAGGAAATAGCTATGTGAAAATTACATTGTTTACACTCGCATTTTCAGTCAGATTATAAGTTTTCAGCATACCTATCTGGCAATCCCCCCGTAACACCTCGTCATATCCCATTCAAAATAATTTGCCATAAATCTTAGTATCGCATAATCTTAATGTGTTTCACGTGATTCCGTATCCGTATACACGTAGTGACGTGCCGTGGCGGCGCGCTCGACGTAATGGTGGGGAGATATTTATATTGTGATAAAATCCATTTACGAGACCGGCACAATGCGGGCCGAACAAACTTTATTTCCATAGCTTTCATATCTAGGAGGCACCCGGAGGAAACTAGTGTTGTTTGTAGTAGCATCGATATTGGATAGGAAAAACATTTTTCAACTATCGACTAAGCTTATTATACCGAGAATTACATTTTTAGTGTTTAGGTCGCATTTAGCTAGAGGTTCTTAAGATGATCATACATAAATGCATATTATTTCAGCAGTTTTCTGATGTGATGGATGATATGAATCAAAAGGGACTGGAAAGATTGATGATGAATAGGAAACATGTAAACTAAGAACAAAGAGACAGGTGACGATGACTTGGAAATGACGCTCAAAGAATTTTCTATAACTCTTGTTTGATAATTTGGTTGTTTACAGAACAGTTTTTCTTTGTAATATTTATCTGTTCTATCTGTCGATAGTCTGTTGTAAAATATCTGAAATCTTTGGAAACAGTCTTGACATGAAAAGTTGTTACAAAGAATGAAGCTCATTTTGTCTTATTTTTGCCCAAAACACAGTGTTTTGACCTTTTTCTGCTCAAAGTAAAGTAAAGGTAATTTTATCGAGCCAACTTGTCGGCGTCGTCGCATCCCTACCGCCCGAACCACCCTCAGTTTTTCCTCCAATTTTCCTTTTGCTGCGATCTCCACTCACTTAATTGACGAAGAATTTTGATTGGTCCCGGTGCCTAGTCGCCATATTTCTATGCATCCGCTGCGACGGAATCTCTCTTTTTAATTTCAGCCTTCATTTATTATTCCGCTCTTATTTTAATGGTTAGCTTCGTTATTGTTCGTCTGCCGACTTCTCGATATAATTTTGGAATCTAATTGCTGGTCGTCCGCATTTTGCTGAGGCTTGTTCGGCGGAATACCTACCCCAGTGCATATCTTTAGCGTTCTCTTGTTCCTCTTGTATTGAAGAGGGTGGATAAAATGCTCGGTTTTCTTCGGCTCATTGTTTTTATTAGTGCTCAACAGTCGAGAAAGTCAACTCTGCGTCAATAAGTAGCGTAACGATTACAGCGTTGTAGTTCGGAAATATAGGTGAGCATAATCGTCCAACCTCTTAGAAAATAATCTAATACTTATTATAATTTCGTGTCGCTCCTCCGAAATGCCTTGACCTATTGTTATGAAATTTTTGGTGTATATTTGGTATGTATGCGAAAGAGGTCGTTGGCTATTTTTTACACCCCTAGCCTAGGTAATAAGAGTAAAACGTTTGCCGGATCACCTAGTAATAGACAAAATACAATTTGCCTTGTGACCCGTTAAAGAATTGAGCCGAGCGTGTCAAAACAAAGCTAAGTGGTTAGCTTTTAACATTTCAATCGGCAGCAATTACTCGTCAAAGGCGGTACAGCTGAATGCGGGCTGATTAAACAGTAGCGCATCAGACAGTATTGACAAAACGCTGCGCCGGCGCAGCGAGCAAATTTCCAGAATGGCCGCCCATTGAAACGTCTTAAGGGACGCATTGTGCTATCGTCTCGGGTGCTGGGGCTCAATAGGATGGACGGTGTGTTTTTGGTATTCCCGTGGATGCGACGCCTTATTTCTTGTGTCGATAAGCCCTGAATGGGCTGGATGGTAATGGGAAATTTGTACGCGCGCTTGAATTTGCTACGCGTATAAAGTGAGGCTTTTATTTTATTGCAAACCGAGCGACCGCAATGGAGTTATAACTTTTGCATTGTTCACGGGCGAGATATTAAAAAAAGCAGTTAACTTTCTCAAAATATTATTGTCACTTGCATTCTTTCATAGCAGCAATATACTGCTGATTACGTGCCCGATAGACGGCAATAGGCTCGCCAACAATTCGACCTAACATAATTAGCCTACCCCTTCAGGGATGAATTGCGTGTGGTTTATGCATGTATTGTATTCTGTCATAAATAAGACAAACTTTCGCCCAAGCTTTAAGCATAGCAGTGCCTATATTCTCAAGGCCTCAAGCACTTAACGACGCGGAGGGTCCGAATCGATATCAAGGTGATAAAGAAACAGATACTAGATTAGCAAATCCACTTAATCTAGTAGCAGCTAGATGCCCGGCGAATGGCAAGAGGACTGTGACGAGGCAGCCGACGGCCGATTCTTGCACACGAAGTCTGATTAATAGGCATTAGGATTCAGAGCGCGCGCCACCGGCGCCGGCCGGGACACGCGGTACAAGAATTTAGCACCAGAGCTGTAGAATTACGAAGAGATTAGGCAAACGCGTGACAAAGGCACTAGGAATTCGCTAACGGTAGCCTGTTCTAGGTATTCCATTATTCGTTTACAGGTTGCTTTGTCAACGTTTCTTTTATGATTGACAGGGCAGCTCTTGACCTTCTTCTAAATTGATGGTAAGTGAAGATAAGGGCCGAAGATGGAATCGGGCTTCAACTGGAACCCTCAACCACAGAGAGCTGGCTATCTTATCACAAATTGTCGGAACACAATAACGCTGTGTACATTATTATTATGGCGACAGATTTTGATAATGTGGTAGCAAGTTAGGCGGACTTGACAAAGTCCTACCACCAACCAAACCGAGTACGAATTTTGTTGTGCCGAGTAATAATGGCGATAGTTAAATAAACGCAATAAATGTATTTCTTTCTTTCTTTCTGGTTTTGCGTAAATGGCTGGCATGTTTTCCAAAATAAAATGATAAGTAAACCAAACAGACTACAAAATGGAATGACTGATATCAAAATCAAGGAATACTAAAGTCAGTGTAGATTTAAAATAGGTAGTTATAGTAACTTTTGACTTTGAAAAATCTTTCTTCTATTAGGTCTCACCAATTTTCTGATAATTGAGATCCTGTTTGACGGAAGCGTATGGCGTTAGCAACCGTGACGATTGCTCATAACTTCAACAATTCGTCAACGTAATCTTAAAGATAAAAAACTTCACACCGATCCAGCGCCACAATTCGCGTACCGCGCTATAGTAGTCAGTTGCAATTTTTCCATTTTCCATTAGACACGTTTATAGGCAATATTGGAATTTAGGAGAGATTTTATTGACTGGGTTTTATGTTAATTGGACTCTCGTCGTAGACAAATGTTTGTCGAGCGGTGTTATCCGTGATTACAGGAGCGTAACAAGAGAACTCGGTTCGGTCGGCCATTTTCAACGGTCGCGATGAGTTGTGAAATACAAGGCTGCTTTACAGGTATAGCCAGTCCATCGGGTTGGTGGCACACTTCGAAACAACCTGAAGTTACACTCATTCTTTTAAATTACCTTGAAAAAAAACTAGACGTGTGGTCACGGTAAAGCAGAATAAAATTGTCGACACCCTTTATCTGTCCCGCGGGTATCGTACAATGCAGCTAAGGGTAAATACAGAGATGAGTAATGGGCAGCAGCATTCCTCTTATACCACCTGCAACATGGCAATAGGCTCGCCGCCTATCACATGGGACTTAACAGAATTGGCATAATGAGGGTGACCTCTGCTTATCCCTTTGGGGAGATAAATAGGCGTGATTTGTGTATGTTTGAATGGATGTACAATTTTAAAAAAGTAATTCTAAAGTAGAAGTACACCCAAGTATCAACTTCAAATCTACAATGACTTCTTAAGTTTTCCGCATCCGTCTCCGTATGCAAGTCGCGCAATATCGATTAACGCAAGGAATTTATGGGAACATGTAATAATATGGTAATGCATATCATCAAGCCTGTACGTATTAATCGAGCGGTTGCAATAAGGAATACAAGGAATACACAAGTGTGGAAATGGAAACAGCCAGAAATAACTGTTGGAACACTACAAGACATTCGTAGTCAGAGACGTCAATTAAAGCTAATGAGTTACCAATCAAACCAACCAGAAGAAAACCAACTAGAAGTACAACCAAAAAACCGTTTATTTAAATCAAGACCATAGACCTGGCAAGAATTGCGACTAGTTTTGAATTAACGAAAAGCACGTTGAGGAACCCTTTACTTTAAAATTACGTCTGTGAGTACTGCTTTTAGTGTGAACGTTAAAATAATATATGTATATCTAAAAAGCTTCGGAATTCAAATGTCGCGCCGTCCAACCAAAGTTCACCTAGGGAGTAAATACCACCTAATTATTTTACCAAATTCGCATTTAATCATCTACATTTCCGAAATTTCGAACTGGCACGGCGTTATTCATTCCTGCTGAACTAATATTATTGCGGGGCGCCCGCAGACGTGCATCCCCGCAGGTTCATTAACCGCCCCCCCCCCAGCACTCCCCACTCTAACACTTCCACCCCCCACCCGGGAGTAGATAAACACTAGTATATGGCTGGTTTATTAAATAAGATCCCAATAAAGCGAGGTTGCAACTCAACTAATCATTTTCGCTGTGTATCTGATTCCTTTCAAGAGTCATTGTGGTACACAAATAAGTTACCGACTATGCGACTCAATAAATTATATGATACTGAAAGAATTTTTTACATAAAACGAGTCTCACAAATAAGTTATCTATGTGACTTATTATAATCTGTGCTACTGAAAGTCTGTGGCATAATTCAGTGATAATGTTTCATTCTCAAAACCGATCTTAATATTATGAAAATTATTCTCAACGGTAGTTACATTATAGGTACTATACGTCAACCTTAATCCTAATATAAACGCCATCGAAAGACTTTTTCTCATCTGTTTTTCTTCGCCATCAAAAGATTGAAACGGTAAATAAAACTCTCAACCACTTTATGTTTCACCTAAAAGTGTGATTTCACATTTTAAGCTACAGATGTGATTTTTTCGTGAAAAACCTAACCCGAAAATGAGTAAAAGAATTCTACAATACAAAAAAGTCTACCATTTCAATGATTTAGTAGTCGGTCTCTATTCAACCTGAAAGCAATTTAAAAAGATTACGTTGAATAATCGTACAGATAGCTCCAAATTAAGTTTAGCACTTCCCGCATCACATGGATGGATAGAAACATTAAAATACACGCCAACACTTTCAGGCTGATGAGACATAATCGCCGCCATCTTGGATCATCTCGAATGCCACCGGCTTGTACGGTGTACCGCGTAACGCGCTTCCTTAAGCACGGCGTATAACGTTGATATGAGACATTACCTGATGATAGTAGTCGACTTGGTTAAACAAGTTTTATCAACTTTATAATTATGTTAGAAAAATATTACAAAGAAATTAAAGTCAAAGTAAAATTTCGAAAAATTATTGTCACGAATTATTCCGGCACCAGGACAATAATTTTCAAAAGTTTATTTTCTTTGGAAGTTTTGTCACATATAATACAACGCGTAATCAAAATATTGACTACTACTAAAATAGGCAATATTTCTTAGATAAATTTTTATACATTCTATTTATAGAATAGATAAATTTTTGGTTATGGTATTATGGTGTTTGTACAAACACATTGTACAAATGATTTTATGCATCAACTAACTTGGTTAAAGCAAGCTCAAAAACAAACGAATATTTCGCGAGAAAACATAAAAAATTCACCACTCAACACAGGCCTCCTGTATTTCAGATCGTCGTCGCCGAGACGAGAGCGTCCCCAAATGGTAATGAGGCTCCAAGCCGAGCGCCCAAACAGAAATAATCGCGAGCGGCTCTTGACTCGGGACCACTTCAACACTTCATTATATCCCGAACAATACCCGTTAAAAGTTGCCGGTGCACGCACACATCGGTGCTCACAAACATCTACCTAATCAAAGACGAGTACAGCCCCGGCGCGTCTGTGTGCGTAAGTGCTGCAGCAGGCATCGCAAGCTTTGACACTTGACTATACATATTGTTATATTTGACTTATTTCCATGTTTGCTGTTGCTTGTACACAAAACATCTATATCAAAAGTAAGCACTTAAATGCCCGTATTGTGAAAAGAAGAACCAAAGATGATATAAAATGTACATAAAACTATGGCAAAAGTTGTACTTGTACAGACAAACCGTCATGATTTGATGTTTATTTGAACATTAGCTATATAAATAATGTTAGAAATAATGTTACAATGAAAACAAAGTCAGAAGAATTATCGGCTGGTATAGGCATCTGCCCGGATTGCAGAGGAAGTGGGCTCGGTCCCCGCATCAGGTTAAATTTTTTATTTTTATTTTCTAACTTCATTTTTATTGACACAAATATTTAAAGATGTACCCGCAACCAACATAGTTCAAATATTCAAAAGCATAATATTGTTTTAAAGAAAAATACGTAAGTATTCAAACGTACTGCAACCAGACAGCACCATCTAGGCAGGCGTTTCGACGAATCACTCTGATTCTTCCGCCACATCTCACAGTCCGTCAGTAGGTATGATAATGCACCGATGTCTACCTCAAGGACGCTCCGAGTCTCCGTACCGACCCCCGCCCGCGTAAGGACGCCGGCGCTCATGTAAAATGCATAAGATACGCTTTCATACCCGGCCCCGTCTCGCGATTGTCTCGCTGCGAGCAGATGGGAGGTGAAAGCGGCCTGGCCGTGAAACGGAGTGCTGAAATTTTTAAGAGGCCTCTTCTTTATTTAAGCCTCTTTGTCCCGCGTAGGAGCCCACAATATTCATCAGCGCGTCGTAACATTGGATCCTGCAGGATACATAAATTTCCTCCTGACAGTTCCTAGGGTCTCGAGGAGTTAATGAGCGGAATGTCAATTTAGATGGTTAACCAAATAGCCTACATGCGTGTCCTTTTTTTGTTCTTTAACATTTCTCGCTTATTTTTGCACTGGCCAATTTGTCACATTTAAAATTTATCCAAAAACAATACAGAACCACCTAAAAAGTTTCTAACATTTATTATGTTTAAAAGTTATTATTATAACCAGGAATTGGCAATGAGCATACATGCCACCGTCGTGCACACCACCGCCGCTAACCCACATCCTGAAAAAGCAATGAGTGTGACCTTATTCCGCGGACGACAAAAGTGCGAGCGTGTACCGCATCGCAATCGCAAGGTCGACGCTCCCAACATTCCTGGAATCGGGAATGCCTTTCAGCTCTTCGTTAAATGTTTACTACAACATGATGTACCAGTCCCAGAGGGACCAACGCGCTCTGTGTAATGTAAGCGTAAGGGACGACTCCTAAATCGGATGGTTCTCTGTCTGGAATGCTTAACGCGATATCCACTTTATTTGCCTAACTTAAAGTGGATTTTTAAATACGTCATTAGGTACGGTCCCTGTAAATGTTTGTCATTCAATTGAATACGTTAGCGATTTCTGAAGGTCCCGCTTTCAATTTTTAGTTTTAGTGTAGTGTATTATTCAAAATTAATTCCCACAAAATCTGCGAATGGCCAAGTCGTTAGTATTCAAGCTGACAGAGACTGCTCTGAGCTCCCTCAATATGTAATCGCCTTTCGGACTGTCCGCTACCGAGCTGCAGGGTGCAAGCTATCGTATATCAAGAACAAGAAAGACGAACAAGAAGAATTTGTATCACTATTCTAGAAGCCTGTAAGAAGGAATAATTTACAACCATTTTTGATATTTGAAAAGGGAAATTTTATGAGAAGATTAATATTGACAAGGTGCTAATAAGGTGTCTTAAAGTAGAAGAATAAGTAATCATATCTATAGAAATGTCAATGGCATATTTTCGAAAAGGGAAATTACCGAAAAATTACAAGAGCTAACACCAAAGTCGAATAAATTTTTTTTGAATGTTTTCTATACTTTGGTTCTAAGAGTTATTGTTGTAGGTAATGCTATCGAAGAAATTTAATTTACTTGTCTAGTCTTATTTGCTTGTAACGTTACTAAATACAGAACAAAATAATTTCCCTTTTTCAATAAACAAAACAAAAGAGCCATTTCTTTTAACAATAGCTATCGGAAAGGAATGGGGAATAATGGTGAACGAGATAGATTCATATAAGTAATATTCGCGGGCTACTTCTAAAAAGTTAGTATCTAATAACATCCGAGAAATCCAGGCCTGTGCGTGTGACCTTATTCGGAGGCGGCAGAAGTGCCGCGCGTGTGCCGCATTACAATCGCAAGGTCGATGCCCCGGAGGATTTTGCCAATATTACACTGTTCTCAGAAATATTTTTACAATATTATACAGAGCATCTGTTGTTGTTAGTTTAACATTATAAATAACATCACTGCCAAATACATAACGTTGTGTTATGTTTGCCATTATAACATCATCGCCAGCCCTTTAACGTCCCCACTTCTGGGGAACAGTCCTTCCCTATGGATAGAAGAATATAAGGAGATGAAAAGACGTCACCGACGTCACCAATTAAACTGTAAAAACCCACAACACAATAAATAAAAAGAAAACACAACTTACAAAAATAAAACAAAGACCTACCAAAATGCTCCTTAAACTATGTTATAATACTATCATAAATAGCAATGACTAGTATATGAGACCTTGAGCTGAATTTCATAAAAATGAATAGGGTAGCTGTAAATCACAGAATCTAGTGTAAGCACGCAAAGTTCTAATAAACTCATAAATTATTCCTGAGCGTCAGAGCGAGCGTCAGTGTGACGTATGACACCATCACTTCGGCTAGTGATAATTCAATTTAGAACTCTATCACTGAGGCAAAAAGTATGTAACGCATTAACACATTAGTATTCACGTATGTATGTATTCACGCGTAAATAAGTGACGAGTTTTAACATTTCGCCAGTCTATTTCTAAAAATGGCGTCGCGAACAACACGTATGCTTTGGAATTGAATTTTCAACGTTTTCGTCTGAACCTTATTATATTGCCGCAGAACAAGCTGTACCTTTACACATTTCGTAATTAAATACAGTAACTGCCGCACTCAGAGACGTCAAATAACGTTAATGAGTACTTCTCGTCAAAAAATGACAATTCAAAACTAGTCGCTATTCTTGCCGGGTCTATGGTCTAAATTTAAATGAAAATTTTTGACATTAAGTACTTATTAAAGTTGTTTGACGTCTCTGAGTGCGGCAGTTAGTGTAGCTTATTTAAGAAATGTTACTCGTATTTTGTCCATAGTGAAACATATCTTTGAGCAAATTAGCATGAATTCTCGGTGTAGGTAATATCGTCCTATGATTCCAAACACGCAAATTACAGTTTGAAACAGCAGCCGAAAAGATTTATTGAGACCCTTTTGTTAATTGTTGGATATTTTAAAAGTCTCATTGCAAGGCAAAGTATTTTGAATCTTGTCTTACTGCACTTGCGATTTAAAAAGCAATACTTTTGGAAACGATAATTATGAACGTTTTTCAGGAGTATCTGGAAGTATCTTTCTGGCCTATTATCCCATGCTGGCCTGAGAGCTTCGAGGGTTAGTATCAGACTGGCGGGCGGCTGGTCATACTTAATCAAAAATCTAGAGCATACGAGTAGATTGGAATATTTATGAATCACCCCAATTACTTTCTCCGTTTAGCATTTTTTGGTGTTATGACGCCTGACCGATAGAAATGGAAGAAGAAACATTTGTACTGACCCCAAATAAACTGGAATCAGGGCAGGACTTAGGTAAAGAAGTCTCACTATACATCTCCGAAGAGATGAGCGTAGGTTGTGACACACTTTCCAATGTATTATGGGGCCTATTGACGTCCAACGTATACGCTTATTGCTACACTACACGTTGCTTAAGAAACAACCAATGGTAAACCTAGTTATAAACTTCAGCCACCTTGAAGCACGGCCCATAGCACGTCAGGCAATATTATGTCAAATTTACTCAATGTGCTGTCGTGCTGTTGCCTGTTAGATAGGTATAGTGCCATAGCATTTCTCTTAGCCACCGCCACATTCTAACTTTTCGTAGGACGTAATTGAATTTTCCTATTCTGCGTTCGGCGATCGTGCCTGCCCGGATTGGTTACGCAATTTTAATACCGGCAACATGTTTGAGGATGTAAATTGTCCAAAGGCCTTTTTGTACGTGGAGGGAGCCATATGCCTTTCTACGGGCGGACAATGTACGCGGACTAATGCTGGTGCGACACATCTGCCTGGGGACGGCCCTGGCATAGTAATGGCCTCTTGACTACTCGACTTTCCATCGCACGGCTATGCAGTAGTTTCGTGAACAGCGCGGTTTCGTCATCGGTCAACAGTGAAGCAAAAGGACTATTTTGGCTTAACAGATTTTTGTGGATTCTGAAATGTTTTTCAACCTCAATTACGCTTCAGTAGCGTAGTTTCGTGCTAACAGCACGCTTTCGTCGTCAGTAAATGGTGTAGCAAAAGGACCATTTTAGATTAGCAAAATTTTTTCGATAGTAAGATGTTTATCGACTCATTTCTAATTCCCGATCAATCATTATTTATCTCCGAACGGGTGGGAAGAGGTGAATCAACAGACATGTTTTGTCAATTTAGCTAGGTCCCATGTGGTGACGAGGCACTTGCCATTTATCACAGTATTTTGCAATGTGGTTTAAGAGTAACGCTGCTTTCCATTTCTCATTTCTGTCTTAACCCTTACTAGGCTAGTCGACACCCGCGGGATAGATTGTAGGTGGTGGCAATTGTATTCTATTCTGCCGTCACACGGCGTGCTATGGCATGGTGCTTTTACTCATCTCATTGGAAATTCCAAGTTTTAAACAATACTGACAAAATTAAAACGATTGTAGTGGTACACTTGTTGAATAGCTGTATTTATCGAAAACTGATGTAGGTACAACGGCACTTCAAACTGTTCAATTTTATTTTCCGATTGTCAACCTAACAAAGTTTGTAGTAAAGCACAAGGTCGATTGCGATAATTTGACGTTTTATGGTAGCATGTCGACAGAAAACTGTACACAGAAAATTTGGATTTCATTTGTTTATTTCCAAAACAAATTTTGAAGTAACCAACCGTATCCCGCAGTCTTACAACGACAGACCAACGTGCGCTGTGTGGCTACCAGTTGTTCGTGGCGTCGTTTCGTATGCCAATGGGATAGGCCCACAATAACCGGCGCGACACCGATTGTCTTAGCAACGGCATTGTTATTAAAAAGGGTTTTTGTTCCAGGCCCGGCGCGGCAGGAACGTGACCGGCGACTGCCGACACAAGGCGTTCTATCTACATGCAGACGATAATGCCCAATGGAAATAAATGGCTGCCGCTGAGGATTCTATTCTATACAGTCAAGAGAGAAGCGTCGCGAGACTTTGTACCTACGCAAGTTTTAACGACGATTGTCAAATTCCAGTGTTTATGCTATGTAATGGACTTACCTAATATAAATTAATAATTGATTTGTAATTCATCTACATGCAGACGATAATGCCCAATGGAAATGGCTGAAGCTTGGGATTCCATTCTTAATAATGAAGACAGAGACGTCATGGGACCTAGCAAATTTTAACGATGATTATCAAATTCCAGTGTTTATGTCATGTAATGGACTTTTTACATAATAATAATTGGTTAGTGGTCAAATGAAAATTGTTACAAATAAATTAAAGTCATAAATATCTATATCAAGACAAGCCTAGGTCTTTTAGTAATGTGTGAATTTGGCTAGTCTACCACTCGCTCCCACCTCAACCCTTCTTCTTCCCAGTGTATCTGAAGTCAGCGCAGTATGTTTCCTCTTCCATTCATATCGGTCAGATGTCATCAAGCCATCCACTCACTTTTGAGTCATATCATCCATGACACCTGAACGGTGCTAGTGATGAATGGATGTACGGATAAGAGACGATGAAGGGAGAGAGTGATTAGGATGAGAATTCCAATCCATACTGCTCAAGGTTTTAGCTAAGATTTACGGCCGGTCGTCTGCCGTACAAGAACCCTCTTTGGGTACCATAAGCCACCTGAACACCATACAAAGCAAACACCTCCAAATTAAAATAAATTGCGGAGAACTGACAGAACAGCCCGACAGAAGTTGGTGTTGCCAGTATTGCTGAAAGCTACCAGTGTGGCAACGGCAAACTTTGCATCAACCGCCTGCATTAGCAGAATCGCCTATTCCGTTGCAGGCAGGCAACCTTGCATAAAGTTTTTTAGCGTCTACCAACGCAATAAAACAGTCGCCCGTCTCGATCCAACAAGTGAAATGGCCAATGAATCGTGAACTAAACGGACACATGACCATTTACAGATGAGAACAATATAAAAAACTCTCTAAAAACAAGGTCAGCGCTCAAAGTGTGGTCACGGATGTGTGGTTGGACGTCGGAAATAGAAAATATTTATGTTCCCATAAAAAAAGCTATTCTTAGTTCTGGTTCTAGGGCAATGGCATCGCTGCTTATCAAAATACCTTACCATGTTTGGCGCATAATGGGGTATGATGTGAAGGTTCAGACCATTTGTTATACAAGTTTAGTCCTGGACGCGAACGCTGTTAATTAAGCCATAGGTACTTGAGGCATGCGGCCTTATTCATGATCTCTCCATCTCTGACTACTTGTAGTGTTACTGAGAATATTGTATTTTATGAAATTGTATAGTAAATAGCCGTGTGATGACGGCAGAGTAGAATACAATTGTCACCACCCCAAATCTCTCCCGTGGGTGTCGTACAAGGCGACTAAGGATAAAACAGTGATGAGTAATGGGCAGCAGCGTTCCTGTTATACCTACCACCCAGCAATATAAATGACTTTTGGCAATAGGCTCGCCACCTATTACATGGGACCTGACATAATTGGCGAAACGTGAGTGCTAGTTCACCTCTGCCTACCCCTTCGGGAATATAGGCGTGATTTATGTATGTATGAAATTGTCTTATGTAGTAACAGCAAAGTCGCAAAAGGATTATTATAAATTGAACAAGGATTGGGACTAACCTGATCTCTCCCTTGGGTGCAGTACAAGGCGACTAAGGGTTTAACAGTGATGAAGAAAATGGGCAGCAGCATTCCTCTTATACAACCTAGCAATGTGCTGCGATTTTCATGCCCGATAAATGGCAATATAGGCTCGCCCCCTATTACATGGGTGCTAATCACCTTCGCTTAATCCTTCGGGGATACAGCCGTGATTTGTGTATCTATGTTAAATGTTACAGGACTCAAACTTCGAGTAGCATTTCAATTAACACTTTAATACCTTGTCACAATAGTTGTTCGTTACAAATTGGTGGCAAAAAATACTGCGCGTTCGCTGTCTATGGTATGACAGAGCACAGCGCAGATCCCGGCGCGAGCTACGTCCGCTTGGAAGAGAGCAGAGCATTCCAAGCAAGCAATGTTTACCCGAAAAAGCTCGCTCGCAACAGAATCGGTAAAACTTAAGGGGGCGACGACACCGCCCGAACTGCGCGCCTCCAAATGTATTCAAATATATGCGCGATTAATTCAGGCTGCATAGCCGGTGGGACGGTGTTAGTAGTGGCAGCCGGTCTCACTTTCTACGCCGGATCGATGGGGCCGTGACCTTCGCAATGCCTCTTATTTGGCTCCTGGGTCGATCCTTTTTCTCCACTTTTCTCCACTCCACGCAGGGGATGCTGCCGAAGGTGCTAGCCTGTTCGCACCTGACGAGGGCTTTCCGCTGTGCCTTACTGGTGCGATTCCCCTGGGGCTTAAGATAGGGACGAGAATCATGAGTAAAGTAATGTTTTGCATGCTATTATCTATACTAATTAATATAAAGCTGAAGAGTTTGTTTGGTTGGTTAGTTATACGCGCTAATCTCAGAAACTACGGGTTGAAATTAAAAAAAAATGTGTTGGATAGACCATTCATTGAGGAATATTGGCTATATAACAACCGACATTGACTGGATAAATCTAAGGTAGGTATGTAAGGCGCTGTATGCCGTAGTATAAGCATTGGTGGCCATTGATATACTCTTTTTCGCTTCATTAAATCAAAATTGTGTGTCTGTTTCACTGAAAGAAATTTTTTTGTTTATTATAAGACATAAATGAATTACTAATGATGCAATAAAGTTTATGATAAGGTGTGTTTAGAATAAATTGTTTGTTTTTTTACTTTGTTTTATTTCTCGAAGGAACAGTCACGGAATAGGATCTCTACGACTGATATTGTGTTATTTGTTAGTTACTAGAAAACTTTATGAAAATATATTAAGAAAAAATATTTCAAAATAAAATAGGTATGGAAATTTGTAATTAGCATTTCATACTGTGAATAAGGCTGTGTAAGCTTTCCAAATAAAATATAAATTTTTGTGTCGTTTTAGTCCGATTATATTATCATTAAACTTTTACAAGCTAATCAATCAATTACAATAGAAAATATTGATCTGTCTATTATAGCTTACTGAAGCCAGATAATTTCACACAGCACTCATAACACCCCTAAGTGGCATCGTAATTCTAGTTTATGTTGCACTCAGAGTGAAGTGCCCGTGTTGAAGCTATATTATATGGATTTTTTATCGAGTCCACGGCAAGGCCCTCCCCAGAGATGCAAACTACAAAGGCGAACCACTAACTCGTATCAATACCTCCCTTTACAACGGTTAAGGCCCTCCGTTTTACAGCTAAAGGTTTGCCTTCAAAAGAAAAGACGCCCTAGTAAAATTCCTTTTCAGGTCTCTAAGGAGTCGCGGAGTGTACATATAGAGATACCTACAACCGTCGAGTGCTGGGCGTACAGAGGCGCGCGTGTGTGCGTGCGACGTGACGTGACGCACACACGCGCGCGCCTGCTGAGTGGAATGCGGTACACGGGGGTACAGTGCGTCCGAAATAATAATGTAGCTGCGTGACGTCACGGGTGGTGCTTACCGCGGAATATTAACAGGCTACCAACACACCCGGCTCACTATTACGATGAGAATTCGGCAGAACAACAACATTATTACCATTGGAATTTGTGATTGTAATACTTGTCGCTTAGTACGCGGAATGTGAACAGTAAACTTTATTGTTTGTTTTTTAACAGGTTTTGCTATCTTTAGCATACATAAATATATACATAAATTACGTCTATATCCCCGAAGGGCTAGGCAGAGGTAAATTAATACCCACTTTTCGCCAATTAGGTTAGGTCCCATGTGGTGGCGAGCCTATTGCCATACCATATATCGGGCACGTAAATCGCAGTATATTGCTACGTGGTATAAAAGGAAAGCCATTACTCATCGCTATCTTTAACGTAATACTAAATATGTAAGTAAAGCAATAGTTGTGCATAAATGGACAGAACATATAATTTTGTTTAACTCTGGCCTTGACATGGATTCTATGTTTTTAAAACCTTTTAGAGAAATATGATAAAAATGAATTATGCGCCTTGTAGAAGTACTCTGGTAGACCACTTACCAACAGAGATTCAATTCCATTCAATCAAAAGGTAAGTAAGACTTTATAGAACTGTCATTATTTTCAACTGTTTGTGATGAGAAAACTGGTGAGGTTGACGAAAATTAGACGTGACGTAGACTGTACCCCATTATTTATGTAGGTATATTTAAATTGATACTTAGGTACCTAAGTAACTGAATCTAATACTACATACAGGTAAAAATTTTAATTAAAATACAGTATTTTAAAATCATAAAAAACACAATCAACAATCCATTTTTGTAAAGCGTTCATTCTAAATCCGTGCCGTGTGGTGACGGCAGAGTAGAATACAATTGTCACCCCCCAAATCTCTCACGTGGGTGTCGTACAAGGCGACTAAGGATAAATCAGTGATAAGCAGCAGCGTTCCTCTTATACCACCTAGCAATGTACTGCGACTTTTGTGCCCCATAAATGGCAATAGGCTCGCCACCTATTACATGGGACCTAACATAATTGGCGAAACATGGGTGCTAATTCACCTCTGCCTATCCCTTCGGGGATATAGGCGTGATTTATGTATGTATGTTCATACTAAATCATAGCCTTACAAAAATAACCATGTAATTAGAATAATGGATTTTAACAATAAAGTGCCTAGGTCGGTGATTTTTTACAAAAAAACTAAAAAAGGACCGTGGATATATCAGGCACGTTACCCGATACTGTTAACATTTTCAAGTCAATATTACACTTAATATAAAACACAAAAGATTTTGAAAAAAAAACAGTAATTTTTTTAAAAACATGATTTAACTTGGAAAATGTACCTACTCAAAAAAAAACAAATACTAATAATGAATACTAGTATTCTTAAACAGCCAAAACGCCAGCCAACACCTCCCAACCAAAGCAATATCGGGCGAAACTCGAGCGGGCCCGACTGTAGCGGCACGCACACAGGCGCGCGGCGTACGTGCCGTCGTCTTGGCAACGGCGCGCATGCGCGGCGCCGCCCACTCGCCTCCCGCCCCCGGCTCCCTGCCAACTCTATCGCATTTCAGTACCATTGGCCATCGGTGGATAAGGCACGCTGTAATTACCCCTTTTGCTGACCGGGCAGTTGTCACTTGGACGCATAGCCTGCGATGATTCACACCTCACACGGATGCTTTTTGACTTTGTCACTTTTACGACGTAAACAGGACGCTAAGACATGCCGTTTAGTGGTTACAAGGAGATCCAGCGAACGGAATCGCGGCGATGAAATTGAAAATCGATTATTTATAGATTTAATAGTCATCGATACTGAATAATCGAGGTATTTATGCATGCTAATATAGCGCTGCTTACAGTAAATATCCATTCATTTTATGATATTACAAATTTACAATACCTTCATGCAATTCATTTCCAATCACAACATATTATTACTTGTTTATGACAAAGTACCAACCATGTACCAAGACTTAAAAATTTATTAATTTGTAGTACATTTAATTGCCAGTAGCATTTCCGTTAAATCATATTGAGCGGAAGGAAAATTTAATAATAATAATGTATTTATCTTAAGTAATAGTTAGATAAATACATTATTATTAACAACTACATAAAATGGTTTGAATAAAACCACCAACATTAACCTTAAAAGCCATAAATGCACACAACGCCTTGTAACTCTCAAAATGAATTCATTATTAAGATCCAAATAATAAAGTTTTAAGGTAAATCTGTTTTGTTTTAATGAATACTTATTTAGTCAGATTGTATTACTAAAATTTTTTTTTGTTCATTAATTTAAAAGATTTTGAAGCGCTGAAGTGTAATTTGAATAATAAAAATAGAGCTGTTTGTTATAATAATTATTATAAAAGTAAAGATATCTTAAAGGTAGTTTTTATAAAATCTAAGCTTTTACACGAAGATATGTGTGTAATTTTTTTATATAATAAATGAATTAATAATTATAATTTTAAATTAAATGCAATGGTTTTATTTATTTATTTGCAATATAAAATATCATAAGAGAAAACCAGTTCACATCTGTAAAACGTGTCTATAAAATGATTACAAAACTAACTAATAGATTATTAGAAATAAAACCAACCTAAATATTATTAATGCAATAGTAAAACAAGGTAAAACAATGGAAGCATCTACAAGAAATCTGAAACGCAGCTTATTTTAGAGTAAATATTCAAAGAAAAATGTCGGAGAACAATCATTAGCGAGATAATGCCTCAAAACTCAGTAAGGAAGCGACAAATGCCGCTTCTCGAGTAATCCCCACAAGATATACTGCTGTTGACCCCAAAATTTTACATAACAAAACAGTGAGGTCAAACCGTCGGGTGCCGCGCGGGTGTCTTCGCAGGCCGCGAGCATCGTCAGAAGCCGTCATTTACGAAACAGGACTACCTAACAACTATAATGGATTTCTAAAAACATACACTAAGTAATAGTTAACTATATGTTAGGACGCGACAAGTCGCATAGCAACGTGTGCGAGCGGGACGCCCGGTGCCAGAGCGAGAGGGGCGACCACCCGCACTCGCGCTTTTCTACACACACACAGAAACGCGGGAAAATCTCACTCACGGTGCGTGAAACGTGTGTGCGGCGCCGGTGTGTGCGTGCAACGGAATGTAGGTATTTGTGAACCCGTCGAGCGTCAGTTGATAACGATTGTAACGTAGAGATATGATTCGTACATGTACCTACCCCGCTATAGGACACCGGGAAGGGTTGCAGTGATTACCATATACTTTCGCAATCGGATAATGGAAAATATTAATTAAGGTGCGGCTGAGGCTGATAATTTGCTCGTCGCTCTCAACGGGCACAGTTTGTTTTGTCGACTTTAATTATAAATTTGCAGGGGTCGGTTGAACTGATTCCCTTTCGGTTCCCGAACGATTGTCGGGGAAGAGTTCGCTTGGAAACGACTTGAAATATAAGCGAGGTAGCGGAGGAATCACCTCCTTTATAAAACAAACGGCAGAGTTTGCTATTTGAATTCATTCGGGCCTGTATTATTTAAATTAAAAAAGTGTTGTTTGCGTGTGTGGCACACGCCCACCGGGCCAGACAAGCGGCGGCGTCTACCATCAAACACGAAACAAAGTTTTATTAAAACGTCTACGGCGTTACGTGGGCCGCGTGAAAATTACTTGGATCCGGAACGCCACGCGCGGCGCCATCTATCGGCGAGTAGCAAAACTACACAAACTCTGGTTTCTATCTAAGTTGCAAACGTAAAAAAGCAAATCCTGGCAAGGCAAAAAATGTGATGTAACAACGCAAGTTTAACGCACTCGAAGGAAATGAATCGAAATGACCTTGCTTCATTAATACGAAGCAACATAAATTAAACATGAGAACATTATCATTGTTCGAAGTTTTAACAGCTTTTTATAGTGTTTACACGCACCGCCATTACCGTGCGGCTAGGTTCATTTATTATGCTCTTATAATAATATTCACAGGCTGTGGATGTAAATATTGTTAATAATTTACATCTGATTACAAGATATTAGCTTTCAAACGATTCAATTACGAGGTTTGGCGCTTAACTACCGAGGATATTATTACAATTATCGAAGTTTGATTGATATCTTGATTTATTAGGCAGAAATTAGTACAATTAAATTCAAAAAAATTAAATTGATAGCGCGATATCGGAATTTTTCCACTTGTTTTCGAAACATAACGCCAATTAAATTTGGTAGGAAATTCAACATGAAACTAGTATACATATTAATAGCTTGTGTTTACTGAGCATGCGAAGTTGACTAATAAAACATATAAATATATGTTGATCTCGAATTACTTTGGTAATTGATATGTCACTACTTAATATAATGATAGATGTTAGTGTTATTAAACAAATAGAGATCATACATATCAAAGGCAATGGAAGGCAGAATTGGGCGTATAAAATATATAGCGAAATAAATAAAAGCCTTACTAAAACATAAAAAATCGTAAATGGGATAAGGTCCGAATCTCTCTCTGGAGCCTAAGAATAATAAATAAATAAACGGATTAGTTATTACAGATTGTAATCTATAATTTGTGTAAATTGTAATTTATAAAGTTCCTTTTGAGCCGAAACATAGTTTATAACCATGCATCTTATTAATGAATTAAATAAAATGAGGAAAGTGTCTAAAAACAATACCACTCAGTATGTCGAGAAAGTATTGATACAAGTAACGAACTAAGCCACAATCGTATCTAATCGACGTAAGCAGTAGCACGAGTCACCATTTTCGGCACAAACAAGGACTCGGTGCCTACAACTGTACCTAAGGTACAGCAACGGCACGTCAAGTTACCACAAAATGTCAAAATTTTCTAATAGAATTTGTGCTTTACCACAAACAAGTTAAGAGGAAACACCATGGCTGAAGTTGTCTCTATCGCGTTCTACGGCAATAGATTTTATAAAAAAAAGCATTTCGTAGTACCCTGATTCTTCCTCCAAAACTTAACCTATTTAGGAACTTTTTTGTTTAAAATTTTTAAAAAGGCTTGAGCTGGGTTCCTTTGCTTTAATATTTTTATTGGGATGGTTAAACACAGTGTCAATTCAGGCCATTTTTTAAGGTTTTTGAACTCCGATATCTTTTTTAATAATTAATTTATGAAAAAAAGGAAATAATAGAGACATGCCAATGGTGGCCATATATATTCAACAATAATTACAAAAAAAATACTTAAATTTATATTATTCTACTGGCATTATCCATGGAAGAAACAGAGGTTACTACGTTTGTATGGTAAAACGGCCGTTGAATTTCCTCTTAAGTTAGGCAGTCGATTAAAAAAAAATGTTAATTTTAGGTACACTGTAGCGCTGTAGACCGTACTAAGTAAATACTTGTGCGTTCAATTTGCCGTGCCGCGAAGACACAGACAGACAGACAGTAGCGCCGGCGTCGCGGTGTCCCGCCCATTTGCGTGGCGGCTCTACCGTGAAATGAATGAAAATAACCGACGACCAGCCGCGGTTGGTCATCGCGAACAAAAGTTACTAAATTACTGTACACGCGGTGTCATTGACACATATATGCCAGTCGCTGGAGGCTACAGCTTTGTTTTGTTGCGAGTATTATCTACGGTGTGGTGTTGTCTTTGAGATTTTAGGATTTTAGGCATCTGCAAAAAGCTCTAAGTGTCTACTCTGAATTACTAATCAGGAGATATAAAGGGACGATAACGTCCTCTAATGATTTCCGAGGATCATTACTAGTTTACCTATCTAAATAAAAATAAAACTAACACAAAGGAAGTCAAAATTAACCTTTTTTAATAAGACACAAAGTTATATTTAAAAAAAATATATTAATGACTATTATAACGTGCTGTGTAGAAACCACTAGTAAAAATTTCCTTAAAAGCATACTATCATTAGCATAAAGAAAATGACATTTTACAAAAAACTAGATGCGCTGTAGAATGCACTGTTCAATAAGAAGACCAGCAACATTTTATTCCTTAATTAAGCAACGCTTAAGGATGTAACTACCTTCTGGTTCAACACTATAAATTCCCTTTGGTGGGTACTAGACAGATGGTCGCAATAATCACCTTATTAATGAAATAAAATGAAAAAGTAATTAACTGACTAAAATATTTTTTACCAAATTACAAGCAAAAATGTCTTTAATTGGAGTTTATTTGAAGGTAGTGCTAATTAAAAATGTCGGTGTCAATTAACACGATTAACACCATAGCCAACGACTTATCTCACCTGACTCTCATTTTATTCAAAGATTCCACGTCAAGTTTAGTGCAAAATGTCACAACAATTGCATCTTGTTGTTCAATATAATGCGCTTAATTGATCAAGGCTTTTTAAAATAAAAGTATTTCAATTAACGGTAGAATTAAATTGAAACCCAAAAAAATAGTTGGTAAAATTTTTTTTTTGGTGTTAATACACCTCTACGTGGACAGAGGAAGACCCAAGAAGTAGTTCTTGAGTAATAAAAAGAAAATAGAAATTGCCATAATACGATGTATACCGATTATTAATTACCCAATAAGACTAGTGACTAATTAGGAACATTATCTGAAATTACATTGATTTAGTCAACGTGAATAAAATTGTATTTATTTCTTGATGAGGCTACAAAGATATTTTTGATTTCTGATTCAAAAACCTTCATAGTGAAATGTACCAAGGATATTTTATCTGTCAACTGTTTTGTAAGATACTAAATACAATCATTTTAAAACTGCAATGCACTGGAATCATTACATGAATATTAATAGCCCCTAAACACAGATACTTATTAGCGACCGTTCCCGAATATGCGCAGACGCAGCCTATGTGGACGATTTGCGGGCACCCCGGTGCGTGAAATAAGCGCGGCGCGGATCGCTGCGCACGCGCCCCTGAGGCAAACTCATGCAGGTTATTGGTGGGACTATGGCACTATGCTATGTTGTGATGTGACAGATTTATTATCGTCTAATCAACTCACATGAAACGTGGTGGTTACACAGATGTTGAATTTAAAAGTAAATGTTCAGACATGTCTCGCTGAGTTATCATTATCATCATCATAATCACTAGCCTTTTAATATCCCTACTGACATTCCCCATGGATGGAACAATATAGGAAGATGGTTCCATAACCCACCACGCGAGCCCAGTAAGGTTTGGTGGGTATTATCGACTACAGATGCAGCCGGGACCAACGGCTTAACGTGCCTTCCGAAGCACGGAGGAACTCGAGATAATACATTTTTGGTCGCCCATCCAATGACCGGACTCAACGAACATTGCTTAAAGTACGCAATCGCAGGCCAAGCGCGCTATGTCATGGCGCCAGCGAGCTCCTCCGCTAAATTAGCATGCAAATTATTATTTTGATTTTATTATAAATATTGACTTTTCGTCAGCAATGGGATAACCGGATCAAAGCTCGGTTATCCCATCGGTGGGGCTGGGTGTAAGGAAATATGGGAGAAAACTGAAGAAATGTCCTCAACTCAAACTTATCACTCATTGTAGAAGAAAACAAAGTTAGACGGGGAATGTGCGCAAAACTGAGCCAAACGTTATCATTGTTTGTGTTTCATGATTAGTACACGATTTGACGGTACTTTAAAGATGAATTTATGGTCATGTCAATCATCATCAAACGCTCTTTCTGTGCGTACAACTTTAGTAGACGTAAATCTAATATTAGAGTTTTAAAAGATGTGCAGATTTCATTGTGGCCCTATGCTTAACTCAGTAAAAGGACTTTTTCAAACGTTTATTAAGGATGCCGAAAATAAAAATTATTATTCCCTCACCACTCGTCTCTCTTTGGCACATTAATTCCGTCAAAAATCAATAGGCCGATAGGTATTTATATAAAATACAAATGTAATAAATCCGGCGTATCCCGGAATACAATTAAAGCGATCCGCACAATCCGGGCTCGCAGCGAATTATAAATTCCCTGGGAAAGGCGACAGGTGGCGCGGTAATCGCATGAAGCCTGCCGAATCATACCTGCGCTAACTATCGCCACAGATCACGCAGTAGACACGCAGATCGGTCAGGTGATGCTGATTAGCTATGGAACATTTTAATCATTATAATAATCTTTATTTCGAGTAACATGAATCATTATTTTTTATACTTAAACTAATAAGAATAACACATTAAAGTTATTAAATTATGGCATCATCATCATCATCACCAGCCCTTTAATGTCCACACTGCTGGGCACAGGTCTTCCCTTTGGACGGAAGAATAAAAGGAAAAAAGGGAATTAGCCAACCACGCTGGCCCAGTGTGGATTGGTGAGTATTAATTGACCGATCTTAGCAAACATTGCTTAGTTTACGCAATCGCAGGCTGAGCGCGCTATGCAACTGCGCTAGCGAGCTTCTCATCATTTTGTATATGAGCAGAATTATTTTCCAACCTCAGAAATGTACCAGATAACCATAAACTCATCGAAGGAGTCTCCTAAAGTCGACTAAGGGAGATTGCCCGGGGCACCCGGCTTGTGGAAGGACACAAAGAGGGTCAGGCAGGCGGCCAGCTGTAAAACCTAAGCCGAAACCTTGAGCAGGATGGATTGGAATGTTGCCATCCCGATCACTCTCTCCGTTTATCGGTCTCTCACACGGATATTTGTTTTATTTATTACATGATTATTTATGTCAGTTTTTTCAATAGTTATAAGTAAAGGTTATAATACATTTTATTTGTCATCTAGCGAACTATAAACTGCATACTTTGGGTTAAATGATGGCTTGGGCTGTAAGTAATTTATGTATTTTGTCAATATTGGGAAATATATATGCCGTATGGTGACGGCAGAGTAGAATACAATTGTCACCACCCCAAATCTCTCCCGTGGGTGTCGTACAAGGCGACTAAGGATAAATCAGTGATGAGGAATGGGCAGCAGCGTTCCTCTTATACCGTCTAGCTATGTACCTTCTGCGACTTTTGTGCCTGATAAATGGCAATAGGCTCGCCACCTATTACATGGGACCTAACATAACTGGCGAAGCGTGGGTGCTAGTTCACCTCTGCCTACCCTTTCGGGGATATAGGCGTGATTTATGTATGTATGTATGTATGTGGGAAATATTGTTCGACATCCTCCCCACATTTCATGATACAAAAAGAATCATGTCTTTAAATCTAGCATGAACAGTACACTTATCAATCTACGAGCCACAAAACTTCGAAACATCGAAAAGCCTTGTCCATCCAAGGGCAGATAAGGGGTTGCGCAGAATGCTTCGTTTTACAACGGAGACCTTAAATACCCACCCACGGCCAAGTCCGCCCACATAGTCGAATCAGGAAAAGGCGGTTTAGGAACCCATACATTACTTCGTATCTACGACTGTGCATACCATAATAATATAATACATGACAACATTTAAAATAATAGCCGTGTGGTGACGGAGAATAGAATACAATTGTCACCACCCCCATCACTACCGCGGGTGTCGTACAAGGCGACTAAGGGTATATACAGCGATAAGAAATGGGCAGCAGCGGTCGTCTTATATGGCAAAGGGCTCACCACCTATTAAATGGGACCTCACCTTATTGGCGAAACGTGGGTATTAATTATCTCTGTAATAGATACATAAATCCTTTCTTCATTTCTAATATTTATATTACAATCTATATTTTATACCCCTAAGTGATAAGGGCGTTTGTCGGATCAGCTAGTCATTATACATGTAAGTATCAAAAATAAGCATATTTGGTCAGTTGGGATGGAAACGACCGAATGCCAAATCCGCGCGTGGCTGTTCTGTGAGCGGGTATACGTATGACGGTGGCGTAGTGACTATTTGCGCAGTTCGCCATACCACACCACGTGAAATAACAGCGGTGAGATAACACCGGGCGGCGGCCATTGTTTTTCCTGGCTGCGCGGCTGTTTCCGCCGGGGATGATTTATTTTTGTAAAACTATTTGGTTCACGAACTTGCCTAACTCAATTCTATGATAGGGATTCCTTGTTTGTGCGAGTCGTCGGCCGAAAAATTCAGTTGTTTCGTGTCACTGCAGTTGTACAGCCAACAGAAATATTACCTAAGAGCCAGTATCTACACATAACTGCGAATCGGCGCAATGCGAACTCGCAACGCAGAAATCTGCGATGCGATTTGGTGCAGCAAGGCGGCAAACAAGAAGGATGATATCGAGCTCGCAGATTTTTTCAATGCGACGTCGCATCGCTGTTTTGTGTACAGAGACTAACCCTGTGCAGCTCTAGGCACTGTACGTCCACCGTATATTCTAAAAGACATATGGCAATAGGCTTGCCCACTCTTAGATAGGACTAAACATACTCTGTTGATACACCTCTGCCTATTCTTTCGTGGATAAATAGGCAGGCATGATTCATTATTATGTATCATATATATCTTTCTGGGCCAGGTATCACACAAGGCGAATAAGATTTTATGGTGCTTCTACACGATGCAAGTAGCTTGGGCATGTTGAAGCACTTGCGCAGGTTATATGCATCGTGTAAACGATTCTAGCGAGTCTAGCGACTCGAGGACCTGCACAAGTGACATAGACAACACAAGACATGCTGACAGATGAAACGAACAGGACTTTTACATGCTCCAGCTACTTGCGCCGTGTGTAAGCATTGTTAAATCAAATTGTATTAGGGTCGCCACCTATTTCGTAAGATCTTACATAGTGGCGGATTGTGGACGTGATACATAGCTCCTTCAGGGATAAACTGAGCAAGTCTCTCCAATCATCGGTCTCCAAGACATGTTCTTTTCTAACACTCTTTCATAATTGGCACCTTTCCGATGTGATGGTTGACATGAATTAAATGGGGGAAGATTACCCGATGTCGCCTGATCGATAATAAGTGGAAGAAATACTTCGACGACCCCAGTTAACCCGAAACCAGGGCAGTTGATGGTGAATTGTATAAAATAAATCAAGTTCTAATCTCATACCACCACACAGTGCAGCGGTTAAAACCGGCCTCATGATTATATCGTGTGACTTTTTAACAACACCTCCTTATTTCAGGTTTACACAAAAACAATTACAATATTCCATTATAATAAATTCAGTATGTAGTTCTTAATGTGTCAACCTTGCCGCCAGGTTCATAAATACTACATAAGTACACGCATAAAGCTTTGCACCCTTCAATTAAGCGAATGTGGTTGTTTGTTAGACTGTGTCTAACGACGGGCGGTCACGCACTAGGCTGTGTCCTGTAAATGAGGGACCATTTAGGGTACTTTTATACCTGGACTAGGGCGACACACGAAATGAACTAGTACGGAACATTTACCTTTTTAACCTACCTTTAATACATTCCGTCATGTACACTGACCCATAACAGTTAGTGTCCATTGTAACACCGGCTACCCAAGCGTATGTACTTCATCGTCTTACACAAATGGTAGACGTAGACGTCGTCTCAATTCACACATTTCGTTCACTTTAAAGTACTAAAATAGGAACGTGGCTCTTAAATTGAAAGGGTTATCAAACAAGTAATCAATAAACTAACACCTGTAATGACGACCAGAGCAGGAGACAAATGGCACCACCCCTACCTCTCTAAATGTTATAAATACATTTCAGGGGCTAAGCAGCAGCGTTTTTAGCACAAAATTCAACATCTTAGGGGATATACTGACGTGATGGCCATTACATGACCCGCCGATTTGGCAAGGGCTTTCTCTAAGAATAAAAGTATATAGAGAAGGCTTCAAAGTACGCTTGACTAGTTTCAATCATCATTACCATTTTCTGTACAGGTATTTAATGTTCCCACTAGCAGGCACAGGCCTGCCCTGTGGACGGAAGAATATAGAGAGTTTGCATTGGTGGTTTCTAACTGTATTATTGATTCATTCGAAACCGGTAGCTTCTGAAGCATGAACAAAACTAATAAATATGACTCCGAGTAAGCGATCATGAAATTTCAAACTTTCTTTCATGATCCCTTAGTTACTCGGATTAATATAAGAACACAGAAAGAACGTTCCTGTGGAATGAAAGAACTAAACAGAAGAAACTTTCTTGTAGAGTGAAAGAACTAAATAGAAAGAACGTTCCTGTGGAGTGAAAGAACTAAATAGAAAGAACGTTCCTGTGGAGTGAAAGAACTAAACAGAAAAACGTTTTTGGAGCTCCGAACTAAACGCTCCGAACTATCGCAACCCGTACAGAGGGTCGCGGTGTCACCCCGGCCCGTTCCAGACAGTTGGTGCCGTTCTTATTGGACAGGCTGGTGACCGCATATCCTGCCATATACCGTTTATGGTGGGGGTGGGTATCGTAATAACGGGAAAGCGTGAATTAGATTGGCCCAAAGTTAAAAATAACGCACCTGTGGGGAGCGAAGTAATTGGACATATTCAATTTCCAAATGCGAAGGTATCTTTTTAAGGCCTGAAAAGAAAATTTTCTGAACTGCTATAAGATATAAGACACAGATTAATTGTTATCATATAATGAAACACTGGTTAATGATTCGGCAAATTTTTTCAAATGCTGATTTATCAAATATCTGAAACATAAATTCTTACACTTACACTTAACATTATAAAGAAGCTGCCTTCTACGTTCCTTGTCTTATCGCATGTCGCAATCAATTATTGAATAAAAATTGATTGGATACATATTAATAAATTCGAATTCGTAAAAAACTACACCTGAAGTTACTAAAAAATAGAAACCCGGGAACAAACATTGCCCTTAAGTATTTACTAAAACTACGAAAAAGAAAATGATTTCAATAAGACAGACATCAATTTTCAGTTTGAAATTGTCATTGTTGAATGTCCAATTAAGCCAATACAAAGAAAAACAGGTGAGTTTCCGGATGCAGGACATATTTTTTCGTTTTTTATTCACACGTTTTACAATTGTAATCACATTAAATATGGGGAAAAATATAGTGATGAGTCGTACCTACTCTCTGCCAGACTCCTCAAACGTTTTAATTAGATGTCACTAAGGTCCGTTCATTGCAGCTGCTATAGCTGTCATTTTGATACAATAATGTTGAGGAGTTAATTGCCACTAATTGATTGATATCACCTATAATTATTATCATAACACCACCATAACTATAATTATTATCGTTTAAATGTAAAGTTCTAACCACTATTCATATTACAACAAGATTAACATTGTCATGATTGGTTTTGTTCAATTAAGTTATTAATATAATCAATAAAAATATTATACCAACGTGCCATCCGGTGGAATAGTCAGAAGTGCTAGCTAGAATGAGGATAGAATTCTCGGAAAGGAAACGGTTAGTGTGATGAAAATGAAAAACAAAAAACATAGCAACAGAAATATACTAAGTGAACATATCAACTACACTGCAATAACACAAGTGTAAGAAAATGATGATGCATTACAATTTATTTACTAAGACTATTGTTAGAAAACGTAAACACGTGACTTAGTGACAATTCGCCCAATATCAATTAGTTAATTCATTTATTATCATTGCTCCATGATTGATCTGTTATTATTCAACGATTGAAATGCATTAACAGCAATTAATTTAAACAAGCCGACGCAAGCGATCCAATAGGTGATTAATGTTGCATACATTAGCGCTAATAAGTATCATAATATTGTGCGTATTGACGTCAGGAGCGTACAGCTAACATCACTTCAAACTATACAACATTGTAAAAATTTCAATTCAATTTCGAACTAAATAAATAAAAGTTTAATCTAGGAAATTGTTATCAATTTTAACGACAAAGAAACTTATGAAAGAAAATTATAAAAATAAAATATTCTTTGAGGTCACTTCTACCTTTCCATCCCTTCTGAAAATTATTAATAATAGTCTTTATTTGTATAATTTGTAGGTACAATGTGTAAGCTATTTGCTAGACATTGTAATTAAATAGGCTTATTAAGATAGGGATGTACGATAGCGTCCGTACTAGTTTTAGTGCGGAATTGATCCATTATATTGGTTTAATTATCATAACATTGTCTTTATAAGATTTTTTTTGGCATTTCCATAATGTCATAATATTAAACAAATATTTTTTTTTGGACTTATCAGTAGTAGGTAGTCTTGGAGGTGTTCAAAATGACGACTGTTTCTGTGATCAACAAAATTATAGGTCTAGTAGGTACACGCCACGATGCGTGGTCACGATTGTCTAATTTTATTTCAGCGAATTTTCGAATAAAATCCTGTGTGAATTTTTGAATAAAATCCTAATCATTACTTTATCGGGATATCAATATTCATAAAGTGCGTGTAGATATTAATCTTTTTTAGTAAGCGCAAAGTGCGTTCGCGCCGATCTTGCGTTACGCACATCACTAGTGAAGCGTGTAACTCTGTGATCGACATAGATGAAAAAATGCCTTAATAGATAATTACAATTGATGTTCCGAGAAACAATAAATTCTCAAATACAAACCGCACGTATTTGTATAATAATATAGCGTGCACAGTTGACAAAAACATTAACTTAAGAACAGGCTCTTAAGCTAATGAGGTGATTTCCGCGCGAATTCTTGCGCGTTTTCGTGCACAACACCGTTAGTGTGTTACACTATTTTACTAATGCGGCTTATTAGCGAGCAATGTATAACGAAACGCGTCTCACTTGCGCGTACTTCTGGACGGTGTCTAAGCTGGAAACGTATCGTATCAGTATCAAACGTATCAGTGCGATGTTTATTCAATGATCAGTAAGAAACCAGACGTTTCCATTACGAGACGAAATACGATTGCGTCTTTAGCGGTCTCGATACTAATTTATTGTGCGTCAGACCTACGATGCGCGGGATAGACCACCAATGCGTCAGAGAGAAAATGTACCTTTAAAGGCGACGAAATAATTCCTCCGGGCTTGTCTATTACACCAACTGCCGCACTTAGAGACGTCAATAAACTTTAATGAGTACTAAATGTCAAGCTTAGCTATTAGATCTTAAACTAAGAACCAGTTACGATGGGTCTGACATGTAATCATATTTACAAAAGTCCCTAAAAATAATAAAGAGAAAAAAATGTCAAAATACATATCTAGACATTGACCCGGTGAGAATAGCGACTATTTTTACTTTTTTTACACATTTAGTGCTCATTATCGTTAATTGACGTCTCTGAGTGCGACAATAAGCGTTATTGCTTGGTGCGCGCACGCATCTTGGACTATGGAAGTTCTTGACAAGGTTAGCTTTGTGCGTGGTACGTGCCGTGTGGTGACGGGAGAGCAGAATACATCTGTCACCACCTGCATCTCTCCAGCGATGAGTAATGGGCAGCAGCATGAGTAATGGTTTTTAAGTTAGTTAAGAAAATTGTTACAAAGAAAATTGTAGTTAGAAAAAGTTGGAAACATTATAGTCTCGATGCGGGAATTTCCACCTCAAGACTATAATGTTGATGATGTTTAAATTGCAATAAAAAATAATAAAGAAAATTGTTACCAACTGAGAATGAGGTTATGCTTAGAAATAAAAGATTTTATTATTATTACACACATACATACATAAATCACGCCTATATCCCCGAAGGGGTAGGCAGAGGTGAACTAGCACCCATGTTTCGCCAGTTATGTTAGGTCCCATGTAATAGGTGGCGAGCCTATTGCCATTTATCGGGCACAAAAGTCGCAGTAGGTACATAGCTCGATGGTATAAGAGGAACGCTGCTGCCTATTCCCCATCACTGGTTTATCCTTAGTCGCCTTGTACGACACCCACGGGAGAGATTTGGGGTGGTGACAATTATATTCTACTCTGCCGTCACCACACGGCTGACTTATTATATTATTATTTATATCTATAATTTAAATAACTGTAACAAAGATTTTGGTGGTTAGAAAAAGAATTTCTAAAAATGATGATCTTGAGGCGGGAATCGAACCCGCGTCCGCTGCTATCCGGGCAGGTGCCTGACCGCTCTGCCACCCAAGACACTGTGTGACAGACACTAGTGTCTTGGATACCCGCCTCAAGAGCATAATTTTTCGAAATTATTTTTCTAACCACCAAAATCTTTGTACTAATTTTTCTAACATTTATATAATGTTAAAATTAAAATCGAATAACTGTAACAAATTTATTTGTTATTTTATGTTTTAGTTACAGGAACAACCATGCTAAAATGCAATACTGTTGAAAACCGCAGATACAATAGTTACGTTACATTGGCAGAATCATCCCGCAGAACCATTGAATGGCTGCTGCCAGTTTCAGAAACAAATGACTGCTATGTTCGTATTCGAAACAAGTGCAATCAGATGGTATCTCGAGTATAGTTCGCTTCCCGACTCCGCTTGTATAAATGCGACTGTTTTATTCGGGAATTAGCCGAACGACCGCTGATACCATCTGAGGGGATGGAATCCACTTTCCTATGGTGCGTGCTTGGAGTTAATTGCATTTGGATCGGAAACACTGTCGCTATATGAGTTTTATCATGTGAAGAAAATAAAGACAAAATATCGAAAAATTGCCTATATCGAAAATTTTGTAAAACTACTTGACCATTTAGGAAACGTCCTAGTTGGTCGAGTGGTATAGGCATCTGCCCGCAGAGGACACTGGTTCGATTCCCGCAACAGGAAAAAGGATTTAAATTATTTCTGATTTTATTTTCTTATCAACAATTTTTCTAACACTTGTGTATAAATAAAAATCAAATCATAATTTTCTCGTGCACAAAAAATACATATAATTTAATTCATCATTCGTTCGTACTGCAGCGGCTACGCCATAGTGCTACACAAACAAAGTGTCCAGTAATAGAGAAATGGTTGATCAGCAAAAATTGTACGAGCACGATATAGTATTATACACATACCTAGTCATTTTGTTTGTTTCACAGGTATATTGTTTGATTTAATGGTTTTATTGGCCTTCATTTCCACAAATTGATTCAGATTACCTGAATAGTGCTCGGAAAAACTATTATCTATCCACACGTCTATCTACTATCTTCTAAGTAGGAGTTCGGCAGTCAAACTGACACAAATCGAACTACCTGGCTGGCATAGCTGCGAACAAACGGTAACGTGGCCGTCACGTAACAAAATGGGTCACGTGCAACGTAAAAACAAACGCGCAGATGACGACGGCGCTAATGAGATGCAAATGCATGTATCCCGCGATCGGAGGGCACTTCCTTCCGTGGGTAATTATGCGTGTGCGCTCGCCCTACGCGCGCCCTGCGCCACTGGAAAAAACACCTTACTGCGACACCGATAATACCAGCTGGTAATACCTACCGACTAGATAGATAGATATACTCTTTAATGCACACCAAATTGCAAACAAAACAAAAATACTTAATACTACTAGGTACAATAAAAGTGATTCCATTGGCGGTCTTATCGCTTAGGTACATACATACATAAATCACGCCTATATCCCCGAAGGGGTAGGCAGAGGTGAACCAGCACCCGCGTTTCGCCAATTATGTCAAGTCCCATGTAATAGGTGGCGAGCCTATTGCCATTTATCGGGCACAAAAATGACAGTAAATTGCTAGGTTGTGCGAGTATAAGAGGAACGCTGCTGCCCATTCCTCAGCACTGATTTATCCTTAGTCGCCTTGTACGACACCCACGGGAGAGATTTGGGATGTGACAATTCTCTGCCGTCACCACACGGCCCGCTAGGTTCCTTATGGTAAAGGCAGAGCAGAAACCCCCGTCTTTCGCTGGTGTCGTACAAGACGACTAAGGGCTAACTGCCGCGCTCAGAGACGTCAATTAACTTTAATGAGTATTTAATGTCCAAAATTTTCATTCAAATCTAGACCATAGACTCGGCAAGTATAGCGACTAGTTTTGAATTGTCATTTTTGACGTTAAGTACTCATTAACGTTATTTGTCTCTGAGTGCGGCAGTAAGACAGCCATGAGTAATGGGTAGCAGCGTTTCTCTTAAGCCACCTAGTAATGTACTACGATTTCCGTGCCTTATAAATAGCAATAGGCTCGCCACATATTGGGACCTAACCTAATTGGCGAAACGTGGGTGTTAATTCACGTCAAGGGATAGGCCCCTTCGGGGATATAGGCGTGATTTATGTTTGTATTAGAGGAGCTCGCTAGGGCAGTGGCATGGCGCGCTGGGTCTGTGATTGCGTAAACTATTAAGCAATATTCGCTAAGGCCGATTGGCGGGCCATTGGATGGGGACCAAAAATTTACTATCTCGAGTTCCTCCGTGCTTCGAAGGGCAGGTAAAGTCGTTGTCAGGCTGCATCTGCAGTGGCAATGGGTATTAACCCATCAATCCGCACGCCACCGGCGCCACCGCCGGCCAGCGTAGTGGGTTATGGCCCATTCTCCCTATATTCTTCCATCTATAAGGAAGGCCTGAGCCCCAGCATTCACCAGTCTATCCGTCACAATCACCAGTCTTTTAATCACCCACATTAAAAGACTGGTGATTGTGACGGATATGTATTACCTATGTAAAAAAAAGGTTGGCAAAAGACGTTGAATATTCGCGTGGTAGCTTGAGCAATGTAAACATCAAAACTGAATGCCAATTCGCGTGTAGTTTTTGCTAAAAATGGTCTTGACAACCTAGAACCCGCTCGCTCCGCCAACCACTTATTTAAATATAGTAAATTAGTGCAGCCATAAATTGCAACAGTTTTAAATACTACGCCATTGACAAACACACCAGCCACCATAAATTCCTTCACCATAACCGTGGCAAAAACTGCTTTCGATCTATTTCGATACTTGTTAGTCGTCGACGGATTATTTATAGTGAGGTGTTTGCGGTGGGACAGGCTGACAGGCGGTAGGAAAAACCGGACTGCAATCATGCCTGCCGCTGGGACATGTCCCATTATGCCCCACTTCCTTTTTATTCTGCTCATTATCATTTCCAACTGATGAAACGGTGACTCCCATGCTGGCCTGGGAGCGAAAGAATAATGTAGAATGTGCCAGCCCTGACTCATCCCGGGGGTGCCGTAAAAGTCGCCGTAGGGAGATTGCCCGGTGTAGACCAATAAGCATCTTGGGACGCCCGAATGGTGGAGGAAAAACACGAACAACAGCATAGAGCGCTGGTGTTAGGCAGGCTGCAAAACCTAAGCCAAAACCTTGAGCAGTATGCATTGGAATGTTGTCATCTCAATCACTCCGTTCATTAGTCTCTCGACATAGTCCTTTCCATCCCTTTTCTATACATTCATTCTTCTCTCTTAACTTCTTTAGCACAAGCCTCTTCGCATCGTGGAGTCTCGCATACCCATGTACAGACAGACCCTGCCGTACAGGGGTATGTGGGACAAACTGCCTAAAGAGGTTAACCTTTTTAACTTCTGGACATTAACTTTTCTTTCAAGCAACAATTTGCAGGCTTCACCTCGTCCAGCAAAAACACCACTCGACCCACCTCTGCTCTGTTTTTTTTCTCGCTCTAATGCGTTCTCATTAATTGCTTTCTAACAATACCGCAATCTGCCTTACGATCTTTATGGCCAGCTATAATAAGTAGCTTGTCAACCAGCACGCGTATAAACGTATTGTAGTTAGTTTTACCGAAAAAAGAAGTTGTGTAATTAAACACCGTGACAGCATTACCATGAAAATATCCGGCGTTGTTTTTGCCACGGGCATTACCCGATAATGGGTTCTAATAACAGTCGTTCATGCATACCCCCCACCTCCCGTCCTCGAACTGTGTCACGGATGGCGCTAAACTACAATTCAGCCATCTTGAACTACTATGGCGGCTATAGGTACACTATAGATATCACATAGAACAGAATGGTCATTGCATTCGAACATGTTTCAAAATGAATGAGACGTAAGGTATCTTTTTCCATTTTTGTTTTCCACAAAGTGTATAGGTACTTTCAAACAAGCCGGCAGCCTTAAACGACATCTCAATTTTAAGCATTAACACAAGTAAAAATTAAATAAAATAAAAGTGTTAAATGTTCCAAAAATGATTGAACAAATAATACATTACAAAGATTCTTGGGCAATGTATTGCCCACAAAGTGTATACCTACTTTCTAACAAAGCCGGGAACCTTAAACGACCAAAAACCTAATCTAGAGCAAAACGCCCTCACATGCGAAATTTAGGTCAAATAAAACGGTAGCATTATCACAAGCAAAAATTAAAACAAAACAAAAACCTCTAAGCAAAAATGTTCCAAAAATGATTGAACAAATTAAACATTACGCACCGTGTCCTCCGCGGGGCCGCAAGAGTCCGTTTTCCCACACCGGCCAAGAAAAATGTGAGTGGCAAGTCATGCCCGACATATGGGCATTTCGTTCCTCATGCATATTTATGTGGGCGACCCCTCGTACGCAACCTAACGAACGGGCAAATGAACAAACCTCGCTATGATACTGCCCAATGGCTGTTTGTGGTGATTGGAAAGATATACTGCCGTACCACTTGCTACTTGCAGACACAATGCGAATACGCCAAACAAAGCCGCCTATTCGGATCGCAGATCGTAGATTGATGACCAGGCAATGAGTTGAAACGAAGGTACGACTGTTTACGATGAACCTATAATAATATGAAGGTTATTTAAACATTACAAGGAAACATAAGTCAGTGAAATATTGAAAAATTGTGTCTCAATGCCTATATGGTGCCTATATTATTATTATGTGTTTCGCGATCAAGGCTTATACTTTACATCTGTTATTTAATGTTATTTTAATTATTCTATGTCTCTAATAAATCCTAAGACAAAACCTGACGAGGGACAAACCAGTTTAATCAAATTCAATATTTTGTTTATTTAATAATATGCAGGTACTATACCAATGGGAATATTTGAGGATGATGTTGGAACATGAATGACATGTATCTTTCTAATAAGTATCTCAAACTTTATCACAGCTAGTCGGTCGTCTTTAATTTACCTGAGGACCTACTGAGGCAGCTAAACTTTCAGATTTCATTAACATTAATAGATTTAATGAATAAGGCATGATGAGATGGGATGAGAAATGTAGCTGTGCGACTTGGTCTAGAACCTAATCTTAAACACTGACGGCAGTGGTCAAACACCGTAATTACTGTATGAAAACCAACACGACTCAACAATCAATGCGTTAGGGAAGAATTTCTCAGAATTCATTATTCATACGGCGTGATGGTATAGGAATAAATTTGCCTCCATTAGCGCACTGAGAGCGTTAAAAGCTGTGTTTAGATAACTTTTTGTTTGATTAGTCGCGTGAAATTGATAACTGCCTCTTTGGAGTCGCTTTCAAAAGAAGGAAGTATGCATTAGATAGGTACTTTTGCAAAAGAGGAGAGGTCCATTGCATAATCTTATTAAAAGAAGACTCAGGTAACAACACCATGCCTACCCTTTTAGTTTAGGTTCAGTAAAGTTTAGGTCCTAATGAACCTATTTATGTTTAAGTCTACAAAAGTATTTGAATATTATTATACAAACATATTTTGATGTGAAGGACGTTCTACTCAATATCATGAAGTACCTAGTCCAATTCACACTTTGCTCTCTTTGAAATTATAAGCTTAACATTACCATACATTAATTTGTTAAGTGCAGAATACTCACGAAGATTGGCATTTTAAATTACATATTAATATTCCTTTTTATTATGCTCTTAAAGTAATGCCTTATAAACATAAATGTGGCGCCATCTTGTGGTGAGTAGTAGAACTACACTGTGAATGTAGTTTACATACATCATTTGTCATTATTTAAACGATATTAAGATAATACTTCTAGTGTTAAAATTTACCGAAAACTTGATAATTAATTAACTATTAAAAGTAAGATAAATAAAAAATATAGACTTGATAATTTAATATCATCTCAATTAAAATTAAAAAAAAACACCAATTTACAAACCTCTGTTTACATGTGATTATTACTACCTGCTATAGTAGAATAAGTTCGAATAATTTATTTATATATCTCGCTGCGAGATCTTCTTTATGAAGAAATAGCAATATCCATGAGAAATATTCCACACGTAAGTAAGATTACTTGCCCAAAAGTTTATTCATAATCCGTGTATCTACAATCTTGTTATTAAAACACACACAACAATTAGACATAGTAAAATAAATTACTAATCCAAAAATAGTGTAATGCATCATGTCAAAATTAAAATTATAAGCAGACACCAAAACATTTTTGAATTAATTAATAAGATATAAGGGAGGAACATAAGAAATGTCCGCAAGGGCCTGATTATTCTTTCAAAGACACATTATTCCGCTGGTGTAACAGCATCTTCCTCCAGGGAATCGAATAATGCCATCCATAAGTAAAGCTTCTGTTGTGCGGTAACAATTGTAGACTATCTACATTCACTATTCGAAAAGGACCGTGCATATAAATTCAGAAATTTGAACCCATTTGAAGTTGCAAACTCAACCAAACATGAATTAACGCAGTAGCATCATCTATTAAATAAAAATACTAGCTCAGGTTATAACTATAATCCTTGTCAATATATTACCTGCACATAATGTTTAGTCATTGTTATTGGTTTGAAACTCTGCCAAGCAGCTTAAAAACTGTAGTTTAAAATCTGTACAATCCCATTCTATATTTTAAACGTAACATGCCTATTTTACACAAAACTATATCTACGTGAGCGGGTAACAAGGAATAACGGGACATACAAGGAAGGTAGAAAAAATTATATCATGCACTAAAACAGTAGCCTTTGCCAAACTTTAGCTAAAAAAAATTATGTACATAATTGATACGGTATAGAAAAGTGAAATAGTTTACAAGGAATGCTTATGATAGGATTTATTATGGAACTTAAGACTCGAGCCAAATAGCTGTATTAAAAATTAATACCGCTATTTTTCCGATGATTTCTTAGAGGCGACAATTTTTGAGCTACGTCTCCTATTTTTTTTTTCATTATAATATATTGTGGTGCTAAACAAATACCTTACTAGGGACATGGATATCCCAGAGTTTAACTTCCAAGTATGGCAGACAAAAGAGGATGATCATGAAGATGATGAAGACTTACATGAGCTTATGAAGAATTATTCTCGTAGTGAAAACATTGATTAATTATTTCCATTTGAGGCGTGTGCTATTGCTACTTTTTTACAGAAAGACGCAAACGTCACATCGTTAGTTAAGTGAGTAATAAGAGAAAACCCCCGAATTCAGAAATGCTACTCAACATTTGAGCACTGCTTAACAAGTTAAGTGGACAAAATACCTGTCAGAATTTGTATGGCAAAACGTCAATTTTGACAATATTTAAACATATAATAATATTTAAACGCTAAGCAGGACTCAAACTTTGAGTAGCGTATCTGTATTCGGGGGAAAGCCTTTACCACTGCACCACAGAATATAGCATCAACTTCCGAGACGCCACCAAAAAGTCCCTATGCGATAGCGGACAGCGTAAAGGTGTCAGCCAGCAACCGTTGGAAAGCGAAACAAGTAAAAAAAAAAAGTAAAAACAACGGTTTCAAAAAACCGACCCATGTGCGTCTAATTTTATTCCCCTGCTCACTGGTTATGAAATAAATGCAAATTTATGCGCTCCGGCCGATCTGCGTGTGCGTTTATCGTGCCATCGTCGATGTGGGCTGATACTGCTTTTTTAAGCCTACGCGTATTGCTCGGTGACCTACGGGCCGTAGACAACCGCCATGCAGTATGCTAATGCACAGATGTTGGATTGGTTTTCCTTTTGATTTGTCCTTTTACAACAACATAATATGCAAAAAGGTAGGCTTTTGACAACTGGGACGTGATTTTGTAGCTAGTCGTCAACTAAAGTGCTCAACGCAAACAATTTCATTGACAATAATTAATTTATATTATATTGTAAGATTAATTTATATTGTAAGACTATGAAGAGACCGAGGATAAAGCGAGCTACAGGAGGTGGTTATGGACTAAAAGGGCTACCAAATCGGCAAAGAACGATCATTATTATCATTATAGGGGCATATGAAGTGGAGAATGCAGTCGCAGGTAAAGAAAAAAGAACATGTATAATGTTAAGTCACCCAGCAACCATCGTCGCGTTGCAGAAATATAGCTTAAGTGAACTAAGGTAGGACTCGTAGGTTGATGTAGACAATTTGTCAAAGAGCTATTTGATTTTTTGACATTACCCGAAATATCCTCTGAAAATATAGTTGATGTTGATAATATAGTTAAGCGAAAGTAAAAACATTGATTTTAGCTTCTGGCTCCTTTTCAAAAGGAATCTATTCAACAAAATCCAGATTTTCAAAACTTGAAAGTTACGTTTGCTTCCATTTGTCCCGATAACTTCGGGTGTGAGCGCTGCTTTAGTGGGCAGTGATAACAATTCAAAGGTCCCACACAATGGCGTCGCAGCCTGCCGTCTTCCCGAACGGCGCGCGCGCAGCATACCAAAACCGAATGGATGTTTTGGTTAAGTGTTCACGTCCCGGTAACCGTTACACAGTGTTTCTGTTAGCTGACATTGTTCGAGTTGGATGGAGGCAGATTGCGTCGGCAATATGTGCGGTCGTTTAGTGGAAACGCTTATTATTATGTCAAAACCGTGGTGTCTAACTTTGTACATACGTGAGACACGCTTGTGTCTCACGTATGTAGGCCTATTCGCTAACTTTCCTGTAGGCCTATTCGCTAACCTTTTTTTGACAGTTGAAAGTGATGATCACCGAAATATTTACTTATCCATTACTGTTTTCACAAGACAAGTGTCACAATAGCGTTATAGTAAAGTAGTAATGGATCAGTAAATAGTTCAGTGATTATCACTCTCAAGTATCAAAAAAAGTTAGCGAATAAGAAGGGGTACACACAGGTCGCCAGTGTGTGTTAGGTCTCATCCGAACAAAACATGACTGGGCTAGAAAATATTGTTGATATTTATATAGAAAGAGGCTATTTTGTGTTGGAATATCTATTTCGTGAAATTTAAAAAGCAATTACCTATTATTCCCGTAAATTTTTGTTTCGGCCGTCTTTTAATTACAAATCAACGATATATTTTTAACGCACATTTTTCGGATCCAAATATACTTTCCGCGGCTCGTTGTTTTCATTATTCAAATTCACGTGTATCTCTGAATGAGGACTCCCTCAAAACTTTTCAATTTACCGGCGCGGACGAGGAATATATTATCACGGCGACGACGTCAAGAAGAAAATTAATAAATGGGAAATTGTAAAAAGCCGAACCCGGATAATGGACGGACAAACAGAAACTTTTAAAAAATTACAGTAATATATTCAAATTTAAAAAAGTCGCCCGCCGTCCGCCCGCTGTCAATTTAAAAGTCTAAGTTGGGAGAAGTTTTGAGAGACTGTCGCCGAGTGGGCTCTTGTACGATTTGCGTACTTTTATTTCTTCGTTTGTGTTTACAGACGACGTGTACTTTTTAAGAACACAAAATATGTGCATAATTAGTTCCCCTTTCCGACACAGCCCCCCTGGGCTTACCGTGCGGAGTTATTAGTTTGGCCGCTCGCCGATAGATGTCGCTATGCATTACCATATCAAGGCGTCTTTCCCAATTAGCATCGCCTTTGATTCCGACTACTGTAATCTTTTTTGTTAAACCTTCTTAAATTACTTTGGGTGTTGCCAGCTTCCAGTGGAATTCGCCTGAATATTCTCGTTTGAGGCAGTACCCTCCTCAACAAGTCTATGAATAAATGGAACAGCTTTGGTTTCGTCCGCGGCAAGGACTTTCAAATATTATAGTAACTTTCCTAAATGTATCATTTCCAGCACTAAAATATTCTTGAAATGTAAAATATGACAACATTTTGTAGCACCATTTATAGATTGCTTGCTTACATATTTATAAATCAATCAAGTTTATAATAAGACTACAGTAAAAAGTAATATAATATTTTCTGTATGTTGATAAAATTAATTAATTCCCTCTAAACATAGATATTTCACATAGCCCACATAGCAGCTACCAAGAAAACACCGTGCAAACGTCAAAATATAGCAACACCGAAATCTACGGCAAACTCCCGAGCTCTGGAAGAAGCGAATGCAAATTCGAAGACATTAGCCTGTAAAAGATAAGAAATAGGATTAAGCCGCTTAGAGCCGAGTCCCGGGGGATCGTATGTTAATTGGCAGTGTAATTAGTTGCAGATACTTGCGCCCGCGTGTCGAACCGGCTTAAGAGTTCGTTACAGAGCGTGAATCTGTTTGTGACGCCATAAACGGTGTGAAACAATTCGCAGCTGCCAATGATATGTCTATTGCGAATGATCATAGTATTATAATTAATTTTGAGAAGAGAATTGGCTGCAAAGTAAATACAACGTTTGCTTTTTGTGTAGAATGAACTAGAAATTTAAATACATACATACATACATACATACATAAATCACGCCTATATCCCCGAAGGGGTAGGCAGAGGTGAACTAGCACCCACGTTTCGCCAAATATGTCAGGTCCCATGTAATAGGTGGCGAGCCTATTGCCATTTATCGGGTACATAAGTCGCAGTACATTGTTGGGTGGTATAAGAGGAACACTGCTGCCCATTCCTCATCAATGATTTATCCTTAGTCGCCTTGTACGACACCCACGGGAGAGTTTTGGGGTGGTGACAATTGTATTCTACTCTGCCGTCACCACACGGCTGAAATTTAAATGATCGCAAATAATAAGTATATAACAACTATTGTTTTAAAAACCAAAGGCGAATAGAAAAAATCCAAATTTACAGTCCTAAAGAATTTCCTGAACTAGAAACTCTTAAGTATAGATATTGACTTTTTATGTTTAAAGCTGAGCGACCAGAACCTAGCCTGATGGAAAACGATGATGAGGAGAGGGTACACGCTCGCCTAGAAGTTGTCTGTTCACTCTGAACTTGAAGATGTCTAGATTATACTGATCTAGGAAAACAGACCTCAGTAAAGAGTTCGGAAAGCTGAAGCAAAATTCGACTCCAACGTAAAATCTTTTAGGCCCTTTTAGGATCTTTTAAGCAATAGGCTTGCCACATGGGACTTACCATAATTGGCGAAACGTGGGTGTTAATGCACCTCTGCCTACCCCTTCGGGGATATAGGCGTGATTTATGTATTTATGTAAAATCTTTTATCACCTTCATGAACGCTTCACTCGAAAACTACATTCAAACCACCGCATAACCGGACTGAGAGACGCATTCCTTTTATCAAACAGAAAAAACAATTCTCACCCAATCAATCGGCTCGTCCCCGGAGTATTTTTATCAATAACCGCTACCAGAAAAATGGCACATTGATAAAATAAAAGGCTGGCAATAACAATAAAACATAACGGTCTATAAATTCCTTTTATTCTCGCGGCCGTGGTCCGGCGGGGTGCATACAAAGCAGCGCCTCTAATTTGGGAACAACAGAACAAGATGGATCGCCTCTCTCCGATGTAATTTATCAAGTGGCCACTCGATAGTTTGTGTAATGGATTTAACTAACCAAATGTAGGTACCTATCCTACGGTTGTTCAAAGTGGACGAGGATAATAGTCTTTTTCAATTACATACGTTGTAAATTTAAACAATCTGTTCCGTGTTCCTCGTTTCTTTTATTGTGGTAAACATTAGCGGTGTTATTGCAAAACAGTGCTTAAAACGTGTAAGAAGTGTTTAATTATAAAGTTGTCCCTTTTTTTGCAATAGCTTGTGACTGATGCTATCATCTGATTTAAACACTTCCTAAACAAAACATCTGTTAAGTATATGTTTTTCTATGTCTTATCAACTTTTATAATAAGTTAATGCAAATTATTAATTCCTTTATTAACTTTCCAACTTCGTATTAATTATCATAATAATTTGTATACTTTGTTAATTATCACAATAGTTTGAGCCGTGCTGTGACGGCAGAGTAGAATACAATTGTTACCACTCCAAATCTCTCCTGTGGGTGTCTTACAAGGCGACTAAGGATAAAACAATGATGAGGAATGGGCAGCAGCGTTCGTCTTATACCAACTAACCTGGCAATGTACTGCGATTTTCGTGCCCAGTAAATGGCAATAGGCTCGCCACCTATTACATGGGACCTAACATAATTCGCGAAACGTGAGTGTTATTTCACCTCTGCCTTCCCCTTAGGGGATAGGCGTGATATATGTATGTATGTAATAATTTGTATACCTAATTCATTGGATTATAATTACTTATTAAGAAAATTAAATCCCTAAAAATGAAAGTTATACCAACGAACTTGCTGACTGATTTCAAAGCTTTGATAATTTTCTCTTCTTATTTTATCTTACAATAATTTAATTTAATTTATACAATTTGTAAAAGTTAATAATAGAAGATTCGTAAGACAAGATTAGTTTGCAAGAAGTCAAATACATTTAAAATCATCTTGAAATATAATGTCTTTTATTATTGCGCAACGTCAACACCTTTTTCACAATTTAACGCACTACCATGACGTCGCGTTGAGTTTGTCAGTAGACATTTTCACTTTCTGAATTATTTAACGGGCCCCATCTCCGCTTAATACAAAACACTGAAAATTACAATATTTATAGAGCTTCAGTGATCTTTCATCTCCCGTGTACAGTCAATCGGTTCCAATTTTTCAGATTGTAAGACGTTCATATGAAACTTTTAAGACCCCGCTCAGATCTACGCGCGAGTGAAACGCGTTTCGTTATACATTGCTCGCTATTAAACAGAACAACCTACTAAAGGCTGCTTAATAGCGAGCAATATACATCGAAACGCCTCGGAATCGCGTCTTAAGCGCCAGTGGTCTTAAGCGCCAGTCCCTTTGACCGCTCGTCCGTGGTCCCCCCGAAGAGTAAATAGTGTTTTATTCCTCCATTTTGCCGATCACAAATATATTCTCCGTGTTTGCGAAGGGATCGGAGAATTTTTGTTTGTGTTTCGCCACTGGGGTAGTTGAAACAGAAATGGCCATATTATTTCTGTCTAAGCGATTCGTGTTATTTTATAAATGGAATGCAGTACCTATTCACGTACATAATTTACGTCTATTTATCCCCGAAGGGGTAGGCAGATTTTGGAATCTATCGGACATCATAAATCACAGTATGCTGCTCACTTTGATTGTAGGTAAAGCTTATATTTATGAATAAAATGCTGTTTACTATTCAAATGGCTTGGCATAACACAGCGAGAATTTTACTACATAATTTTAAAATACATCATAATGTTGCTATAATTCGATATGCCTGTTTTAATGATTAACATTAAACGTTTCAAATGAGATAAAAAGAAAAGAACGCAGAAAGAGAAAAATCACTATTGCCCAAAGGTGAAGATGGTTGCAGATTCTTTTGTTCGCGTAAATATCAAAAGCCAAGTTCTAAATTAAGGCATAAAGCGATTAAGGCGTAACCATTTTATCAGCTCATTCTTTGCCGCTATCTTCCGAGTCTTGTTGCCAAATTTTCGCAAGAAAACCATCTGAGAAAACTCCGGCTAAGAGCAGGAGCGCTCATTACGGAGGGTCATCAGTATGCATAATAAATGAGGCCAGCACCATCTAGCGGCGAACGGCGGAACTAAATAATGGCGTAGCAGAAATAAAGAGATTGATTACAGCCAGCCCATGACGAATGGGCTCTGCAGTGATTCGGGATTTATCGTTTTGTTGCTTTATTAATTTATTGTTTACCAAATTTGAGCCGGATCGGAAAATATAAAATTAATCGTGCACCTCCCTTGAAGAAACGGTTTCGCTTGATCAACAAAAACCAACAGACGCAGATATAATTAAGTCACAAATTTATCATAATGACGACATAACCGCGACCATTACTTGGGTCTCGCAACAATATCTCCCTCCAACTTTCCTGGAGGTACCAGCAGCAGCAAATTTGGGTTAGCGTTCAAATATTCCGTTTGCGACCTTGCTCCTCTGTCTTAAGGGTCATGTCGCGTGGTGCTGGGTGCAGATATAATATTGCCGAGCGGTACATAAGGGGACAATAACTAACAGGAACGAAAGATGTCGCCAACGCGTCCATTTATCACAGCGTTACTTATGACAAGTGCCCTGTCGCCGTCAGGCGCCTCCAAGATGCTTTTTACTGCACACCTCCGTTATTTTACGAATGGAGCCACGATGGCTTTGGATGAGTCATGGCCCTAGAACTGATACTTGATTCTAAGTCGTCCTACAGTAGAAATATCAACTAGATGTGGTTATTTTACGATTTCTCCTGAATTCGACACATAAATGGACAACGCGACTAAAAGATGTGGCCAGTTTTGCTTTTTGTATACAAGTATGTAAGTAAACACCTCATAGGCCAAAGAAGAATATGCAATAAACATATTCGATTTTTAATTTTAACATTATATAAATGTTAGGCACCTGCCCGGATAGCAGCGGATGCGGGTTCGACTCCCGCCTCAAGATCATAATTTTTCGAAATTCTTTTTCTAACCACCAAAATCTTTATACAATAAACAATTAAAAACTTTACTTAATTTTTTTTGGCAAGTGTAAACAGTTTTTGTAAGTACGTGTTTTTGTTAACTGCCCTTGAATAAATAAAATGCAATTTATGTAATTGTCTTATAGGAGACAGTTATGCAACATAAAAGCCATGGCGTGTGAACATAAATAGAATTTGTATTTGCTCTGTAATTAACAATGTGGTATTATTTTTTTATTGAGACATTTGATGATAATGTTTTTAGTCAATAGCATATTTTTGGTCACCCTTTCAATATCCGATTATACCATGCATTTCTTAATTCCTGCAAAAGCAAGCAAATTAGTCTTCATCGATCTCTTTAGTTTCATGTCCTTAATTATTATTAACGTGTAAATATTAGGTAGATTATTATGTAACAGGATAGATTAAAAGAAAAATCTACTGTGCAGATCCCAATAGCTATAACGAGTGACTACATTGTGATCTATTGAGTTTTTCATCATCTTATTTCATTCGTATTCATAAAATATTTTACGTGTCTAAACAACAATATTGATTTGAAGAGTACCTATTTAATATTCATTCTGTTTTTAAAATTGTTTTTTTTTTTATAAAAACTACTAATGATTCACATGGGCATCATTATTATTATCTTCTCATTCCTTTCAAAGCCGACTAGCTTACACAATCTTAATCCAATTCCTGAGACATCGACGTCAGCCGAGCGGCGACTGGGCCTAAAGTTCGGCCATGTCTCGTCCAAAGTTCGGTGATGTCTCGTCCAAATTTCCGACATCCCAACGAACTTGCGGTGTATGTTAACAAGGAGGGCAGGTTTTTGTGCTCGCCAATTTGAATATAGCCGCTCCTCAATCGTCAGCACCTCTTGTAGCATTGTGTCTGATTGATTTACTGGGGTTAGCTCGCTTCTCGTAGTATGTTACTCAACGTCTGTCCGTTGTAGTCTTCGAAGGTTTCTTATTTGTGTGGTCTGCTGTGATTTGATTATTTGTCAAGAAAGTTTCTTCGCTTACGAATTTGTGTCTTGCATATTTAGGACGTTATTCAGGAGAAGCGGAACTGAAATGCGATTAGAAACTTTTTTTTATTAGGGTTGAAGACGGAATCGAGCTACTTGGAGCCTCAACCTTAAATAGACTAGCTATCTTATCACAAATTGTCGGAACACAATAATGCTGTTAACATTATGGCGACAGATTTTGATAAGTGGTAGCTTACCAGGGGGACTCGAAAAAAGTCCTTGGACCAACCAAATCGAGTACATAATTTGTAGTCCCCTGGGGATCGAACCCGGGACCTCAAGACCTAATTCTCGCGCGCGAACCACTGAGGCGGTTAAAAACATCCTGAACAAAAGAATATTCTATTATTACGACACTACTCCAATACTAATACTCAGCGTTTCTTTCGAATGAATTGCATGTGTATGTTGAAGATATAGTTTCCTCAGCACTTCAAGGAGGGTATAACCTCCAGCAGTAAATCATCAATCGCAGCAAAGGCCGTACACAAAGACCTTTCGTACAAATGCACGAGAGGACCACAAACACCGACACAATAAAACTAAACGTCTTCCGCGCGAGTTGTCGCAATAAACTTAATTAGCGGGGGATACGTATACGTGCGGGCAATTACATTAGCGGGGATATAAAAGTGGAATGATAATGTGGGTGGAGTCTGTGATTTTCGTGAGGTCACCGCTTCGCAATGAGCCTGTGAGGGATCACACACGGCGCTCACGTGGAACTGGGTAAGTGACATTTTCTCTTGCCGCATAATAAAATTATGTTATGACTGCATAAATAAAATGGAAATGGGCTGGACATGTGGCACGTCTTCAGGACCAGGGATGGACAAAAAAATAACTACATGGAACGGGTCACAAGGCAAAAGCAACATAGGGAGACCTTATGCTAGATGGGAAGACGAGATAAGCAGTACAGCCGGTTCTAACTGGGTTAAAACAGTCCAATCTAGAGAAGATTGGAGTTATTTAGAGCAGGCCTTCACCTGCAGAAGGTTTTTAGTAGACTAACTACTAGAACTAACAAAAAAATGCTAAATAACTAACATAGAATAAGAATTAGAAACAATAAAAATCATCTGTAACTCAAACTTACCGCTAAGAAATAAAACGCAATTTTACTTTATTTATGTCTGCATAAATATTAGACACAATCGTAATTTTGATGACACCTTCCTAACTTAATAATTAAAATATAAGTGCTTTTTAATTTATATTTTATAATGTAAAGAGTTATATAGAGAGAACTATTTTAACATAACTTAGATCAAGATTAATAAACAAATACCATTATAATTACAAAAACCAAGATAACAATAATTATTTATAACAAACATTGACAATTAAACAAAATTGTAAATGTAAAGTCTGAGAAGAAAAATTATATTCTTGACACGGAAATCGAGCACCAAGACTATTTTCGAACTTTTGATGATTAGAAAAATTTTCGAACTTTTTCGAATCCCAATTTTCTTTGTGATAATTTTTCTAACATTGATAAAATGTTCAAATCAAAATCACATATACTCGTTATAGATATATAATATTACCTACCAATATTGTTATGCCACATTTGCATTAAATTTCAACAAAAACACCGGTAACATTTTCCCAGTGAAATCGGCGTCGCTTTCGTGATAACGAGCGCTCGCTCCGCTGGCGCAGTAAGCTGGAGGTGTCCAAGTGGCATGAATAATCATGGAAAACCCACGGAGTTTCATTAGAGCACTCGCCCGCCCCGCTGTTTGCGTATTGCGACCGACTCGGCCGCAGGTGCCGTCAACTTTCGTAGCTTTGTTTTCGCTAGGAAATCAATATCAAAAATAAAATCAAAATTCGTTTATTCATATCTGCCCGGCTAGCATGACAACCGAAACATCATAAGATATAGCTTTGAATCCATTTTTGATTATCGCTTTGAACTGTCAAATTTTTTTTACAGTTCATAGCGATATATGGCTATATCATATTGTGTTTCGGTGGTCATGCTAGCCAGGAAGGTATGATTACAAGACGAGCTCGCTAGCGCAGTAGCATAGTGCGCTTGGCCTGCATGGCCTTGCGTAAACTAAGCAATGTTCCTTAAGCCTCTCTCTTATCTTGACTGTCTCGAGTTCCTCCGTGCTTCGGAAGGCACGTTAAGCCGTTGGTCCTGTATGCATCTGCAGTCGTTAATACCCCCCAACACGCACTGACCAGCTTGTGGGTTATGGCCCAATCTCTCTATATTCTTCCATCCATGGGGAAGGCTCGTGCCCCAGCAGTGGGGACATTAAAAGGGCTGGTGGTGATGATGATGATTACAATACACTTATGAATTGTCACGGCGTTAGACATCGAAAACCTGTATGTCCAAGGGAGGATGTAATGATAGGTCTCCAAAACCCACCCCCGCTCAGATCCGCCAAGAAAGCGCTACTTCGACGCATTCAATACCAACGTTGATACTAAACGCGCCAGAGCCACACAACTCGCTAGCAAACCGGCACGCAAGTAGGCTAGAGAAACCCATCATCGTCAACGAGTTATGACATTGCCGGTACAATGGAATTTGTCATTTCCTTTTTTGTGCTAAACAGGAAAGCTTGAAAAAGGGGAGTTCATGCTGATCTCATGTCTAATAGAGGAGAGTGGAAGAAAAAGACATGTTGTGAAGAAAAGAGGGAGCTCGGGCTACATCTCACCTGACAGTAAGTGACGACAAGGGCCGAACATGGAATCGAGCTTCACCTGGATCCCACAACCACAGTCCGCTTAGCTAGCTAACTACCACCATCTTATCAAAATCTGTCGCCATAATAATAATGTTAACAGTATTACATATTGTAGTCCTACAATATGTGATTAGATAGCCAGCCCATCTGTGGTTGAGGGTTTCAGGTGAAACTCGATTCCATGTTCGTCCCTTATCGTCACTTACCATCAGGTGAGATGAAGGGCAAGAGCTTCCCTGTCTAGCATAAAAAAGAGAGACTAAAAAATTCCTACCACCAACCAAACCGGGTACAAATTGGAACCTCCCCTGTGGGTCGAACCCGGCACGAGGCCACGGAGGCTGTTACTTCGTTTTACGCCTGAGCTTTCGACTGCTCGGGACGCGAAAATAGAATTGGGAAGTCGCCTGCAATAACAACTTTTATTTTATGCGTGTTATGATTTAAAGTTGCCCATTGGACTGTGGCTTTTATACGTCGGTTCATTAAGCTTCGATGGTCAGGCTTGACATTTAAAATGGGAAAGATCGAAGACAGTCTTTATTAATTTTTAGTAACAATAGAGGCATGTGTGGATGGACCGTATTTATATCTCTTCATACCCCTTCGTATATTTTCATGACACATAATTAGATCAACTCAACACAATCATAATACAAAAAAAAAATATCAAAGAAAGGGACAAAACAATGAATCATGCCTATTTAACCGCAAAGGCATTGACAGAGGTATGTTAACACATTTCCCCATCGACGTAGCCTATTGCCATCTACGCTTGTTCATGACCCGCGGGAATTATTAAGGATGGTGACAATTCTATTGCCGTGTGATGACGGCAGAGTAGAATACAAATCGTCACCACCCCAAATCTCTCCTGTGGGTGTCGTACAAGGCGACTAAGGATAAATCAATGATAAGGAACGGGCAGCAGCGTTCCTCTTATACCACCTAGCAATAGCAATGTACTGCGACTTTTGTGCCCGATAAATGGCAATAGGCTCGCTACCTATTACATGGGACCTCACATAATTGGCGAAACGTGGGTGCTAGTTCACCTCTGCCTACCCCTTCGGGGATATGGGCGTGATTTATGTATGTATGTATGTACAATTCTATTCTGCTCTACCATCAGTCTAATCTGAGTTCTAATAAACTAATTTCGGTAGGAAAACTGTTTAACATCGGAGAGTTTCTAATACCTACTTACGATAAAGGGGTATGGGCATTTTGGTCTACTGACCAATAGATTTGAATCGTATAGTTAATGGATAGGTCCTTTCTAGAGGGAAAGATGTTATTATGGGGTCACATTTCGATTTGTTGTCCGATTCGAGATATCGGCTTATAAAAATGGGTTTTTTGTATACAACTCACGGTCGCCATCTTGAATTTATGACACATCACATACCTGCCCCGTAGCACGGGACGTGGACACATCTCTTTCAGGGGAAAGAAAATCTTTTCCTCTCGCTCTAACTCCCACTAAATTCCGAGACAAAACACTGTCATGTGGTGGAGAGAGACTTGTCCACGTCCCCGTGCTAGGCCCACTGCGCTGTATTAGGAGAGATCTATTGATCTCAAACGCTCTAAGTATTTTTGTAATATTCGTCAAACGGCTGAACTGATTTTAATGATTTAGGTCTTAAATGAAAGGTATACAATTTATGTATGGTCAAATTACGACGTTTGGCGAATATAACAGAAATACTTAGAGATTTAATCACAAAATGATTTAATATTCAAGTTACGCGTACTCCGATCGAACAACAAATCAGGACAAGCGCCATATCAATTCGTATTCTATGAGTACATACCTTTCTAACAATATAATTATGTACAAAGATTTTAGTGGTTAGAAAAAGAATTTCGAAAAATTATGATCTTGAGGCGGGAATCGAACCCGCGTCCGCTGCTATCCGGGCCGCTCGGCCACCCAAGATACTAATTAACTTGCCGAAATTCTTCTAACCTTTACACTTCACGTTGTAAGCCAACGGGTACCCTCGCAATGTAGAAATAAATTTCAAACATTCCAAAGCAGATATTTTTACAAATACCGTGCGTTCGGTTAAGCTATCTTGAGATATCTTGGGTGGCCGAGCGGTCAGGCACCTGCCCGGATAGCAGCGGACGCGGGTTCTCAAGATCATAATTTTTCGAAATTCTTTTTCTAACCACTAAAATCTTTGTACTAATTTTTCTAACATTTATATAATGTTAAAATTAAAATCAAATAGAATATTATTATGACTTAAATCTATTGGGTCCTAGACCAGAGTCCATACATTTGTGCCGATACTCCTTTTGTGTGAATGCAACGACGTTATCTTTCAACAATATTTTAAAGTATTTACCAACAATATTGCGACGCTTTCTCCCTAAATGTAGCTGAAAAAGAATGTATTGGTTCCTTTTTTACTGTGTGTAGTCCAGTAGTATTCTTACAAAGTATTCTACACGAAACTATGTATATATATTATTATATACTATTTATTACTGGGCTTCAAGTGTTGTTACAAAGTATACGACAAGAAACTCTGTATATACGTATGCGGTAGGCGGCACCGATCGCAAAGGCGGAGCGCCCGAACCGCAGCCCTCCCGTTTCCTTCGTCGCTCTAAGAGATTGCATCGGTTACGTCGTCTTTGTCTTTGTAACGTTTATCCGTACTCGCTTCTTACATTTTTTTTATATTTCCTGGCAGTTTAGCTTACTCAAACGGAAGGGATAAATATTGGATTCGATAGAGAAACAGTTTCGTAATACGAAGTTAACGTAAAGAACATACAGACTTAAATCACCTATATTCCGTCAGTTATGTAAGGTCCGATATAGCCCACTTAAAAATAATCTTCGTTATTTGAACATAATAATAAGAATGCTAAAGAAATATTGCAAAATTAAATTATTGTTGCATAAGCAGCGGGAAAATGGTTTAACCAACTCTATTAGGAGATTGTAATAGATTTTTAAGGAGAATGTGTAAATAAAAGTAGTTATTTCGGGAATCTTAGACTCCTTATACAGATAATAATATCGTGTATGATAATATTTTGTAACTGCTAATTTGAACTAAAATGTTAATTACATATCTTAAGCAAGTCTTACACGCGCTATTCGTGTATTTATTTTCCATTTATGTAACAATTAGTCTCTGTAATAAATACCTCTCTACGTTTAAATAAATTGATGTTATTAAATAACGCTTAAGCCCGCATAAATCTTGTAGATTTTAATCGATCTTAAATTAATTCCTAAAGTCTGGTAAAGCAAGTGCTCCAGGAAAACGTTAATTGCAAGACAGATAAGACCGTCGTACACAGTCTGTTGCTTAACAAGTTGATAGAAAGAAAAAGGTTCCTGTCAATACATTTAACTACTCTGTATCTGTACTACTTTTCAAAAGGAGAAGATGTCAGAAAAACTTCGCCTAACTATTATCCCGATACGGGAAATAATTAAACTTGTTCTCTGTAATAATGTTTCTAACATTATTGAATTGTTACAAATTATATGAACATTAGAAAAAATTATAGTTCCCGCATCAAGACTGTAATTTTTGGATCGTTTTCTAACCTATTTTTCTTTGTTTAAAATTTGTTTAATGTTTAAATAACATACATACATAAATCACACCTATATCCCCGAAGGGGTAGGCAGAAGGTTAAAATAAAACACCAATAATAACCTTTATTAAATATACTGGGTTAGCTAATGACTTTTTGGAGAGTCCTAAAAGTTCACTATATTGACTTAAGACATATCACTAATAATTAAATAGCAATAATTTTTCAAAGCTTTTCGAGTTACGCTAACAGTACTGCAACTGACTCAAACTCAAACGGAATGTTGTTGAAGGAAGGAAAATAGCACCACCCCACGCCCCCCGCAGAACTCTCCAGATCCCGATTGTTCATGTATGAATTCACCACATTACGAGTCAAGTAGGATAAAAACAGGACGCGAGCAGAAAGCTTTGAGATATACCCCGCCATTGAGTGATACTCCGCCGTCTTAAGTGTACCTTTTTATTTCTGGCTTTTGAATTCGCCCCGAAAATAAAGGCGATGGCAAAATAAAGGTTCGAGTGCAAAAAAACTCACACGATTGGACAGGTTCGTCACGATTATTCTCGTGGAATCTGTGATCATATCTTTGACGTTCTTGTGTTCAGAGTTTGTTCTAATTATATACAAGCTAAAGCGCTCCTAAATAAACGTAAAACTATTCACGCAGGAAGGAGCAGGAAACAGCATAAAATATATGCCATACATACTTTAATCACGCCTATTTCCACGTTCCGCCAACTATGTTAAGTATCATGTTTTAGAGAGCTAGCCTATTGCTATTATATTGGGCAAATAAACCACAGTACCTACATTGTTAGATGGTTTAGGGACGCTGCTGCCCATCCACTATTTCTCCCGCGGATGAGATTAGGGGTGGTGACTTTTGAATTTTGCTCTACCGTCACTCTAATCTATGTTCTAATAAACTAATTTCGGATAAAAAGTCTCCCGGAGTGCGTTTCTATTTATTATGAATTTATGTGAATGTAATGAGGGGTCTCTTTCAACAATATTTTAAAGTATTTACCAACAATATTATGAAAATTTACTTCTTGGACCAAGATGTTAAAGACGGCACAATTTAGTGTTGGGTTCAAATTACTTAACCCTTAACATGCAGTATTATAATTTCTCGAGAATCTAACTATTAAATCTAACTATCTATTTAACTGTTTGTTGTAATGTTGGCCTTTGGTAGAACTCCATTGGCGAACATACATTACATTTTACATTTACGCATTACATCAACACATTTGTATAAAAACATTCTTAATCGGAATACAAATGTCTTATAATCAGGAACAAAGTAGAATACGAAGAGTGATACGATTGCATTCACCTCGAGGTCCCTCCCGTGGCGATGGAGACATAAGCCCCGGGAGGAGGCAGTAAAACGTTATTACACATCTTTTGTATACAATTAAACTGAATACTTTGTATGACGCGGTGACACAGTGTATTGTAAGAAAGCAGGTAACATTAAGAATCTTCAAAAAAAAACAATATTGGAAAATTTATATATATTTTGAAAGTGTATTAAAAAAGGGTCTTGACAAGCATATATGAGGGCTTTAATAAAATTGGATGAAGCGAAAGAAGTATATTTAGTAAGGATCGTAACAAGTGAAAAACGTGATCTCTGTCTATACGTGCGAGAGAAAGGCATGCACCTTGGGTCACCCGAATAGTGGAGGCCAATCAATTCCAAGAGGATTAGTGAATTTATTGGAATTTTGTCATGCCGATAGTCCAGTGGCGTTAAGGCGTTGGTCCCGGCTCTGCCTCTGCTGGCTCTGGTTCATCATCTGTAGTTGTTAATACGTACCAATCTACACTGGGCCAGCGTGGTAGGTTACGGCCTATATTCTTCCATAGGGAACGACTGTGCTGTGATTATGAGTCACAAACGGTATCAAAAAAAATAACAAAGTCCTTTCCATCACTCTTATTAATTATGCACTAGTACCTTTCCGATGTGATGGATGAAATGAATACAAAGGAAGTGGACGGTAAACGACACTGTCCGTACCTTAAATAACCTGGATACAGGATAGGAAGACGATTATGATTAAGTTAAAATTGAATTATTATTATTTGTAAGTTAAGATTACCAATCTGAAAGATGATAAAAATATCATCAAGGTTTACAGTAAGTCACTGTTAATATACTGCATGCGTATACACTGTTCCATCACCTCAGTATCACGCCGTGTGCTATGGTAATTTTTCCGGATCTCCGGGTATTTTACCCGACCCGGGGTAAGTTATTGCCTTTCTTACAATATTCCGAGTGAGTGCGAATTTGATTATTGAAACGTTCCAGAAAATAGTAACGCGTTTAGTGAGAGGCGTCGGGAATGAAAATTAGCTTATTTTACTCAACGTATTTTACGAATAGACTTTGAATATTTCTGCTATACGAAGAAAAGATTGAAATGACATATTATTATTGCCATCTATCAGGCTGGTTAATCGCAATATATTGCTAGGTGGTATAGCAAGAACGCTGCTGCCCCTTCCCCTTTACTGCTTTAACCCCCAGTTGCCATGTACAATACCCACGGAAGAGATTCGAGGTGGTGACAATTGTGTTCTGCCATCACAACACCAATACTTATTAGTAAAAGTGTAATATCCGCATTATCTTAATAACATCGTTGTTAATTACTTCAATTACTTTTAACTAAAACAACACACGTAGAATAATTCTGTGTCAGATTCTCTTTTTGCCCAATACAATTATTATTATGGCAATTATTATTGATATCCGAAAAGAAAACGAAACTATAAAATTAATATTATTTCATCAACATTTATGTATTGTTCAAATTAATATCCATTTTTTTTATTGATAATCTCTATAAAGCGAAATGCGTTCTTCTATGTCTACTACTCTTTTCTTCTTTGTGTTCAAGCCAATTAATATTCCGATCCGGCTTCCTCCTCGGAACAATATTTAATAAAGCTTTTTAATATTTCGTTAACTAGTTTAAATAAGCGGTGGGAGTCGCGGACGAGGTAATCCAGACATGAATATGGAGTGGCTGCAGAAAGAAGAGAGGTGTTAATCTTAATAAAACTTTGAGAGATTCCCGTTTTAATTAATACAATCAAAACAAACAGCGGCCCGCCGGCTTATAACGGACAGGGCCGGCTTCACATTTAAGGGTGCTTTCTTTATAGTTTTATGCGTTACAAGCAAAATAATAACAGTCACAAAAAAAGTCAAATTTAAATATTTTGATTCGAATTTTATTTTTCCAACAGTTTGACTTGTCGTTGTTGTTTATAGGTTACTAGCTAAACCGGCGAACGTAGTTTTGCCGTTGTATCACCTAGCTATAAAACTAGCCTACGACTAAAATATTCTCAAATATACACAATAATTAAGACCTTACGTAGCTGGCGAAACGTTCACCTCCACCTACACCTCCGGTGACAAATATACATGATACGTTCGTTTAAAAGCTCATGCAATGCCAAAGGCAATTTAGACGGTTTAAATTCTATATCCTCGTCTGCATACTCACTCAAATTGTGTTCATATTAACTAAATAACAGTTCAAATAAAATAAAAAAATAACTGATGAAATCCGTCGCTGTACATCTGACCCCACCGGCGACCCTTGAGTCTTTTATTAACCAGCAGCTTTCATCAGAGCCTTGTCTATTAAACTTCACCGCGTAAACTCATTTTCATATTTTCCTTCGATTCTGTAACCCCCAAAATAATATACTGAAAAGACAATCAATGCGGCTGTAGCATAGACAAAAATCAAGTGATAGATTAAAACACCCACAGTATAATTCATATTTTAATTGACTATTTGGAACCGAACATATGCACAGTAGAATAGGTTTATATAAAGATTTTGGTGGTTAGAAAAAGAATTTCGAAAAATTATGATCTTAAGGCGGGAATCGAACCCGCGTCCGCTGCTAATTCGATTCCCGCCTCAAGATCATAATTTTTCGAAATTCTTTTTCTAACCACCAAAATAAATAATTTTTTCTAACATTTATATAATGTTAAAATTAAAAATCGAATAGGTTTTTATAACTTCTTTCATCTCATCTCTCATATTTCTATATGTGGTAGCTGCTTAATGGCTTATATTATATATATAAATTTGTTTATTAGGTACTAAAGAAAGCTGTAAGTTATCCTAAGATCATAAAATTAAATTAAATTTTTTATTAGAACATCAAAAAAATCAAACTCAGTTTCAATTACTTAATTTAACATTAGCTTTTCACAGATAATCATTAGTTTTTTGTTAAAAATTAAGGCCATGTCATTATTGAAAGCTTTAATTATATCGTTGCTCATAATGCTTACATAAATATGCTTATGTTATGATGGGAAACTGAGATTAGATATAATATATATATATAGATTTGAATCAATATTTTTTGTGGCTGATACTCCTGTAAAACTATGCCATTTACTCTCTGCTCTGTTCCTATCATTATTTACAGATAAATGCATAATTATTTCCAAGATATAACAATCGATTGTCCGCATAGGTCTAGATAAAAATATACCTTCGTCGCTTTTTTATCAGTTATTGCATCTTAAAATAAATCTTCCTGGAAATAACAACACTTAGTAGACGCCTCGCCGCAATGTTGAGCTAAGAGACGTCTATGAATACGAAATAAATAGACAGAGCCGCTGAAATATGGCCTCGGAACGACTGAAATTTGCATGAAACATTTTAATATTGGCTCGGAAACACACCTGCCCTTTTTTCTCACGGCCGTAAAAAGAAAAGTTAAATTTAACAGAGTTCTAACCCGTTACCGCGGTAGGGGCCCTCCAGATCCCATAAAAGAGTTTACACTGGCTGCTGGCTGTTTTCGAAGTAAAACTTTTATGGCGCTCATAACGTAACAATTTGAAGCTAGATATATGTACAGTTACAATTGGGCCGCCGTGTGGTGACGGCAGAGTAGAATATAATTGTCACCACCCCAAATCTCTCCCGTGGGTGTCGTACAAGACGTCTAAGGATAAATCAGTGATAAGGAATGGGCAGCAGCGTTCCTCTTATACCATCTAGCTATGTACCTACTGCGACTTTTGTGCCCGATAAATGGCAATAGGCTCGCCACCTATTACATGAGACCTAACATAACTGGCGAAACGTGGGTGCTAGTTCACCTCTGCCTACCCCTTCGGGGATATAGGCCTGATTTATGTATGTATGTACAATTGGGCCACGTTGACTAATGGTATTTATAAAATTGGAACTTTATTTCAAAATGACTTACGGTGAAAATCAACCAGAGAAGCATTATAACATACATCAGAATCGCCTCTCCTACAGAAAGATATATTTCCGAAGTTGTAGGGAGAAAGGTGTTCTTTAACCATGTTTTGACGTCATAGCCAGAAAGGAAGCAAGACCGATGTAAGTCGCTAATTCAAATCCGGCTCGAAGGACCATAGGCAGGCAGGTACAGAGGCAGTTGTGAGTTCTGGATTGCATACAGTTTTTTGGTTCTGGTATGATATGATGTCATGAGGTGGAGATCAAACGAACTGTGGCAAAATAATGGGCTGTATATATTTAACATTTAAACATTTTGAAATAAACCGAAACACACTTGCACTGCTTTCATGTGAATTAAATATTTACACAAAAAAGCTAAAACGTCTTACACAGTATTTCGAAGTTAAACTGCTAGCAACACTGGGTAGGTCGGTATATAATAATTGACAAGATCAAAGATTAAAACAACATTGAATGCTCAACTGCAATTTTATTGTGTTGTTGCAATTCGTCGCAAGTTTCGATGGCGACTGCAATGAATTTAGCGATGTTTCGAAAAATATGGTTTCTCCGTGCTTCAGGATTCACGTTAGCCGTTGGTTCCAGCTGCATCTTCTCCAATCGTCTGTTAAAGTCCTGCAACATTTAAGTCCATATTGCTCAAGGTTTTCCTGCCGGCCGCCTGCCTGACACCACCTGCCCGGCTAGCATGACCATCGAATTCCACATCAGATCCCACGAGCCAAAGAAATAGTTAAAACAGAGGCGGATTATCCTCGAGGCAAACTATGCATGTGCCTAGGGGTGCGGCGCGAGGGTACAAAGAGACGCACGGGCGGATTATATAAAAAAAAATTATAGCATAAAATTAATTACATGGTAAAACTATAATTTTTTTCTTACAACCTCAATTTATTTCAATGTATTACTATGGTAAGATTTATTTTTAATATAGGGGCGCCGATGAGATGCTTGCGTACGGCGCGTACGCCGCTCTCGAAGCTTAATCCGCCTAAAAAGTAAAGGCAGTACTGTTTCGATTCTCTATACAGAAGCACCCTTGAAAAAGTACAAATTACTCCTCGCGGAAGAGTATCAACACAACAATATCTGTGATAAAGTAACAAACCACCAATTATAGCGTCCACTTGCCCCGTCAAAGACGCGGGTCGCAGCTCTGCGTAATGTATGCACATAGTTTATGTCGAGGGCACTCGCGCCGCGCGACGCCGCGTCTCCGCGACACCGGGCGACGCGTCAAAAATACGACAACACTTGTGACGAGGCGTCATGAAAATGCGGACGGGAAATTGTGTCCTTAATATAGTATTATATAAGATTAAAATATCTTTGACTGTCCCGTCTTCCATTTTGGCCTGGGAGCGACAAAATAACGTAGAATAGGCCAGCACCGGCTCATTCCATGGGTGTTGACCGATAAGCACCTTGGAGCAACCGAATGGTGAAAAGTAAATCAACAACAACAGCATTCCCAAAGAGGACTGTAAAACCTAAAGGCAACAAAAATCGCAGTGCTAGGTGGTATAAGAGGAAGGAGGCTGCTGCCTATTCCACATTGCAGTTTTAATCCTTAGTCGCCTTGTATGACACCCGCTGGAGAGATTTTAGGATGGTTACGATTGTATTCTGCTCTACTGTCACCTCACGGCATGCAATAAACAGATGTTTAAATCCAAAAACCACATATAGCCACGGCGACAGGTACCTAGCTAAGTTACACATATTTTTCTATCTAACCTCCCTCATAAAATATCAATAAACATAGATGACGAGCGATATCACAGTTACAATATCCCGTGTACTTGGCAACATTTATCATACAGTCGCAATATAGCGGCAAATGCGAGTTAAGCCGGAGATCAGGAGCGGTGCGTCTAATGCATGCCAACACGGTGACCCTCCACGCGAGCGATGTAATTTTACTTCAGTAACCTACACACTGCTTGTATCTTACACGGTCTATGGCGGCTCGTAGACGGCCAATCTTGATCGCGATCCGCGATTAAAATCAATGATCACGATCCAAATCGACTGTGTGTCAATCAATCTGGATCGTGATCATTGATTTTGATCGCGCATCGCGATCGAGATTGTATAGAAAAGTGATGGAAAAGACTATGTCGAGAGACCAATTAATGTAGAGAGTGATTGGGATGACATCATTCCCTGCAACCCTCTGTGGTAATACCATTGTAATTATAAATCATTGAAATTATGAATATTTGACATTCTAACTCGACAAGATCAGTGCTTAGTAGTATTGGTACGTACTACGGAGCACTTACTTGTATGTATAATTTTTATGCCTACCTTCCGATAACTAACTACCTACCTTTGGCACGGTAGCATGATAAAGTGTTGTTGTTTTAATACAGACCCTTCAATACTTTGTGAGGCATTAAAGTTTACTCTTTTTATAAGATTCTCAACAAGCTTCTAAACTGGTATAATGTTTAAAAGAAAACTCAAGTATATTATTATGTAATATTATGAAGATTATTAAGTGTAAGTTATAAAGATTGTTATTAAATTATACACACAACTTAAGACACGGTCTGTTTGGTCGAATGGTCTAGCTATTGGCAAAGAAGTCCCGGATTCGAATCCTGGCAGCGGCAAATGTTTCTGTGATGATAACGGACTTTTGTTTTCGAGTAATGGTTATTCATATGTTTAAAGACGTATTTTCAAAGTTAAATATATTCATTATTATGTATCTATATTGAAATTAGTCATTCATCTAGTATCCATAGCACAAGTGCTTATGCCACTTTCTTTGGACTAAAATAATCTGAATGTAAAAAATATTTAAAATATTTAGTAAAAAAAGAAGACAGCTTCTTTAATCTTAACAGATGGATACATGTTTTGTAAAGAAATTTTATACCCCACATTACCCATGCGGAACTTACTCGTATAGTGAAGTATCCGAAGGGTATAAAACCTATCTTATTTTGATGGAGTGTTCTTTTGGGTCTAATACCCGCTAACCCTTCACCGGAGGGAGGTGTTGGCCGCACAATGCCCGAGCTTGATCGATTGCCCCATCAATTTATCAATAGAACTTAAATATCAATATGTAGTTAATATTTTCTCTAGTTTAATATCAATATTTCAACCGACAATACTGAATAAAATAAAAGTACTTTGGAATTTAAAGAATTGAGTACTTTATTGATACATATGCTTACACAAATCTTGCCTATTTATCCCCGAAGGGTAGGCAGATGTGCATAAACACCCAGGTTTCGCCAATCATGTTAGATCCCATGTAATTGGGGCGCAGTATATGCCACATAAAGCCCAGATATTGCAATACCTAAACAGCCAAATTGTAAAAGACAGCTGCATATATTCATTATTCCCCTGTGTGTTGTTCCTATTGATGGGTACTTTAATCCCCTAAATGTCGGAAACCATTGAAATTTCACATATTTTTTTTATTTTAACACTGTAAAGAAATATTACAAAATTTAACTTAAAGAAAACTGTGGTTAGAAAAGGAACGAAAAACTACCACTCGGCGTGGTATCTGCCCGGAATGCAGAGGACGCGGGTTCGATTCCAGCACCAAGACATATCATTTTTATTTCCTTTCAGTTTAGGACCTAAACTGAACTGAGAGGAATATGAATCGCTGTTATAAAGATGCTGGTAAGCCCCCAGTTTAGTTAAGCTGGGCCTTTTCCGCACTTAGCCCCTTCATAATAACTTATATTTCGCAGCTTCATTCGACGCGATTTAAGCTTACATGTTGTAGTGGCGCCCCCAAGCGTCACCCTTGCACGGATTTTTAAAGATATTTTTATTTTTTACTATGGCAATATTAAAAAAGATAAATAAACGTTACTACTCGACCAGTCCGGCCGTTACGCTTCCTCATTACGTGTTTCCGTGCCGAACCCTTCGCACGTCAACGGAGCTCACCTACCTACGAATAATTTAAAAAAAAATAACGGCTTTCAACATGGGGAACTATAGAAAATAACGAAGAAAGAAGATACGAAAACTAGAAGCTTATTCGTCTGAAGAGGAATTAAAGAGCATAATAATATATTTAGTGATGCGAACAACTAAAATCGGGGTTGTATCTGTCACATACATACAGAATGCGCAATTGCCAATAATCAGGGCTCTTGTCGTTCTTATTAAAAGATGTGCTACTTATGCCAAGGATATTTCGTGATGCGAACAACTAAAATCGGGGTTGTATCTGTCACATACATACAGAATGCGCAATTGCCAATAATCAGGGCTCTTGTCGTTCTTATTAAAAGATGTGCTACTTATGCCAAGGATATTTCGTGATGCGAACAACTAAAATCGGGGTTGTATCCGTCACATACATACAGAATGCGCAATTGCCAATAATCAGGGCTCTTGTCGTTCTTATTAAAATAAGATGTGAATACCTACATATACCAAGGCTATATATCCTTATTAACATATTCTCAAGAACCAATGTTCTTATAGCTCCATGCCGGAGCTCAGCGCACAGACCCTTGCCAAGCGAGGTTGACGCATGTAAGTACATCTCATGATGTGTACACGCTCAAGGGACCATCGGCCGCCACTGCCGACGCCTCCGTCGCGGCTCGAGGCAACTTCCGAGTCCGTAGAAGTTCTCACAAGGATGAGACCCTTCAGATCCTCGGCGACACACCCGATCCGGAGACAAGTTGAGCTGCTTCCGTTCAGCAGGATATAGCTGCAAGGTCGCACAAGGTCTTAAAAAAGGAGATCCCTTTTCAAGATTCCTGAGCAAGACTCAAAAGGTTTTTTCTTCAAGTATTTAAGTTATAAATATTTAAGGTAAGGAAAACATATTAATAAATCTGATTCCATCAAATTGCGATTTTTTCTTTTTATTCCTTCTATATTGAACACCGAAGACAAAGCAGCTTTGTCAGTTATTTATATAAAAAAACCGGGGAACTTCAAGACCCTATATCAAGAGAAGCCGGATACGGGGCGACCAGCACCAGGCCCGCGAGAGCAGTGGGCACACCTGCGCGGGCGCGATATATCAGCACCAGCCGGTACCGCCGCCGCCGCAGGCCTACCCGCAGCCGCCTCCGCAGGCGCCGTTATAAGAGGTACTTAACTTATTGTGTTGGTCGATTACGCTACTTCTGTCACGAGTGAACAAGAATGATTTCCTAGGCACATATTATCTAAAAACACATAGCGACCATACATAATACGAAATTGCTATTCAAAGGATTTTGCTGCTTCAAAATTTATAAGTCAAGACTGTTTAATGGCATAAATCAATTGAGTTAAAAGATGTTTATTTTTTAGTAAACATAAGAGTCTGATCGATCCACCTTTGCTTTAAATATTGTGGTTGCATTTATAAATTGTTATGTCTACACTTCGGTTTATGTACGGCGGCGCCGTAAGTTTTTACAAAGTTGTTGAAAATACCTCCATTTTAATATTGTGACTGCATTTACGATTTTAATTTCTACCCTTCGGTTTATATCGTCGTATGTTTTTTAGACGTGGGTGCTAGTTCACCTCTGCCTGCCCCTTCGGGGATGTAGGCGGGATTTATATATGTATGTATGTATGTTTTTTGGAAAGTTGTTTATACCTGTCAGGGAATGCCCTAGAACAAAAAACATACTATATGTATATAATTTATATTGATTCGATGACATCATCTGTTTTGGCCAAAATTATCATGCATGCCAAAATAACCTCAAGATTATCGCTAAACTTGCGATTTGTAGGATTTATCCTAAACAAGGAAGAAAAAAGCTATCTTTTGCCTAGTAAGGATGATACATTTCTGGGTATTATTTTTTAATTCAACAAAGATGATATCAGAACTAACGTTATAGAAAAGAGAAATAAAATTAAACACTATTTACAACAAACGGCTTGGTTGACCGAGTATAAAGGCATCTGCCCGGAATGCCGAGAACGCGGGTTCGATTCCTGCATCAAAACTATGGTTTTTCGAATATTCTCTACTCTAACCACAAATTTCTTTAGCCAATTTACAACATTTTATTAGTAACAGTTAATGAATTTACACTATTTTACAAGTTTAATTAGACTACTTATATTACTTTAACTAGCAATACAGTATTCTTGGCTATACACCATAAATATATAATTACATAATCACAGCTAGAATCAGACCACTGCTTGACCATTCAATAATACCCCCACTTAAATTAAGTGTCTAGGGAGATATGGTAGCGGTGCCGGGTGAAGACATTAATGGAATAGTTACTTTATCTTATATAAATACCAAGACAACTATAAGGCGAATGCTTTATCGTGTATGAAATTTTCGGACACCGAATGGAAGCTTAGTGATTACGCCTTTAATGAAATAATAAGCTAGCTTGGCAATTTTAATATATGTAGATCTTTTTGCAAGTCGGTCGGTCAAATGCAAAATGCGCTATTTACGTACTTGACAGAGTGACCCCAATCCATGGAATACTGATGTTTTTACTGATATACTGATATATATTTCTAGTGATATTTATTTTTACGCGTTCGCGCTTTACATACTAATTCATTAAAAAAAAAAAAAAAAAAAATTAAAGATTGTGATTTATAAACCTGAAGGGGTTGTAGTGTTCCCTACTAGCTAACGGTTTTCATTATTTAAATTATTAGATTCCTCTCGCTGTATCAGGTTAAATTGTGTTTCTTAGTCTTTAGACCTAAAGACCAAGACGGCCGCCTTGGTCGATGGCTCAGATTGCTGGGTATTGGCCAAGAGGTTCCGGGTTCGAATCCTGGTAGGGGCAAACTTTGTGATGACCACAAATGTTTGTTTTCGAGTCATGGTTGTGTATATGTTTATGAAGTATATTTTCAACATATATACATAATTATATTAAAAATATGTCCGTCATCTAGTCTTCATAACACAAGTGCTTAGGCTTACTTTGGGCTAGATGCTAGGTGTGAGTGTAAAAAAAAAAAAAAAAAAAGAAAAAAGAAAAAAAAAAGAACCTAAATAATACAACAAGCAGGTTGAAATGTTGGGTAACATTTTGTAAGGATAATTATAACTAGTACCACACAGGCTCTGTATCAAGATTTATCGAATTTTTCACAGAAATGTTTGTCACAGGGGCTAAGTACGGTACCTCAAACTCCTACAAATCGGCACTTACCTTATTATTTAATAAGACATTATAATGATTATGGATTTGAAAAAAAAAAAAAAAATATATATAGATAAAAGGAATTAAAATATTATATATGAAAGGAGTTTATAGATTGAGACCAAATACAATATCAGCTGGCACCCAACCTAATATTGTCTTACATTTCAAACCAGTGGCCAAATAAAGATCTCAATATAGAAACCAAAAAGACAGCAACCTGTGTAGATTTCGCCACCGCACATCGGGTCCAAAACACATATATAGGTTATATACATTAATAAAACTAAAAGTAATTTACAGAACCTTAATATATAAATAGTTATATTATACCAGAATAGTTATATTATACGTAAAGACCAAATTAATATCAACCCGTTATCAAAATTCTCAAATATAAAGTAGTACTTAGTAGTTCCCACGCCACGGGTATCATAGATTATTTGAATGGAACATTTTTTCCGCGTGGTTCAGAAGTTCAATTATTTATTACTTTTAAAAAACAATTTCGTAAAATTTGTTGATACATCTACATTTGGCGCTCAAAGCACCCGTCACGCGGTTCATGACGACAGCCAATAAAATTGGGGTTAGCATCGATGTAATACGGAAGGCTGCAGGTTGCAGCAGTAACTCTGAATCATTCACAAGATTCTAAGGCATGTAGGTACTTAAATAATCGTTTTAATTATTAAATAGCTTAGATTAAATTGCTAAGAACAGCAAAGATATAATAATAACAAAATAAAAAATCTAAATAGTTATCTATTTTAATGATTGATTCTTTTTTTCTTGAGGCATACAATAAATAAAATTGATCGATACTTTAACTTCTAGGGAATATATTTGAAGTCCCTGCTGAAATGTTAAAATAACTATTAAATGGTAACTTTTCTATAAAAGCATAACTTAATCGCACTCGCCGGCCGCTGCCGCGGCACGCTCGCTTCGCTCGCTCGGCTCGTGCTATTCATTGGTTCATGTACCAACCTAACTTAACCAACTCATGTCGGTAAATAGTAAGATTTACCAAAAGGATCAACTAATATAGACGCAATAATTTGTGTAAAGATTAAACATACAAAATAAATAAAAACACTATTTATTTTTATAAGTGCTAGTCTAAGTAAGATAGATCAAATCGTTTTTAGATGGTCTAACAATATTTTTTCCGTTCTATAATAGCTCTCTATTAAAGATTTTTGATAGTGATTTTACTCGATCTTTGTTATCGAACCACTCCATATAATTTAAGGTTATTTATTAATTTAATTAGAATACTAAAAATCAGCTTAGTGTTCTTGAATTAATGCCATGAGATAACATTTTATTAACTAAATGGTTACCAATGGTACCTATACTGTTGTATTTTATATTCGTTTCTCTAAACATCCTACAACATGTAAGCTTAAATCGCTAAGAATGAAGCTGCGAAATATAATTGTAAATCAAACGAACTTACCTGAAGTGAAGTTCGATTATAATTATATGAGCAGCTTCATTCGACGCGATTTATAAGATCCCTCCCAACATCTGTAAAGATGTCCATCCCAACCCAAATCCAGACAAATATAAAATACAAAATTACAGAATAGTAGGTAGGTTCGGGCTATAAACTATAATGAGGAAGCGTAACGGCCGGACTGGTCGAGTAGTAACGTTTATTTATCTTTTTTAATATTGCCATAGTAAAAAATAAAAATATCTTTAAAAATCCGTGCAAGGGTGACGCTTGGGGGCGCCACTACAACATGTAAGCTTAAATCGCGTCGAATGAAGCTGCTCATATAATTATAATCGAACTTCACTTCAGGTAAGTTCGTTTGATTTACAAATATTGTTTACAAAACACGCAAACAATCATTATCATATTTGTGTATCGACAAAGTGCAGAGAGGAACACAATCACTGAGAGCGGATCGAAGCCCGCACCCGCGGAATAACCGCGCAATCAGTGCCGGGCGCAGATTTTTGCGTTACTTATTCATGGACATTACTTATGCATGCAGCAGCGGAAATATTACAAGATTTTAATGAAAGAAATATTAATTTTGAGGTAAGTTTTCTTTGGCGGGGTCCAAATTAAGTTGGCATCTTCGCGGGGGGTGGTGGAGCGTTTGTTGGCGAGTTTGTTTTATTGGTTAGTATAGGGCGCTGTTTTGTTTGTATGTATTTGATTCAATCAATTATTGATTAAAATAAGGTGACGCTTGGCTTTGAATGAGAAATGTATATTATAGAAAAAAGCAAAAGTAACACAGTACATTAATTATAGCTATAAAAATTATAAATTGTATTCTAATACTGTTGTATACATTATTGTCAATGGCTGGAGAGGTAAACGAAGAATTAGAAGAGATTGTTGAGTGAGGAAAATGCCATTGTGAATGATTAAAATATGGTGGAGATAATCCGTATATTTCTAGACTTTCTCCTTTTTTTAGAACAAAATACTGTATTTATGCATTTTATTGCTTAATAGTGCACACCTGGCAATCTCACACCTGGGCTGAGTCGGGGCTTGCTCATTGTACACTATTCTATCTTATTCTTCCTCTCCCATGCCAAGACATAAGTAGAATTGGTAAGTCACAAAGTAACACCAACTAGTACCGTTAAAAGCAGTAATAAAAAAAAGGTCCAAAATAGGTAAATTACGACACCCACTTACAGCGCGAAAACTTCATACGTCCCTAAATGATGTAACTGACGGCGTATTACCAAAGAGACACAGTCAAGGCGCTTTATTCAAATTCGCCGCCGGAACAGTTGAGCCGTAAAAAATATGAATACGATTTCCTCACGCACTTGGAGAAGTTTTCGCGCCAAATGAACCATATTTCGGGCCATAACACTCGCATTATTCACCGGGAACTTTGCGAATGGGACTGTGCACTGTGCGACACGGAAGCGCTTAGAAACGACTTTCAATATTTTCGAGATAAGGCTTCTCTAGTTCAAGCATTAACAGCGTTTGGTTGTTAGTTTTTATGAATACTGACCGTGCCGTGTGGTGACGGCAGAGTAGAATACTATTGTCGCCACCCCAATTCTCTCCTGTGGGTGTCGTACAAGGCGACTAAGGATAAATCAGTGATGGGGATTGAGCAGCAGCGTTACTCTTATACTACCTAGCAATATACTGAAACTTTTTGTGCCCGATAAACGATAAAAACATAATTTGCGAAACGTGGGTGCTAGTTTCACCTCTTCAGGGATATAGGCGTGATTTATGTATGTTACATACATACTGACTTGATGACTTGAATTCACTTCGACTATCTTTTTCTTCTTCCTGCCCTGGGGGCCTACCGCCTAACTCGATTGCTGATGATAGCATTAAAGCAATGCATTGCTTACGGCTATCAACTTGGCTAGCAACCATCTTGAATGTTTAGGTGGTACATATTTTCTTCCAAATTCTTACAAAATAATTCGGTGATCATTCATTCAAAGCTATCGCTGATAGTTTAGGTCAATTTGGTGCGAAATTATAGCATGACGTCATAAACTATAGCTTTTGCTTTAGCAATCGAGTTGGGCGGTAGGCCCCCTGTTCCCAGCCCCCGTATTACGTAAGCCGATTTCAGTTGCTTTGGTCTACCCGTCTCTCTCACTCATGGAGAATAATAGCAAAGTGTGATAGTGACGGGTAAACCAAAGCAACTGAAATATCGGCTTACATAATACTGGGTCAGTTTATCTGTGGTCTTCGCAGTATTTTACCTCATAAACTACTACGTATTAAACAATTCCAAATAATACAGAGTTTCGTATAGTCGTACAATTAGCAGCTATTTAGAATTTATCCCCGAAGGGGTAGACAGAAGTGTATTAACACACTTATTTCGCTAATTATCTTAGGTCCCATCTATTAAGTCTATTGCCATCTATTATTGTATAATACTGTAATATATACTCATTAAGTATTGCTTATCGTAAATAAAGCTAACATTGCTAATGTCTGTTAGTAGCGCCGTGAATGGCAGGCCTTTATTTAAAGCAGATCTTAAAAACAGTTGAAGAGGGAGGCGCAACTTTTTATATACATTTTGGCGGGTAAATGAGCTGAAACTGCGTCTCGCAGATGCCGTGAAAATTCAATTTTTTTTCACTGTCGCAGCTTCATTCCATACTTTTCCGTTGTTGTTTTTACGGCGTTATAAAACACTAGAAAAAGTAAGTAGATACGTTTGATTTTTTTATATAATTTAGATTGGCAAGCCTATAGTAATCTGCCCGGCACGTAAGTCGGAACGCAGTAGGTGGTGGATTAATATTAATTTATTAATCACCAGGCCTTTAATGCCCATAAGGGCATAGACCTTTCCTATGGATGTAAAAAGTGAGAATGAACCATAACCTAGCACGCTGACCCTGTGCGGATTGGTGGATAGTAACGACTGCAGATGCAGCTGGAACCAACGAGTTACCGGGCTTTCTAAAGCACGGTTCTCCGTGATACAACTAGATATTACTCGAGATACGTAGGTACTAATATTTTGGTCACCCATCCAACAATGTCTGGTTTATCAAACGTTACTCAAATTTTTCGAAACATTTATATGTTTATATAATGTTCAATTAAAAACCAAATAATATTTGAAACCTTTCGCCTTGGACAGCACCCACGGCAGTGATAGACGGACAGACGAAGGACAATTAATTGCAAATAAAGACTTCTGTGTAATATCGTCCGATGTTAAAAATAAACCCTTTGCAACCTTCGCTTTGCGCCCTAAAAACAAAAGAAGGCATTTCCGCCATTACGCGCCCACTTGCCGACGTAACAGACAAATTTAAAACACGCTATAACGTTTTCTTTATTCCATTCTGTTTTATGTAAATTGTGATTGGGGCGCGATCTCTTCTGTGTACTCGGGAGCACTTCAATACTAACGATCTGAGAACGCTGTCTAATGAAAGTTGAAATGGTTGGAAAATATCTGGTTTGTTTTGAGTCGACTCTAGTGCAAATCTAATTGGAATTTGCTCCTTGTGTTCTGATTGAAACACAATCTCGTGTAACTGAGATGAGAATAAAACTAACGAAACGAATAATAAAACTATTAACTAATTATGAGAATGTTGAAAATTAATAGAATAAGGTTTAAATAGGAATAAAATTGAACAGTGGTAAGTGGTAGTAGGTGGCAATTAATAATAAAAGAGAACCTAGCCCTGAAATTTTAAGTATACAGGAATGTGCATGTTATGTCCTTAGTAAATTAAACAATTCATAGCATTAGAATATGAATAACAGGACGCTTGATGGCGAAGTGGCTAAGCGCAAACTCAGTAATGTACGCTAAGGCTGGTCAGTAGGTGACCATACTTACATATCTTGAGTTCGAGTGGTTTATGGCTCAGCCCTATCTATATTCTTGTATCTATAGGGAAGGCCTGTAGCAAAACCTCTGTCTGGAGATCATCATCATCATCATCACCAGCCCTTTAATGTCCCCACTGATGGGGCACGGGCCTTCCCTATGGATGGAAGAATATAGGGAGAATGGGCCATAACCCACCACGCTGGCCCAGTGCGGGTTGGTGGGTACTAACGACTGCAGATGCAGCCGGGACCAACGGCTTAACGTGCCTTCCGAATCACGGAGGAACTCGAGATAATAAATTTTTGGTCACCCATCCAATGACCGGCCTTAGCGAAATTGCTTAGTTTACCCAATCGCAGGCCAAGCGCGCTGTGCCACTGCGCTAGCGAGCGCGTCTGGAGATGATGAAGGTTTATTCAATTAACATTTGCTGTACCAACGACGTGCCACAAATGCGAGTACATTGCGTCGCGTGGCGCAACGCGGCGGTATTGCGTAAAGCCTTCGCCGCCAATGGTCGTGTTGCTGTTCTTATTTTCCAAAAATCCATTTAAGGAGCTTGATACTTGTTGAGATGATGTATTTCCACAAGGAAGCGCTGAGTTTATTCAAATTAATTCGTGAGCGGCACCGGTGCGGCTTTGTTTTCGCAATCGCCCGCAGATATTTCGAAGGTTACTAAGTGCATTACTGTTATTGCATGAAAAATTTATGAACGAACCAACTCGGTGTATTTACTTTGGTTGCAGTCCCGAGAATTCGAAGCATTGCTTAATGTCTGAGTCTTTGATATCGTTGGAAGATTCATGACTTACTGAAACATAATATTGTAGATCTAGAATAAGAGGAGCACAACTGAAAATTGTTATTTTTTTTTCAGAAACAGAAAAAAAAATATAATGGATTTCTATTTGAACGATTTTAAATAAAATGACTTACATATTTCGAAGAATAGAGCTACTTTGGGAATAAAACACGAAGAAATAATCAAAGAATAAAGTATATATATCTGTCTCATACAGAGTCTTACGACATGAATTACTAAACTACCAGGCAGGCTTGACCTCAGGAGAAGAAATCCACGCAATTTTACCTATACTTTAAAAAACTGTTTAAGTTTAATTAAAATGTAACTAGAATTCTATCATACTTTAGTAAACACATAATAATATGAATTATTTTAAACATATTATGAAATTTTTCACTTTGGGGCTCACTAAGTTGCGAGACATTAGTAAAAATAGGCAACAAGTCTTATTAAAAGTTACATAATCTTTTACGATCTTTAAAATAGTGAAGTATCCTTAGATCGTAGCAAGTGGAAAGAAGTGATTTCTGCCTACCCCTGCGGGAGAAAGACGTGACATATGTATGAATGTATGAGGCATGCATTAGGTTTACACCGACGCCCTATACATCAAAAGTTATCTGCGTAAACAATAACTTATCTAACCTTTTGTAAGATAAGTCTTATATAATAGCAATAATTCTGCACCCCCTGCGCTCAGGTCTTCATAATTACCTCCCCACCTCTCCCGTGTGTTTCCAGTTGATTTAGCGCCACATTTTCCGGGAACATCCATCATGTTCCCGATAAATAAGGGTGGGATCCTATCGGCCGAGATAATCATATACACCGGCTTTCGAAATTTTCCATCTTCATGAGTGTGGACGCTTGTTTACTAACAGAGCCTGTCCATATGGGTCGAGTTTAGTACGAATTTCTTCTCCTATTTCGATTTCATCAATTCTAGGACGATGCACTGTTTTACCGCAACCTTTTATTATCCAGCAATGGATATAAAACAGAACTCTGTCGAGTAATTATGAATGAGTAAGGCATAGATTTTTACTTTTGAAACCGTTGTCCACACACGGTTTTCCATGTAGAATTTCCTATTCCTAGACGATTTCTTCTTCAAATAATGAACAGGGATATCATTTTCAGTGATAAAACCAGAATTACTCAATTTCAAAGTAAAAAAAGAGATACCTACCTACAAACTTTTTCTTTAAATGCATTAGAATTTATTTACTTTACTAACTTCGAGACATCTTGAAAGACGAGCGGAATATTTTTCTGCGCCTCAATTACACATTCAATCAATTAACTTACGACCAGACGATTCAATTTACTTTATCTAAGTCTACGGCTACACGACGACAAACAAAAGTCCTTTAATTCACTCCCCTCTCGCATACATTAGGAGCTATTTGTTTTTGCTACATTAACATTTTTATGGCTAGACTGAGAGAAATCACTTAGAGCAACCGTGACAAATTAAATTTGCGCACGAATCGCACAAAGTAGAGCTTTATTGCTTCGAAATAGAGATCATAGCAGGTGGACCCGTTGGCTAAGGTATTGTTGTAAATGAGTTTACTGTAGCAAGCGTCACATTAGGACGACTGCTTGGAAAATCTTAAATAAACGACGCAAAGAAAATAGAAGTGACAGTACACGAAATATTGGACTTTATTGCTTCATGATCATTATTCAGTGGAAAATTGTGTAAACATCTTAGAGATATAAGCAGAGGGTTTTATGCAATACTAGCTTGCTGCTCCCGAGTTCGTTTGCGTGAACTACACTAAAAATAACTGATCAATAGACAAAGTTACAAGTTAAACTGATGGCAAACAGAAGTGGACCATACAAACGTTGCCGCCCTTTTCCACCCCCTACAGGTTGCATTTTCATTCATAACCAAGTAGCGTAATACCAATTTTCATCGATTTAACATAAAACCTGTCGAAGTTCTATACAAAATTTCGATTTCACCCCTTTAGGGATATAATTTCCAAAAATATTTTCCTAGTGCTCACCTACACTATAAAAGGAAGTATGGTGAAAACTTTTAAGTTTCTAATCTTAGAAATTTGGACTGTTCATTGATTATATTATCAGTCAGTCTTCTTTTAATAGTATACTTGCTGGCTCGTGAAACGTTGTTTTGCTCATATCACCTAGAGATATAAAAAATTGCCTATACGACAAATTTTCAGAAATATCAAATATTCACATACAATTTCATAACAATTGATCAAGCCGTTTCGTAGGAGTTTTTTAACTAATACTCGGAAACGAGTATTATTTTTATATGTTAGAAGTCTTAGAATCTGCCACTGTAAGCTGGGGTCGTAGCGCCCTCCGCAGCAGTATATCTCCCCCGTGAGATGCCTGCTGTGGAGAAATCCTATAAGGGAGTACTCGCTTGCAAGGTTTGCTTGAGGACAAGGTCTCGGCCTTCCCCAAAAAACCCGATAGGTGCTGTAAAAGCTTCTCGGCCACCAGCATAGATCCATTAAAAAATGCGATCTTGGTAGCTACACCAACGTGACAAGGTTCTACAGCGAAGTGTAAGTACTTGAGTTTACACCAAAATTACTCGGAACAACATCAAAGGCTGGGGCGAAACACAAAATGCGAAAACAAGTTTTGTCACAACGACTTAAGTGCTCTTATATTAGCATAAAGAATGTTGTAACGCTACAAATGCTCAAAGGCTAGCCCGCAAAGGACGCAAAGCTTGCATAAACAGCGCCGGAGCCTCAAAATTAAGTTCTCAAACCATTTAAGTCCAACCAAAAATTACGTTACGAAGTTGGTTGTGCGATCTTCACGCATACATTAGCGTGGTGCGAGCTGGGACTAAAACAAAATCATTATTCAAATCCCCTGAATAATGTTTTCAGCAATCGGGGCCCGGGTTCGGCGCGTCGTTTTTGAATTTTAATACGGACTCTAACAAGTTTTCAGTCAAAGGAGATCGGCAGGACCCGGGGGCTCTCACTACGGACCGGCGGAGACATAATACCAAAGGTTGTAACTGAATAAGAATAATGTCATGTAATTATGAATAACTAATAAATATAAATGAATATTATTTTGAAAATGTTACATAAAATATTACAAGGAAAAAAAACTATAATGTTGACGCGGAAAATAAATATTTCTTACACAATCTACCCCTTTACACTCTGTGTAGCAAATGAATTATGAGAAAGGAGACAGATACAAGAAAGACAGTGAGAAAGACATATTGGGCTACTCAAATTGAATAAACTCAGGGTGATGAGGAAGGTACACTACCATCACCATCATCACCATTTAATTTCCCCACTGCTGGGGCACAGGCCTTCCCTATGGATGGAAGACTATAGGGAGAATGAGCCAGAAACCACCACGCCAGCCCAGTGCGGACTGGTGGGTATAAACGACTGCAGGTACAACCGAGACCAACGGCTTAATGTGCCTTCCGAAGCACAGAGGTCTTAAGGGCTGGTCTAGGCTCCTCTTAACCGAACTGTCTATAATTTTGTTCGACACACTACCATTTTAATATTATTCTCAGTCGGAGAAAAGTGTGACGTTCTAAATTTAAGAGTTTTCGATACAATACACATAATATAAAATATTATTATTGGATAGGTACACACAATAATAAGAAGCAACTTTTTCGTCTCCTTATAGAGAGTATTTATGTCGTTGTTACTCCAATAAGCTTAGAAGACTCAGGGTAAATAGTCCAAAAAGCCTAATCAATATTCAGCCTCCAAAACCTAAGATGCTAGCTGGCTACCGTTTCCATAGCGCCATAACTCCCTAATATCAAGGAGACGCAAACAGTCTAATCTAGTCCATAGTGCGCGGCGCGGCGTCCGATCAAAGCGGCCGTGATCAAAGGACGTCGCCGAGTGTCCAGCGTGGTAATTAGACACCTTCGCCGGGGGACGGAGCGTGCCGGCAACTTGCCTGATTGGAACCGATACTTTACACTTTATTAGCAGGCTCTGTCATTCAACAGAATTGATTTAGCCAATAGTTCTTCAACATTTAAACAATGTCTTCTCCCGAAAAAAAAACGTGGTTTTTCCCCGGAAAAAATCACCTCTTCCGACCCCTTTGGAGATTTAATTAATTAGGCAACAGTTTTGTTAACTATTGTCTAATTAATTAATAAATTAATTTGAAAAATATCTTCTCCTGAAAAAAAAAGTTTTTTTTCAAAAGGTTTTCCCTGGAAAAAAATCACCTCTGCCGACCCCTTAGTGGTTTATGCGCTCAGCTATTAAATCATTGTAAATGATAAAATTTATAAATAGTTTTTTTTTTAAACATTTGGTCTTTTTAATTTGACCTAGCGCGCTTAGGAAAGTAGCAGAGTACAGTACGATCGTTTTAATTTGACAAGATTTTACAAATTTTATGCGTTTCTGTATTCCTATTAAAAAATTGAAAATGTGCAAAGATTACTTTGTCGTCTAAAGTCTTCGCTTTACATTGAAATTTTGACCGATAAGTTATAAGGAAATATGGCCGTAAATTCAAACGTTCTAACGCAAAAACTGGCGAAGTTTTAAGCTACCTACAATTTTGGCTTGGTGTAATTGAATGGTGACACTGGGGATTCTTTTTGGACACACAATTTCCATTCCAAACATTGATAACGTTGGCTGTTTACGGGAATGTTTTGACGTCCTTACTGATATTTTTCGTAGCTTACTCTGCTCTACGTACGACGTTGTTAGTACCGTAGTGTAAACGATGTTACAGTTGGCAGGTTGACTTTGTGAAAGTAAGGACGAAAGTCCCAACGTTTATCATTTCTCAATGATGCCGCCATGCCGCCAATAACAAGGAATAACTTATTGCAGTCCGGTGTCCAATTGAGAGGAAACCTTGGAGGATCTCCGGTGAGGCCATTACGCATCTAACGACGAGAGACGTTTCTGGAGGGCCAATCGCGCGCGGGCGGCGGTCACTCGGTCATTACTGCCTCGTGCTCTATGAAATATTTATGACGACTGCCATAATAACGCCGGCGACGATATCATTATACTTTGTGATGGGGGTGTCGGGCGGGGTGGAATATCTGAGCGCTCCTTACCATTGCAAAGTCGCAATCGCGGCCGGCGTGCGCGGCGCCCACCGAATATGCCCTGCGAACTCCAAAGATTCCGCCGCTCAGGTGAATGCAAATACCGTCACAAATTTTAAAGTCGATCCCCAACCTCGACGCACCGCTTCGGAGCGTCGATGCTGCCGGTGCAAGCCTAGGACCCCGGCGATCGGGCCGGGCTGTGCGCAGACGCGTCACCCCCGGATCGCCCATATTAACTTGTTAATTAGGTCCATAATACGACTTGCAGATGAGCTACAGAGTTGTGAAGTTGAATACGTAAAAAGCCCTTTTTCAGCGATCGCATGCATTGTCGGCGGCGTGTGCGGCGGCGGCGGCCGCGGCCGGGGAGGCGAGCCTATATCGTGTTTCGTCCCACCAGCCACCAGAAGTTTGCCTGTTCATAAATAAACGCGAACGGTATTCAACAGCCCTTGGTGCTGTATGCATAACGAATTTGAAGGAGGCAAACTTGGAGGCTCTGCTGACTGGGATGGAGTATAAAATTCAGTAACAACATGGTGGAGGTTTTCATTCGACGGCTCGCTGTCGCCGACGACATAGCTCCGTTATCGTAATTAGTGAATTGATTGATAATTAGCGCGTGCGAGCGCGTATCGGCGGGCAGGTGCGTGGTGTCGGCCGCGAGTGAGTTTGCAAGCGAAGGCTCGGTGGTTCATGCAAATCAGTTCGGAGTCCGTGAAAGTTCGGTGGAAAATGCAGTGTTGTTGCGATGCTTTGTGCAATGGAGCGGCGCCATCTTGCGGAGGCTGACAGTGCCGTGTGAGTACTCGCGGGCCGCCGCTAGGTGGCGTGCGTGTCGCATTTGTGTATCCGAAATAATATGGCCGCCTAAGCAGGCCGTTTTGAATATTTTTGCATGGGATCTGCACATTTTTAAAACGGAAACGACGAGTTGTGTTCGTTCAGCTGTCGATTTCGCACGACATTTTTCATGCTGCCAACTTTGTTATTGATTTTTGGGTCGCTTTATCAAGTTTGCTTTAGCTTTTATGGTTAGGTACGTCTGGGTGGATTTGGTATTACAGTTTGTATGGGCATAAAGTAATTGTGTGAAGGATAGTCTTCATTGTATTTTTTATTATATTGAAAATGAATCCATTATTTTTAACTTGCAGCTTAGTCGAATGATCAGATGGTTAGGTATCGGCCAAGAGGTCCCGGGATCGAATCCTGGTATGAGCAAATGTTTATGTGATGAACACAGAGATTTGTTCTTGAGTCACGATTGTTCATATTAATATAAATAATAGTAGTATAAATAATATAATATATATAATAATATAATTATAAATTATATTATAATTAAATATTGTGGTATCATTTTTATGCATGTATATTAAAATATGTCCAACCAACCTCTAGTCTCCACAACACAGTTAGGGTATTAACATTACATTAGTGATATTATTTCCTTCACACATTTTGGGTTACACTTAATAAAGGTTAATCATCAGCCTTTAAAAGTTTACAGAAATTTTATGTTTTTCTTTCGTATGTATTACTTTACCTTTACGGATTTCTGATTTTTTTGTTTGCAGCTAGTTTTTATGTCATTCACTTTACCTCAATTTTTCCGATCTGAATTAAATATACATGGTGAAGCAAGACATCTGTTAGATGTATTATTTTTTATTAAACATATTTTTGGTATATAAATTTTCTTTGGAAACCGCGTCCTCTGCAACCTATACCACGCTGCCTTGGTTGTTAAGAAACCAATCGGCTATAAAAACCCTCTTTGGGAGCCCCAAATTTTTCAAAATTTCGGACTATTTTTAATCTTTCGAATTTTTGGATCTATTTTTCTTAGAAATCAATATAAATGTTTGTATGTCGCAGCTAACTAGCTTAATTAGCCGTTCAATCAACAGTCTAGCCTCTTTACTAAACTGCGCCGATCAACTAGCGAGGGGCCTGAATGATATGCAGCAACCAGCCAGGCAAAAATCTTACTATTTACCGACATGGGTTAGTAAGTTGGTTAGGTATAGTATAGTATATGAACCAACGAAATAATAATTAATTGAAAAAAATAATTTGTGCTATTATAGAATTAGTAAAGAGGCTAGGATTTTGAACGGCTAATTAAGCTAGTAGGTATATATTGTTTGGGTCTTAACAAACATTGCATAGTCTCGAGGAAGGAATCAAACTGGCACCTCATAATCCGTGGTACTGAGCGCTATAGCTACACGGTGTCTCCCTTTGCCACCGCCACCAACTTATACCGCTGGCTACCCACGGATTAGGCGCGGTACTTCTTTATTTATGCACCCTGCGCCGCTTCAAAGATAACTTTTTTCTTGTCTATTGAATTGCGAAAGAGCGAGTCTAATTTTGCCCTCGTGAGCCAAAAAGCACGAAAGCAACAAAAGTAGATTTTTTCAAAGGGAATTCAACATTTTGTCTTCTTACTACATTCATTCAATAACTTGAATGTGCTTAGTTATTTTTAGACAGACAGACTGAGATACCTACTTACGCAATATTTTAGTACCTACGTACAAATACAACACCTATTTATTCCCGAAAGGATAGGCAGAGGTGAATTAACACCCGTTTCGCCAATTATGCTAGGTTTAATGTAATATAGTGGGCGACTATATTGCCATCTAATAGACACACATTGTCTTTTACGCTGCCCTAATTGCAAAAAAAATAACGTGCCAGCCCCAACTCACCCCATGTCGTAAAATTCTACTAAAGGAGATTGCCCTGTGTAGACCAATAAGCACCTTGGGGCACCAGACTGGTGGAGGGCAAATCACCAACAACAGCACACCCAAAGATGGTTGTTGTCAGTCAGGCGGCTGGCTGTATAACCTAAGCCGAAACCTCGATCAGTATGGATTGCAATGTTTGTCCCTTTTCTATAAATCTCTTTCATCTCTTTTCTATACATTCTGTCACCACTAGCACATTTCTGGTGTCATTAATAATATAAATTAAAAGGGAGTGGGGCTTGATGAGATCTGATGAGCGCCGACGCCAGATTAACCGAAAACAGGGCAGGAAGAAGAAGAAAAAGAGATACACAGAGTTACACAAACTGAAAAGCAAAAACCTAGTTGTAAATCACACCGTCGCATACGTTTTATTTTCGCGGCTTCCCGTGCGGTATTTCGATCAGAATCCTCGCCCGCGGAATATTTCGCGAGCACTCAACGTCACATTGAGGTGCTTACACACGAACGGGAGCGGGAGGTGCCGACGTGCAGCGTGACACGTCATTTTCCGCACTAGTGCATAGCCACCCGAATTTGGATATGTCACCCGCAGTACCCGACCCCGCCAACTTTTTGTGCGCACACAATTTTTATTTTGCCACCTTTATTTATTAGGCATTAAAGCCGTTTTTACACTGACAGAGGTGCAACAGGAAAGTGGTGGACGTCTGTCAGGTCGAGGTGTGTAGTTATCCAATCTCCGTGATGAGTACAGAACGTTGGTTTTGAATTGAATACGGGATAATGTCTAGTGTGAGGCAGATTTAATAAGCAGCCGCTTTGGAGATATGGCATTAAAGCTCATTTGCGTGTTTGACTTGCATTGTTTTTGATGACAAACCTGCCCCCGTAGCACGGGATGTGGAGAAAATCTCCTCGGGGAAAAGAAAACATTTTCTTCTCGCTCTAACCCCCACTAAATCCCGAGACAAGACAGTGTCAAGTGGTAGAGAGAGGTTTTGTCCACGTCCTGTGCTAGGCGTACTGAAGGCATTGATTATTGCACCTTTTGTAAATCGATGCAAAGGTGATAATTGTATGTGAATTCACCACGGCTGTTAAAAAATATCGAATAAGTGTTCGGTTGGTGGTAGGACTTTTTTCAACTTAGCCAGCACCTCTGTGGTTGAGGGTTCAAGGTGAAGCTTTATTCCATCTTCATCCCTTATTATCACTTACCATTAGGTGATATGAAGACCAAGAGCTTCCTTTTCTAGCATAATTTATAAGTTTAGGTCTAGCTAGGTAGTAGATAACTGCATTCTTATCTAGCAACAAAACTAAAACATTCTTATACATCTTTTTAAATCTGAAAGGTAATGGTATATAGGACCAAATATAGACCTTTTACCCCAATTTAATCGATATTCTATTACATACATACATACATAAATCACGCCTATATCCCCGAAGGGGTAGGCAGAGGTGAACTAGCACCCGCGTTTCGCCAATTATGTTTAGTCCCATGTAATAGGTGGCGAGCCTATTGATTTGATTCTATTACAAATTGGTAAATTACTAGTAACATCCTAAATACCCCATTAAATCAGTTGTTACATTTTGTATACCACTGATTTAATAATGTTGTAACAAGTCATGATTACTACTGTTATATAATTTTAACACTTTCTACTACCTAATTTTAACCCTACTACAACTGTTAAATATATTTTTAGGTGTTAGAAAAGTAGTTTTTCTTTGCTCTGTCATGTAATGCAAATTTTCATTTTATTAATTGGGTACTTTCTCATTAACTTTGAAATTAAAAACAGAATTAACTGGACGACTTGCTATTCATTGGGAGTGGCGTGTCCCGGGGCGCAAACGTCACGCAAATCGCGAAAATAAACCCAAAGGGTATTTAAGATTTACTAGCATTTAGCGACTTGGTGACCATCAAACCTATTTCATTGTACATATTTCATAATACGTATTTTTGGTATTGTTGGTTGACAATCATGTTATTATTGCTATGTTTATCATTAAGTTTGTTGTTCTTTTTTTATAGTAATTATAATAGTTCGTTAGATTTACTCGTTTTACTTGTTAGAGTTTCTTTCATCTATTAGATTTTAATTTTAACATTATATAAATGTTAGAAAAATTTGTACAAAGATTTTGGTGGTTAGAAAAAAATAGAAATAATTTTTCGAAATTCTTTTTCTAACCAAATCAACCAAAATCTTTTTCTAACCAAAATCTTTGTTTCTTTCATCATGAATGTGTAGTGGACACACAGTTCGCTATCTAGCTAGCTTTATAAAGGTCTGTCTTCATTGTCCAAAATAGGTATATAATCTACAATAACATCCCCAAAGACCTAATTATTCGCGAGTCTTATCCGTAAAAGTTATTTTATTTCAAATCCCCAAAAAATTAAAAAGTATAAATAACATTTATTTATAGATTTAAGAAGTTATGCCCAAACAGGGTTGGTGTCAGGCAGGCGGCTGGCAGTAAAACATAGGCCAAACTGGGCAGTATGGATCGGAATGTTGTCACGCAATCAGTCTTTCCGTTCATCGGTCTCTCGACATGGTCCTTTCGGTCTCTTTTCTATACATTCATTCATCACTAGCACCTTTACGGTCTGATAGATGATATGAATCAAAAGGGGGTGGATGGCATGATGACGTCTGACCATATTGACTGGAAGAGGAAAAATACTGCGCCGACCCCAGATAAACTGGGAACAAGGCAAGAAGAAAAAGAATAGATTTAAGAAGTTACTAAACGTACAAAGATTTTGGTGGTTAGAAAAAGAATTTCGAAAAATTATGATCTTGAGGCGGGAAACCTTCCCTTCCCTTCACTTCCCCCCTTCACTTCCCCCCTTCACCCCCCTCAAGATCATAGTTTATCGAAATTCTGTTTCTAACCACCAAAATCTTTGTACTAATTTTTCTAACATTTATATAATGTTAAATAAAATTAAAATCGAATAAGTTACTAAACGGTTTTTTGTTGAATATAGGCTTTTACACCTTTTCAGAGTTTTTCTGGATAATTAACAACCCTCATTTGGGTAGGGTTTTTAATTTTTTTTGCTGTGCCCTATCGGGGCTACTGTTTTGATAACCAATGTTTATGTATACATAACCTACACTTTTCACCACTGTTACTGACGTGACGAAGAAGGTTAACGTATGATAGCTGAGCAGTTCTACAATACCGGTCAGCAGATTTATAACACAAAACAGCATGAACAAACCGTCATTTATGACCCCAGTGGCAGTGTCAAATGACCCCGCAATGCAGTGGACGGCACTAATGAGAAATACCATTTCTAAGTCAACCCACCTGACGGGTGAGAAGTGGCTGACACCGGCCTCATAAAGGTGGACGCACACCTATCCGAGGCGAATGCGCAAAACGCTCCGAAGTCAACGAATTTATCGAAATCTTTGTATGGAATCATATGAAACCTCGCACACTAGCCGCAGCCGAATCGGCCGATTCGTCCGAATCCGTCAAAAATTTCAGAATTAGGATGACGTCATCGGAAAAAATTCCGGACGCGCGGACGTATCTGTCATTTTAGTAATATTTCGATTCCTTCGGCGCGGACGGAACCGGCAATTTAGTACTATTTTCGATTCCTTCGGCGCGGATAGGTGGGCGAGGCCTCCGCTGACTTCGGCGCGTTCGGCTCCGGTAAGTGTACGTCCACCATTACTCGTAACACGGAAAATATAAATAGTGTGCTCACTGAAAGAAATTTAGGTCTGTATTCTGAAACGGCACTCAAGTGTAGTATAATTTGATATCAAGTGATTATTGCTTAAAAATAGAATCCCTACTTAAATTTGTGTTTTATTCCAAAACAGCTATCAAGCTTAACATACGTAAATTTATATTCAAATTATTTTAAGTCGAGACATCCCTATTCTACATTTAAAAAGCGAAAAGGTGTAGCACTATAGAATAATAACTCTACTCAAGCGTGGCAATGAGGTGTTTTGCGCGATCATAGCTTAAATCTCGATTTAAATACCTATCGATTGTTGTCTGAGTGACGGTTCAGAATAAACTTAAACAGAGATAAATGAATTGATACTTAAATATTGTTCTAAAATAAAGGGTCCATGTAAATTCAATTTTAAAACGTGATTCACGTCCAAGTTTTGTTTCAGAATACGGGCCTTAATCTCACCTTCCCATTTTGGTGTTTCGTGTGAACTTTAATGAGTGGGCGTGTGGTAAAAATGAACGGGAATAACGCAATGCATAACAAGAGTTTATTGATGTTAAGCAGTCATGTAAACTGGTAGCCGTGGTCTGTTGTAATTAATGTTTTGTAAGCAACTATATTTTTTAATGTAGTTCTTGTGCTCGAACTCAGTAGTCTTAATTAATTTTTATCCTAATTTTCGTTACAGCCTTGACGTTGTAAATGTGGAAATAAGAACCCAATATTACTAACCTGTCTTATATAGTGTTTTTAAGACAACAAAAAAGATTGAAGCGCCTATCATTTTTTATTTATTCATTATGAATTAGGTACCAACATAAGATTCAGCAATAAATAAAATAATTCATGCTTAACGTATACACATTTTATCTCACTGTCACTGCTCTTAATTATAGTTAAGACAACAATGACGAAATTCTTTTTCACCAAAAAATCAACTAGTGTGGGAATTTGTTAAGGGAGAGTAGCCATTACTGCCTATAACCCCTGGCGAGGATATTACCCATACTAGCCAACCCTCTCAAGTGGTAAGTTACGAAATTTCCCATAATCTTCAGCGTAGATAGTTATCAAATCTGATTGGAAACGAATTTGTTGAATCAGGGAAAGAGCGTGGCAGTGCGGTGTGAAGCCGGCGGCGGCGACCGCGGCACGCCGCCGCCGCGCCGCTCTCACGGCTCGTACTATACAGCGTGATAGAAAATATTACTAACTAGTGGTATCCCGCGGCTCCTCTCGCGTTAATGTCGGTTATAAGCCTATAGCCTTCCTCGATAGATGGACTATCCAACACAAAAATAATTTTTCAATTTGAGCTCCTGAGTTTCTGTGATTAGCGCGTTCAACCAACCAAACAAACTCTTTAGATTTATAATATTATAAAGTATAGATTTTCCCCTATTTCTGTCGTACAGTTGTAAAACGTGATTGTATTATTGTCACAAAAACTATAGGTCAAGTATATTCCTTTACAAAGAAAACTCGATTTTCCAAGTAAACATTTGTCGGTTTAAAATACTGGATTCATTGCCACCTGCCCAGCATTTTCCACTGTCCTAGACACTACTGCCATTCCCAGATTTGCCATATCCCATGTGATAATTAAATTGCGTTTTACACATGGTGTAGATCATAAATATAAATAATAAATAATCTACGTACTTAAACGTAGAAGTGGAAGGACGTAGAAGGAGAGGAAGACCAAAGAAGAGATGGATGGATTGTGTAAAGGAGGGTATGATAGCGAGAGGAGTGGATGATAAATTGGTGAAGGATAAAAAGGAGTGGAAGAAGAAGATATGTTGTGCTAATCTAGGGCAGGAGGAATAAGAAGACTTTAATCGATATAAAATTAAACAATATTTATTATTAAGCAACCTGTATAGTGTACGTAGTAGTGAGGCATTCGTGCGGGCGAGGCTGTTTGCACAGCGGTGCGATTACCGAGTAGCCGTCGGTGAAGATCACGACGCAAGCACGTTGGTAGTCAGAGCAGTGCACAGTGGACCGGGCCCTGTACTATTGCAGACATAAAATCCTAAGTTTTCATCCTAGGGTTGATTTTTTTTTATTGTGTCAAATTCAATATTGTCGAGATGTCATCTTGGTCTATATCTTGCCCGTTCTTCTCAAAACAAGGCCTCCTGGTAGTTTACTAACGGATGGTGTAGTTTATAACGTTAAATATTGGAAACCGGTTTTCTTTGAGACACACTTTTCCAATATTTATTATGGTTATTTCTGTGACGATTCCTAAATGAAATGATACCTTATATGCCATTTTGTTTAACCATATTTTTATTATATTTTTATCTTTTATAGTCTTTTTTAATTATCAATTTTATTTATTTCTTACTTGTTGTAAGATTAATGGAAGAATCCCCACTTGGTTGCAATAAAAATATGTTTTTTTACAAAAATAGGATCAATAATGACGTCATAAATTAATAATGTATTAAATTCCTGGTGTGTTATTATCTGTTGTGTACTGTATAAATATTCATTCTTATTGATATTTTTGTTGATATTTAAGCTTTCGCGTTCCAAGTCTAGGACGCTATAAATGGTTTCTACAAAAAGAAAAATACTTTAACTTCAAAGAGCACTAAAGTTCTATAAACTTTGTTGCCTTTAACACTAGGCTCTCCAGTGCTTAATGTATTCCTTTTCTTCAATGTATATGTAAAACAATATTATATTTCGAATTTGAAATTTAACTGTGGTAAGCCCACTGTGCGCGATGCAGTCGTGTCGATCCGCCGCCAATCATAACATTGCATAACAACCTAACAACAAGACACAGTGCTACATTGACCCTTGCACTTGCTACTACCAGGGTTACAAGGAGCACTCTCCTAGTGTAATTGAAGGCTATCCTTGTCGGAACACAGAATATAATATTATCGGTATTTCACACAAAACAGAGGATTGAATCCGTTCACCACCGCTATAAAGATTTACGATCTATCAGAAATACATGCTTGCACTTTATTGGTTTTGAAGATGACGTGCCGTATCCCAAGCCTACTCATTGTTTATCTAAATTCCATGCTGGACTGGGGATCCAGCCCCAACTCAGCCCAGAGGCACAGAAAATGTCGACTAAGGGACCTGGCTTATTGATACCAATAATAACCTTGGGACACCCAAATGGATGGCAAACCACCAACCACGCCAAAACCCTGAGCAATATAAATTGGAATATTGGCATTCCAATTACTTTCTCCATTCATCGCTCTGTGAACATGATCTTTTCCATCACTTTTCTATACATACATTCATCGCTTTTCCGGTGTGAAGGATGATTAGACAAAAAATGGGATTGGATAGTTTAACGACGTCGCACTACGAATTTAAGAGGAAACATACTACGCCGACTCCAGATAACTGGGAACAAGGCAGGAAGATGATCATTGGGTATTAATAATGCATTTACTTGAATATTATAATCTCCTGGTACTTTTCCGACTAGCGATCGTCGACAAATTAGCGTGAATCTACATTTAAATCCTTCATTAGAAAAGTAAAAAACCAACACTATCCGTCGCTTTTTTTATTTAATTTCAAATAATACCATCTGAAAATATAATTATATTACAAGTAAGCCGGTATAGAATATAAATCAAATTACTTATATTAAACAGGACGACACATATATTATGACTGTACCACATATGACTACAGATTCCCTTAAAGAATTTCCGCACCAAACAATTGTGTACCAGCAAACAAAGAAACAAATTATTTAGTATTATTACCGGGGAGATACCAGGAGGCATTGTTGGCATGGTCCACAGATAAATTCACAGGAACACATAAATCCGGAGAGAGCACTTTGAACATTTTGTACTTTTTAACGGGCGCGCAGGAAACCGCATTTTTATTCAAAACAGCCACTTAGCAAATAAAATATGTCCGCGTTCCAAACAAAAAACAGGACGTGGGAGGAGATGGTCCTTTTTCCGCTTTTCTTTCGGGATTTTGAGTTGTTCCCTTTTTTACTGTTTTCCTTTGAAAAGGTAATCTACATAATTGTAGCTTGCTTTAAGTATCTACGTATTTTTGTTGCGAGTATTTATCCTACATAGAAATATAACACTGATCCCAGCAAAAAAGGCACAAAGACAGACACAGTTAATGTTTATTAGAATACATCATAATTATTGTTTTATATAAAAAAAATTAAGAAAAGTATAAGTATGTCGGCTTAGAAACACAGTACCCTTGTCAGTACCTACTACTTATGTAAGGATAGGGGGAAACACAAACTACATTATCCAGGGTGTTCATTGGCCAGCAATAATTAGTGTCATATCTGAAAATAATTAATGAAAATTCGAAACCGAATATGCCTGAAATTAAATGAAATTAGAGTTTATTGTCCCTATATTCTTCCATCCATAGGGAAGGCCCGTGCCCCAGCAGTGGGGACATTAAAGGGCTGGTCATGATGATGATGATGACAGTTTATTGTTGATGAATTGTTATAAGTGAAGAAGTGCTAAGTACATGTCTACGATTAAACGATAAAATCTTCTAGATTTTTTAATCACTCGATGTTTTCAAAGTTGGTATTGTATGGTTTTTAGCTAAGTTTAGCCGTTAACTGAAAATAAATCTATAAATTTTTTGTTTTAAATATTGTAAAAAATACCTAACTTTATATGTTTTTTATAATAGCAATGAAAAGTGAAAAGTAAAATTTTGAAACTTATTTGAAACAATAGAAAAGCTAGTGTTTTAAGTAAGAATACCTATCGATATGACATTGATTGTTAATATATTGTGGCACAATTTTATTATTTTAATATTATACATACATACATAAATCACGCCCATATCCCCGAAGGCGTAGGCAGAAGTGAACTAGCACCCACGTTTCGCCAATTATGTTAGGTCCCATGTAATAGGTGGCGATCCTTTTGCCATATATCGGGCACAAAAGTCGCAGTACATTGCTATTGCTAGGTGGTATTAGAGGAACGCTGCTGCCTATTCCTCATCATTGATTTATCCTTAGTCGTTTTGTACGACACCCACGGGAGAGATTTGGGGTGGTGACAATTGTATTCTACTCTGCCGTCACCACACGGCCATTATGTAATTATGTATGTATGTAATTATTTATTATAGAATTAAAATGTTTATCATCACCAGTACTATATTCGAAGAATATAGGAAGAATGGGCCATAGACCACCACGCTGACTGAATGCAGTCAACGGCTTATCTTGCCTTCCGTTGCACAGAGGAGATCACCCATCCATTAGCAAACATTGCTTAAGATACGCAATTGCAGGCCGAGCAGGCTAAGCAACTCCTCCATAAATTATTAAATTAATAATAATACCTTATTGAAATGCTATGAAATATGAACCAAGTCAACAAATCAACAGTGATATAGCACTAGGCAGACTAATCTAATATTGCTGTTATTGGGACACAAGCGGGGTGTAATTCTATCAAAGAATTTACCTGAGTCATTTTTATAAATGTCGCTCAGGCAAATATAATAGATTACAGTGAAGTTGTCATAATGTCTATAAGTTTATAATGAGATATTGTGCTTTATCAAAAAGAAGATAAATAATATCAATTACAAAAGTTAATTTGTTAAATATGTATAAGTTTCAGTTGGTGTCGATTGTACATCATAAATGCCAATAAAAAGAGATTACTAGAATGATAGACTACCCGCAAATACAATGATATTTTAGTCGATGAAAAGGAAATATCTCTAATGTTTACTCAAGTCATGAAATTACCTATGAAACATGTAAAAGTAACACCATATCATCATTTTACACAATGTTCTAAATAAAAACTGCCCATTACAAAAGAAATTATTCCAAAATACTTCATTAACTATGATTTTAAGCATACCCTCATTTGGATTATGATAAAACGTCCTAAGTAATAAACTGAACAATTTCCAGTTCAATTAGTTATTACCTTAATAAGTACATACCTACATAAATCACGCCCATATCCCCGAAGGGGTAGGCAGAAGTGAATTAGCACCCACGTTTCGCCAATTATGTTAGGTCCCATGTAATAGGTGGCGATCCTATTGCCATATATCGGGCACAAAAGTCGCAGTACATTGCTATTGCTAGGTGGTATTAGAGGAACGCTGCTGCCCATTCCTCATCATGGATTTATCCTTAGTCGTTTTGTACGACACCCACGGGAGAGATTTGGGGTGGTGACAATTGCATTCTACTCTGCAGTCACCACACGGCACAAATATAATAAGAAATATTTATTTAACCATTCTGATTAGTTCTACAGCCTTTCGGTCAACAACATGAATATGTCTCTGGGTATCGGTCATAAGGTTGCGGTTTTGAATCCTGTTGGGGACAAATAAATGTCAGTGTAATGAACACCGACACTCACACCCGTATTCACAAACGATACTTGTATAAGTAAAGAAGCAACACTGTGCGAAATAAGACATTTCTCAATGCGTTTTGTCACTCAAGTATTGTTTATGAATAGGTTTTTGGGACCCTGTGCGTTAACGCACCTCATAGTAATGTTTATGAATACGGGTGTCATTCTCCAGTCAAGCTTGCATTATTATGTGGTATTTCCAGTATATATTTATTTATAATATTAATTGGCAGAATAAACTTTAATATTTAATTTATATCATTATTCAAATGCATAATCGTACATTATTTGGCAAAATACAGACTTATTAAATCTAAAATGAATTGACTTAGAACATGAAGACCTTATGGGTTCCTATAATTACTTCATTTTCATAGTACTGCTACATTTTCCTCAAGATTATACTCAACCGAATTCCTTTTCTCCGTTTGCCTGCATAAATCTGGAATAAACCGTGTACCTGTCCCAAGAGTCATTAGTTACAGATGAACAAAGAGACGATGTCAGTTACATAAAGCCTATGTGCCTCTCACTGTAATTATTTACCATGCCGCAAAATCCCTAGCTACATAGAATCGCAGCGAAATTGTTTTGGTAAAATAAAGGAAAACGGGAATAATGGTGGAGGGACCGCCTACCCTCGGTGGGCGGGCCGTGAACACGCCTCAAGGCACGCCTTCCGGAGCCTTCTCCTCCTGAATCTTATATAATATTTTCCCCGGGTGGTGGGTGGACAAGGGAAAGACGCAAGGTTATTAAATCTACCCCGGCCAAGATGGCCGGCGTTATTTATGTACCATGTATAAACTGCTGAAAGTCCCGTTGGATACTTTCCAGGGACCGTTAAAGTAGATTCGGTTGGGGCTGCCGCCTAACTAGAGTAGGTAATGATAAAATACAGAATTTTATAAAACAACGAGGACTTGCACTAGAGTATTATTTCATCGATTCCAAGGGGTTTATGAGACGTCTCAATGACGACCAACTGTCGCTTCAATTATTCACAATTAATGCTTAGGTTTGAATTGTAATCAAACACAAATCTATTTGTATTTTTATAGGTACATGTAATTTAATTGAATGTTATCTATTTTGTTATCCAAATAAATAATTAAAAAGTATTCTTCTACTTCTATCTTAATAATAATAATTATAAGAGAAGTAGCTGTGTGACAAAAGTCTTTAAAACGATTTTAGTTATTATCGTACAAAAATATTATGCCACTTAATTTCTTCATCATTTTATGTCAATCTTAGTACGATTTTGCGAGTTGTCTCTTTTTACGTGTCAACCGCCCGCCCCAAGATGGCGTCAGTATAAAAGCATAGAAGCGCATACGCACCTCGCACTCGGGCGGTGAAGCGGGACGTGAGTAATTTACATTATCCGCCATTTTCCTGTAGACGCCATTTTGTTAAGCTGAAATTTTCTTAATCTCGTGTGATTAAGGTTTCGCAAAGCATATTCACTTCAATAGATATTCAACATTAGTACAATTTTCCGAAATGGAACAGAAAAATCTAGAAATTTCTATCGATTTAATAGCCACGTGTGATTATGGTGGCGTAACTAAAAATAATCTTTCTAATTTCGTCACGAATAGCTTATGGCGATTTGAAAGAAAAGTATAGCATGAGTTCTGGTTGTATCTCACAGCGTTTCTACGTGGTGGTTTAAAGCATTTTCTCCCTTGAGCCCACGTGCATATGGACGGCTCGTGTCTAAACATTGTACTTATGACTAATTAAATTGATGACTAAAAAGTTTTATTTGTGTTCTTTTCCAGTGAGCCAGGGTACCCGCTTATCCGGTGCCTGCAGCGGTATGGTAAGTTTCAACTTGATAATATCTACCGACGCGTCATTCATTAGATTCAAATTCTAACCAAAACCTAAAATCTTAAGCATGTCATGCACTTCATGCTTGTAAATGTCTCCAATATATTCTACACTTTATATAGATCTTTTAAATAAATCTTAGTTTTGTATGGTATAATAATATCTTTAATTTAAGACGATTCTAGTGAGCACGTGTTTGTAATTAGATTAGTCTGTCTCCTTTGATCATGACAGCATCGAGTGACGACTGATAGATACAATAATATTGTACTGGTCAACTGAGAGACTTTCTGTATTCGTAGCTTTTTATTTTTATTTCAACATCATACAAATGTTAATAACAAATATTTCAAAGAAAATTAAGTAAGTCGGAAAGTTGATTTATTTATCATGTATCTTTTGATTTGACAAATTAATATTTAAGTAATAGCAGAATACAATTGTCACCAACCCTGTCTCTCCAGAGTGTTGTACAAGGCGACTAGGGTAAAAACAGCGAGTGGAAAAGGCATTAACGTTCGTCGTAGCAATATGCTACGTTTTACGTCGCAATAGACCACTTTTTGGCTACCACCGCCACATGGAACCTCCTAACTTAGCTGGCGAGAAGTGGGTGTTTGTTCGCCTATGCCTACCCCATCGGGGATAAAGGCGTGATTTATGTAATATTAATAAACTACGATTTATGTACATGTGTCATTACATGGGACTTACTCCGTAGAGACGTCAATTAACTTTAATGAAGTACTCCTTCATTAGTAAAAAATTCATTTGATTTTAGATCCGGCAAGAATAGCGACTAGTTATGAATTGTAATTCCTGGCTATCATATTTTCACATTATAGCCAGGTCTACAGATATTTTAACCGGGTAGTACTCATTAACGATAAATGATGACTCTGAGTGCGGCAGTAAGACAATTAGCGAAACGTGGGTGTTAATTCACCTCTGCCTACCCCTTCGGGAATATAGGCGTGATTTATGTATGTTTGTATTATATGTATGTTCTGTCGACAGGCAGATGCAGCTGCCGACGGCGGCAGGCCCGACGCGCCCGGTGCGCGGGCGCCGGCGTCGGTCG